>CM035157.1:2812945-3262227 GCA_020205615.1 Panax quinquefolius | reverse complement strand
TTGGTATGATTATGACTGATTGTATATCATGACCATTGATAATTTAGTGAAATCTTTGTTTATGCGATGATTAGATGTTGGTTTATTCATTAAATTTGAGTCTTAGTGATAAAAATTGGAAAACCTTTAAAACCTAAAAAGATAGTAGACTTTATTTTCTCTTGACTCTTTTAATGGATTACATATTCATTTATGATTAAAGATTGTCTATTGTATTTTATCGGTTTAACATTATTTGAAGACTATTGATAATTTATTACGCATTATCTTAGTTATAATATTTCTTCTTGGGCTAGTTGAGCTCACCCTTTCTTTCTTTATTCTCTTGAAATGAGAATATAAATTTGAGACGAGTCAAAGAGTAATGGTCGAGATAGCATTAGTAGTCCTCATTTGTGTAAATAGTGTGATGTAATGAGGACTCCGATATTTCTATGAATATTCTAGAACTCTGATTTATGTGTTATGTCTGACAGTTATAATTAAGATTTGAATTTATGTGTAAGTGGCGACCAAGATGGGTGGCAATATCCAGTTGAAATTAGGTAGGAGAACTAGGGAATTCCTTGTAGTATGACCTACTAAGTTTATTTGTTATTTAATTGGTCGGTCGAGTATAGGGATAATATTTGATAATTAACCCTTGTGTTGTGGCGGTGTTTGGAAATGGCATCGAATGTTGAGAATATTGACAGGAGGTGATTCTAATCGAGACAATGTAATGGCGATAATTTAGGATATTTGAGTTTTATATCTTAGGAATGAAGCAATTATGATTTGGTAACAGTGGAAGAAGAGGAACATGAAGGAGGTGGAGTTAATTGAAACAAAATCGTGTGAGAAACGGAGTTAAGACAGGTGGATAATGAGAATTGCAATTTTGAGTTTGAGAATATCGACATCTTTTGGCGGATGTGTAAGATATTAGTTGGAATCAAATTTAAAAGAAAATGAAATTATAAAGAGATCGAAGCGAGAAGAGGAGAGAATGGCGAAAAAAGTTTAAGAGAGAGCGTTTTTTTTCTCGTGACGAGGAACACGAATAAAATTATCACGGGTAAGTTAATCATAAGCTCTTGTAAAGTCTATACCGAAGTGTTAGATACCGAGTTCTACCCACTCTTTTATTCTACCTAGTTGTGTTCAATATTTAAATTTGACTCGGAAAAATTAGACTTTGATTTATCTATTGAAACTTCGTTGGGAGAAACCCGTTACCTCCAACGTTTATTAATCTTGTTGTTTCAAATAAACACTTTCACGATCTTATCTCTTTGAAAATACTTGCCTTTGAGGTAATTTTTGAAAACGATTGATTAACTACTTATTATTCTTTTTGTAAGGTTGTTAGCTTTTCATATTCTAACCAACCTGTTATACTGAATTCAAAGTAACCAAAACCCTAAAGTTAATCCTTTGTTATATCAAGCCATAAGTAAAGAGCCCCGAACCTTTCGTTGTTGACTTCCTTGTGTGGAATGCAAAGCCGGACTTTACAGAGAGGCGACATCGTGAATGAAGATGGCAAGTTTATAGGTATCATTGTGAGGTCTTATCCCAGGTTAAGGGATAGAAGTCACAGTTGGTATCAATGTGACGTCTTATCCAAGTCTTGGATAAGAGTCACGATTTTGAATGATATTTCTATTATTAATAAATTTCTGGCGTATTCTTGAAGACTTCTTAGCCTACTTAGGCGTGAAATCGAATTTGTATTGACCCCAAAGATAAAACCCATTTCTTAAACCCTCAAATATTTCTTCAACTAAAATGAACAGTTTACGTGGTTTATGATGAAAGTCATAATAAAAGCATTGGACTAATGAAAATCATGGGTATACGTGGTATTAGTAAGTGTTATGATGAGTTATGTTGGTTAGTATGTGAAAACATTAAAGTTTCTTAAAAATCACAAGGAGTTAAAAACCAGATTTTGGTGAAAAACGTAACATGAAATTCAATTGACCAAATCTCCTATTATATTTTGAATTTTTGAGTGTGGTCATGTCCTAGAGTTAGATCTATGAGTTACCTAACTAATCCAAGTGGAATCACTGAAAAAGGTGTTGTAGATTTTCGTGTGGACTGATTTTAGCAAAAGAGTCAAAACTTCAAAATGTCCAAAAAGCTGCTGCCACGTTTTTGTAAGGGCTGTTTCGGCAACTTAATTAGTGAGAAAAATTCAGGCCTTTTGGGACATAAAAGTATATGGTATAAAGAACATCGTGTCCAAAAATGAGCTCATTCCGACTTAAAATGAGCAAGTTATGACCATTTCAATATTTAGGTTTTTTTGAAAAATGCTATAAGCTGGAGTTCTATAAACTCGATGACCATGAAATTTAAACTGGAGGCTCACATTAACATGTGTAAGGTCCTGCCAAGATTTGGGAATTTTGGAGTTAAACTTGAGGTAGCTAATTTCTTAAGGAATTAATTAGAAATTGATTTTTGAAAAATAGTAAATGAATTTTAAAATTTAGAGAAAAATATATTTTCATTATGGGACTATATTATGCTAAATCCCAGAAAAGAAATATTTTTGGGACTGATTTGGTATTTTCAAGAAAATAGTTTAATTCTGAACATATGAGTTAAATATGTTATGTAAAGAAACAAAGTTGAAAATAGGATTTTTATGGCTAGAGAATCCTATATAGAGTATATGCATATTTTTTTTGATGAGGAATTTGATAATTGGTGATGATATCTTATGAGTATGACATTTTTGAATGATTAAATGCATTATATGGTAAAGCGTAAACAATTGAGATAAATTGTTTATAAATTTAAGAAGTGATTAAAATATTGTTATAATATTAATGATATTAGATTATGAGATTATTAAGTGATTGATAACATGGGGATATTCTTGAATCTGGATAAATTATATTATAAATATTTAATATTTATCCTTTATCTCATTTGATTGATTCTTTATATCATTATCCTCATGCTTATATTATGTTGAAAGTCATTTGTGGCTTGTAGTGCATAGATACACTTGGTATGATTATGACCAGGGATTGTTCGGTATAATCATAACCGTAATTGAAAACACGATTATCTTTGGCCGTAGTGCATGGATAATTTGTGGTCGTGATACTTAATGAATACACGATTATCTTTGGGCGTAGTCATGGATAATTTGTGGTCGTGATACTAATGAATACACGATTATCTTTGGTAGTAGTGCATGGATAATTTGTGGTCGTGATACTAATAAATACACGATTATCTTTGGTAGTAGTGCATGGATAATTTGTGGTCGTGATACTAATGAATACACGATTATCTTTGGTAGTAGTGCATGGATAATTTGTGGTCGTGATATCTTAATGAATACACGATTATCTTTGGTAGTAGTGCATTGGATAATTCGTGGTCGTGATCTTAATGAATATCCTTGGCTTTTGTAGTGCGGGGATGATTCGATGATATGGATTAATTATTGGTGAGTCTCAAAGAATGAAATATTAATTCATGGATGTGGTAAAAGTCATCTTTGGTAGTAGTGCATTGATAGACTTGGTATGATTATGACCCAAGGATTATTCGGTATAATCATGGCCAGTAATTGAAAACACGAATATCCTTGGCGATTGGTGCATGGATAATTCGTGGTCGTGATAATATTATTAAGGCGTCTCAAAGCATTATTGGTTTCTGATTGTATATCTTTAGCTTTGAAAGTGCAAAGATGAATTGTTAATGAATATCTTTGGCGGATTGCGAAGATGAATTTAATATTTTTAACGATAAAGGTATTCAAGGTATCCTCACCTCTTTATCATATCAGTCACGTACCCTAATTTAGAGGCGAAATTTCATAAGAAGGGAGGTTATAAGACCCGACTTTTATAAATAAAAATGAATTTTCTATAAATATTATTTTTGAATATTATGGAATAAATTTGATATAATGTTATAGTTGTGGGTAATATTTATAAATTTTGCAAAGTAAGCAAGTTGTTATAAAATATTCGTTTGGTGGGGAATATTCTTTTTTTTTGGGGAATATTAAATACGATGGCTCAATCGATGGTGGACCCCCAACGGAAGTATTGTCGTAGTTAGAAAAGCGACAAAATTATCTTTCTATAAAAATAACGGCGGAGGTATTGTTGTTAAAAGCGTTGAACTACCCCGGTAGTAAAAAGTACGATGTCTGGCGTGGTTAAGTAGTAGCACTGCGGTATTGATTATTGATCTTTACGTGAGAAGTCACTTAGCTATACTCAATTATTACTTCTGATAATTCTTTGCATCATATCTCTTATATTATTGATTCAATTATTGTCACGATTATCATCTGTATAATATGTTATAGTATTAAATAATTAATTGAGACGACAAGTTATAAATGATTAATAATTGTTGAAAGATTAAATATGTGTTGATTAAAAATAAAATGATTTGTGGTAATATTTATTCAATCCTTGATGTATATAAAAAGTCATTATGAGAGGCGTTTGTGGTAAGTTTGATTATTTTATGGGGGTCCATATGTCATCATCTAAGAGTCTCTTTGTCGATAGTAATTACCTTTGTGAATAGTAATTACCTTTGTGAATAGTAATTACCTTCGTCAATAGTATTTACCTTAAATCGATAGTAATTACCTTTGTGAATAGTAATTACCTTTGTGAATAGTAATTACCTTCGTCAATAGTATTTACCTTCGTCGATAGTAATTACTTCTCTTCGATAGTAATTAAATTAAGTCGATAGTAATTACCCCTTCACAAATAGTAGTTGTCCCTTGATATTACGAGAGTTAAGCGCCTCTTGATTGTTCCAAAGGTTAATTACCCTTCATGAATAGTAGTTGTCTCTTGATCTTACAAAGTCATTTTGACCCTTCGTTAAGACCAAGAGCCACCCTCGTTTTTCTATAAATAGAAAGCTCATTCCTTCATTATTTCTTACGAATTCATTGAAACTCAGAGAGAAACTATAGATAGAAAGAAGAAAAGTATTCTGCTACTTCACTTTTTCAATATTGATTTTCTAAGGTAAGGGATATTATTTGTTGTGCAAGTAAGAAGGTGTTATTCTTTCTTATTCATGAAGAGAACTTCTGTTATTCCATTCTTTATTATTAGGTTGGAATAACTTTGTATCTGGCATGGTATACCTATACTTGGTGAAATCCTTATGTTATTCCATTCTTATTTATTATTACATTGGAATAACTTTTCAGTCTGTGGATTCCCCTACATAATCTGTATCGTGGTTTACCCTATACTTGGTGACATTCTTTATTATTACTGTTGGAACATCCACATGCATGTGTTTTACAGGACTGGTTAAAATCTTTATCATTTCTGTTGGAATATCCTATCATGTGTTTTTACACCGGATCTGGTTCTATCTTTATTATTCTGTTGGAACATCCTGTGATTGTGAATTTCACGACTTTGGTTCCGTTATTATTATTACATTGGAATAACTTTTATGCATCAAAATCCGCGTGCGTGGTGATTTCTTTGTTATTCCATTCTTTATTATACCCGGTTGGTTAAAACTTTGACTTTATACTCCATGAAATTAGTAGAATATTCTTGATATTTGCGTTTCATCCGATATCTTTTCATGGAAATATTCTTACGATCATTCTTGAATTTTACTCTACAAAGCGATATCATGTTGACAATTTGGACGTTATTAGTTCCTGAATAAATTAATTCGTGAACTTGTTTTAGTGAATTATTATGTCATTGTCATCATCCTCATGTTATATTATGTTATCTTTGGCTTACGTGCATAGATGAACTTAGTATGATTATGACTAGAGATCATTCGGTATAATCATGGCTTGATATAAATGATGTGACAAAAGTCCTCAGTGGCCTGTAATGCAGTGATGGATAGTTTTTGGTATGATTATGACCAGGGGTGATTCGGTATAGTCATGACCATTGATAATTTGATGAAAATCTTTGGCCAGTAGTACGAGGGATGATTAGATATTGTGGTTTATTCATTAAAGCTGAGTCTTAGTGATAAAAATTGATGAAAACCTTTTAAAACCTAAAAGATAGTAGACTTTATTTTCTACTTGACTCTTTTAATGGATTACATATTCATTATGATTAAAGCTGGTTGTCTATTGTATTTTATCGGTTTAACATTGTTGAAGACTATTGATAATTTATTACGCATTATCTTAGTTATAATATTTCTTCTTTGGGCTAGTTGAGCTCACCCTTTCTTTCACTTTTATTCTCTTGAAATTAGAATATATATTTGGGACAAGTCGGGGAGCAGAATAATGGTCGAGAGGATAGCATTAGTAGTCCTCACTATTACGTGAAATAGTGTGATAATAATTGTAATGAGGACTCCTTTTGAGTTTGTATAATATCTAGTAGACAATATTTGTATTCAAACTCACGGTTTATGTCGTATTGTATACTGCAGCAGTTATATTAGTAAGTTGTATTTAAATTCTATACCATGTAAGTGGCGACCCAAGATGGGTGACGTATACCTAATTTTGGGGGCGTCGCAGAAACCGTAGGAAGACCCGTAACGAAATCCATGGTAATGTGTTCCCACTTCCATTTCGGAATCTCAAGTGGTTGCAACGGACCCTTGGGTACTAGATGCTCCGCCTTTACACGTTGACAAGTTAAACACATTGAGATAAACTTTTCAATCTCTCTTCATATTGTTCCACCAAAATGTATGTCGAAGATCACGATACATTTTGGTACTTCCGAGATGGATTGCAAATGGTGTATTGTGTGCCTCCATCATAATCTTGTACTTCAAATCGGAGAATCGTTAGGGACCACAAAGTCTAGAGTGGACTCGAAGTATTCCTTCTTCATCTATTCTCGCTTAGGAATAGCTCCTTCTTGTACTTTCTTCTTCATACGCATCATTTCCTCGAATGGGTGGCTCGAGAAACCTTAACTTTTCTATTAAAGTTGGCTCTGTCGTATACTTGACATCATCGCATTCATTCTCGCATATGATCTTCTACTCAACGTCACTACCACGTTTGCTTTTCGAGGATGATATTGAATAGTGTGGTCGTAGTCTTTTGATAGCTCGAGCCAGCGTCATTGCCGCGTGTTGAGTTCTTTTTAGTGAAGAAATATTTAAAGGCTTTTATGGTGCGAATATATCTCCACTTTCTCCCATATAGATAGTGCCTCCATATCTTTAAGCGCAGCTTATGCCGCTTGACTCTAGATCATGTAGTAGGATAATTCCTCTCATACTCTTTAAGTTGTCATGAGGCATAGGCTATGACTTTCCCACGTTGCATGAGAACACATCCTAACCCTTTGCACGAAGCATCATTTGTAGATAACAAATCCATCCGAACCGGATGGTATTGTTAGAAAAGTCTTAGAAATAAGTCTCCTCTTAAGCTCTTGGAAACTTTTCTCGCATTCTTCGCTCAAAGCGAATTTTGTATCCTTAGAGTTAAGTTAATGAGTTAATGGAGTAGCGATTCGAGAAAACCCTTCCACGAATCTCGATAATAACCATTAAGCCCAAAAAGCTACGTACTTGGTCCGCAGACTTGGTTGCTCCAACTTTGTATTGCTTCAATCTTGGCGGGTCCACGGATACTCCGTGTTTGACACCACATGCCCAAGGAATGCTACTTCCTCAAGCCGAACTCGCATTTCTTCAATTTGGCATATAGTTTGTTTTCACGAAGCCTTTGGAGTACCATCTTCAAATGGTGCTCATGATCTTCACGACTTTTGGAATATATGAGGATGTCATCAATAAAAAACAGCAAATGAAGCGATCAAATATTCCTTGAATACTCGATTCATCATATCCATGAAAGTCTCGGGAGCATTAGTTAGTCCGAAAGACATGACTAAGAATTCAAAATGCCCATACCAAGTTCGAAGGCGGTCTTTGGAATATCCTCGATTCTAATCTTGATTTGATGATATCCGAGCGAAGATCGATTTTGAAAAGAATTGTGCCCCTTGCAACTTGTTAAACAAGTTATAAATACGAGGTAGATGATACTATTCTTGATGGTGACATGGTTCGATTCAGATAGTCAATACAAAAGTCGCGCATACTCCGTCTTTCTTCTTTCACGAATAAAAGCAGGAGCACCCCGAGGAGATGTCTTAGGGCCGAATGAAACCGATGTCCAACAATTCACTGTAGTTGGACCTTTAACTCACGAAGTTCAATAGGAGCCATTCGATATGGGGTTTTAGAAATGGGCTTTGTACGGGTTCAAGATCAATAAAGAATTCAACTTCACGTTACGGGGTAGAGCCAGGAAGTTCTTGAAATCGTCGGGAAAGTCGATCGAATATTATTCAAATTTGACGTGTCTTTATTCAAATTTGGCGTGTCTTTATTCAAATCCATAACATGGGCTAAGAAAGCGACATCAGTTTTTCAATAAGCGAATAGCTTTATGATTAGATATAGCGATGATTGATTTTAATGGTTTAGTTGCTTGAATTAAATACAACGGGTTGGTTAGGAATATGAAAACTAACAACCTTACGAAAACAATCAATTTTGGCATGATGAGTAGTTAACCAATCAATCCTAAAATCACATCAAAAGCAAGTATCTTTAAAGAGATAAAGGTCGGCGGGTAAGGTGATGGTGCCAACTTGAATCAAACAAGATTTATAAGCGAGTGGATGTGATGAAAGTTTCTCTAACGGAGTTTCCACAGATAGGTCAAAGTCTAATTCTCTAGAGTCAAGTTTAAGCGTTGAGCACATGCGGGAGAGATAAATGAATGGGTAACCTTAGGTATCAAGTAAGGTATAAACTTCGTAAGAATTTATAAATAGCTTACCGTGATCATCTCGTTTGGGTTCCTCGCATTTTGACCGATCACAACAAACGCTTCTTCCGGAATCGTTGACTTTGACTTTTACAGGGGACGATCTTTTGAGTCATCATCCCCATTGAACTAGGTTTCGCTTCTGCGTCTGATCTCGGCGATATGTCCTTCCTTTCAACAATTATAGCATACCTTGGCTGTTGTGGGCGGTTTGAATGATATGTCCTCTTTTCGCATTTATAGCATATAATGGGTGGTCGTTCTCCTCCTTAGAACCGATTCTTTTTCAGACCTTTATCGTCTTCACATGGTCGTTGTTAAATCTCCTCTTTTAAAATCTCCTCGATTTCGCTTCTTTTTATTTTCATGGCCATGATTACCACGGAGTGGTTACCATTTTGTCCGTCTGTTTTTCTCTCTCTTTGGTTATCATTATTACATTGACCGCTATATCTACTGTACGATCACGGTTATGGTCCCTCGGTTGAACATACTCGTTATCTCGCTTTCTAACAATTGAGCCACATTAACAACATCTGAATAGAGAAAATTTATGAGAAATGAGATATCGTCGTATCTTAGGGTTTGAACCTCTCGAAACATCCGCAGCGTCATCGTTCCTCATTCTCCACCAAATGAGGTGCAAACACGGATAACTCTCGCAAACTTTGCCTCGTCTTTGAGACACCGTCGTGTTGTTTTGTTCTAATCGATGAACTCCACTTCCTTCATATATGCCGAACACTTTCGGAAAGTATTTGTCATTAAATAGTTCTGAAACGTCTCCCGAGACATGCGAGAAAATTTGGATGGGTGCGCTTCACAGACTCCCACCGATGAGTGCCGCCTCGCCACGGAACATAAAGGTGGCGAATGGAACCTTCTGTTCTCCGTGCATCCCAAGACATCGAATATCTTGGTAATTTGCTTGACCCGTATTTCCGCCGTGATCGGATCGGCTTTCCCTTAAATTACGGTGGTCCCGACTCTTTGAAGCGCTTGCTTGTTTGTGACAACCGTGAATTGCTATATTTCCTCTCGTATTTTGAACACGAGTCTCCCTAAATGCGATTTTGCATGAGCGCAAAAAGCTTCTAAACATCCCTCGTTCATCATCCGCTTTCGGTGGTGTTGTTCGCGGGAGGAACATTGTCGACTGTTACACGTTCTCTCGTTGGTGAGTCTGAGCGTCTCCACGGTCTCATTTTCATGTTAATATTCTCGATTCGACATTCTCAAAACATTGTCATAAAACAAGGGTTAATTAAGGAAATCAATATATCACATAATATCCCTATATCTTGACCAACTAACAAATAAGCTTAGGTAGGAGGACACTTTAGCGAAGGATTTACTCGTCTCCCTCTAGTTCTATTCCCGATCTCGCATGGAGATCATATCCCTAAGCTACGATACCAATTTGTGACGCCCCCAAAATAGGTATACATCACCCATTACGAGTTGTCAATACATACATGATGTAAAAACAACTACAACTTTATTATTACAACAAGTAAAGCGTGAGTTTGAATACAAATATTATCTTACAGACAATATCTATACTCAAATAAATCCTCATCACATTTATTGATATATTATTTTACAAAAATGGTGAGGACTACTAAACAACTCTTTCTAGAACCTTCATTCCATACCCAGGCTTCGTACTCGCATTATATTCTCGCCTCACGAGAAGAAAAATGGAACAAAAAGGAAAAGGGTGAGCTCAACTAGCCCGATAAAGAATATTATGACTAAGATAATATACAACAAATTATCATTAGTCTTCAACGAGGGGAAAAATCTAATAGAATACAATAGGCAACAAGTTTTAAATCAAAATTGCAATGAAATAATAATTCATTAGAAGAGTTAAGTAGAGAATCAAACTACTATCTTCATGTATGAATTTAAAAGTTCATCGTCATCTTTTATCCCCTGTAACATCAATCAATATACATACGGAATCAAATATTCATCTTTGCACTACTGAGGCCAAAGATATTCATCGATTAGTCGTATTCATCTAAACACTGCATTTCATCTTTGCACTACTGGGCCAAAGATATTATTTCATAAATCATTCATCTTTGCACTACTGGGCCAAAGATATTCAATAATATCATCATTTAAGAATCGAGGATGATGAAAAATATTTTTAAAAAGCGAATCCGGTGAAACAAAATGACAAGGATTAAGGATTAAGGATTCGTACTTTGTTTTATCCATGTTCAAAAATATCTCAAAAAAATAATCATAATGGTGTAAAATTCAAGAATGATCAAAACATGGATACAATCAAAGCTAGTATCCAGAATAGATATTTTGGATGAAAAAGAAGAAATCTCATTTTTAGATTGAATAGTTTATATCGTGAATAGTGCCGTAGTATCGTGAATAGTAACTGAGATAGAAATTCCCAAAAAACATCTTGAATAATGAATAGTACTCGTGAATAGTAACTTCGTGAATAGTAACTCATGAATAGTGAACTTGAATAGTAACTTCATGAATAGTAACCCAAACATGAAAAAGTTCTAAATTTGATAAAAAGTTCAACCAATATTTGACATAATGATATTGAAGAAATAATATCATTTGAGAAGAAAATAACATCCACTTACCTCGAAAGATTACTACTTAAATTTGGAATCAGGATATAGTCTTTGAAGGAACTTGCACCGTCTAACAATACTCAAAGTATACTCAAAATACTCACAAGAATACGCTCGATAATATAGAGAGAAAACTTGATTTACGGTGTGATTTTCAATTCTAACCTAAGCACCTATTTATAGGAAAATGCTTAGAAACAAAAGCGAGAAAATTTAATAAAATATTAATATATATTATAAATTTCTTAGCCCATCTTTAAAGATCTGATTTCAGCAATTAATATCACATGTTAGCCCACTTAAATGCAAAAAACGTTTTTCTTTAAAATAATAATTAAAACTTCCAAAAATCAATTATTTCGGAGCTTCGGAACTTCAATAATTCACAATAAATAGCCCTTTTATCAGAAAATTCGAATCTTGCAAGTTTTATAGGAAATTCAATTCTCTACAACTTTGCGAGAAGAAAGTTTTCCAAATTCCAAACAGAAATTGACCGAAATTCACAAGCAGACGATTTTTGTTTATAATCAAATTTCGATCGATAAATGGGGTCCCGCAAACATGTTTAACATGTTTTAAACATTTATTGCAACAAAAATACTCTTCCTCCTCGTATACTCATATATCCCACATTCGTTGTAAAAATATCACCATTATTATATTATTAAAATATAATAATATATTTAAATAATTATTTTATCGGAAAAGATAAAATTTCAATTTTCAACAATTGTCACATTAAAAATTTTCTCCATCTATATCCACATAAAATCAATATTTTCATCATCATATGAATCAATAATTAATTATTCATAAATAATATTACAGAATCACAATATTGAGAACCGAGGCGGGTTCAGGAAGAGGGGCTTTCGATAAGAATTTCTCCTTCTTGGCTTGGCGCAATGATTAGGTGACCAAACCTCTCATTAGGCGAAATTTTTAGACATTGCCAATAATGTTATCTAATAATATTATTAGGATAATATGAATTATTGCTTCGATAATAAAAAATCTTGTGTAATGTGATTATTGAAACAATGACAATATAAAATATCAACGCAAGCAATTATTAAATCGATAAAAATCTTTGAGCGATAATTCTTTGTAACCATTATTGAGTAGTGCCTTCTTACGTAAGAATCAATAATTGGTGCAATACTGGTAATCTTCTTGTGTTTTAACCACAAGAGTATTTTAACAAGATATTCTTGCGGTACTTAACTTCTATTTATTATTTTTAAACAACTTATATTTGTCGTTTTCTTCATCCAATCGCTTTCACGTTATGGGGCCCTAAAATTTGCTAGGCGTCGTAAATGCGAATATTCCCAAACAAGAAGAATATTCCCACGACCAAACGAATATTCCCCCGACAACAATGAATATTTTATAACCACTTGCTTATTTTGAAATATTTGCGTATTTTACCCCTAACTATCCACATTAATCAAATCAACCCTTACTATTTCAAAATAATAAATAGAGAAAATTAAATTTCATTAATAATAAGTTGGGGTCTTACAGTATACATCACCCATTCTGAGTTGTCAATACATGGTACAGAAACAACTACAACTTTATTATTAAAACAGTAAAACTGTGAGTTTATGCATATTATGGCTAAAGAATGGTACAAAACAACTACAATTTTATGGCTAAAGAATCCTATATAGAGTATATGCATATTTTTGATGAGGATTTGATCATTGGTGATGATATCTTATGAGTGTGGTATTTTTGAATGATTAAATGCATTATATGGTAAAGCGTAAACAATTGAAATAAATTGTTTATAAATTTAAGAAGTGATTAAAATATTGTTATAATATTAATGATATTAGATTATAAGATTATTAAGTGATTGATAACATGGGGATATTCTTGAATCTGGATAAATTATATTATAAATGATTAATATTTATCCTTTATCTCATTTGATTGATTCTTTATATCATTGACATGATCCTCATGCTTATATTATGTTGAAAGTCATACATGGCTCACGTGCGTAGATGGACTTGGTATGATTATGACCGAGGATTGTTTCGGTATAATCATGACCATAATTGAAAACACGATTATCTTTGGCATGTAGTGCATGGATAATTTGTGGTCGTGATCTTAATGAATACACGATTATCTTTGCACGTAGTGTCATGGATAATTATGGTCGTGATCTTAATGAATACACGATTATCTTTGTACGTAGTGCATGGATAATTTGTGGTCGTGATACTAATGAATACGATTATCTTTGGTAGTAGTGCATGGATAATTTGTGGTTGTGATCTTAATGAATACACGATTATCTTTGGTAGTAGTGCATGGATAATTCGTGGTCGTGATCTTAATGAATATCCTTGGCGGCGTAGTGCGGGGATGATTCGATGATATGGATTAATTATTGAATTTGAGTCTCGTGAATGAAATATTAATTCATGGATGTGGTAAAAGTCATCTTTGGTCAGTAGTGCATTGATAGACTTGGTATGATTATGACCAAGGATTATTCGGTATAATCATGACCATAATTTAAAACACGAATATCCTTGGCGATGGTGCATGGATAATTCGTGGTCGTGATACTATTAAGGCGCAGCGTCTCGGCATTATTGGTTTCTGATTGTATATCTTTGCTTGTGTAGTGCAAAGATGAATTGTTAATGAATATCTTTGGTAGGATTGCGAAGATGAATTTAATATTTTTAACGATAAAGGTATTCAAGGTATCCTCACCTCTTTATCATATCAGTATCGTACCCTAATTTCGAGGGCGAAATTTCATAAGAAGGGAGGTTGTAAGACCCACTTTTATAAATAAAGATGAATTTTTTATAAATATTATTTTTGAATATTATGGAATAAATTTGATATAATGTTATAGTTGTGGGTAATATTTATAAATTTTGCAAAGTAATGAGTTGTTATAAAATATTCGTTTGGTGGGGAATATTCTTTTGTGGAGAATATTCTTTTTGTCGGGGAATATTAAAGACGACGGCTCAATCATTAGTGGACCCCACAATGGAAGTATTGTCGTAGTTAGAAAGCGACAAAATTATTTTCTATAAAAATAACGGCGGCGGAGGTATTCTTTGTTAAAACTATTGAACTACCGGTGGTGGTAGAAAGTACGATGTCTGGCGTGGTTGTATAGTAGCACTGCGGTATTGATTATTGATCTTTACGTGAGAAGTCACTTAGCTATACTCAATTATTACTACGATAATTCTTGCATCATATCTCTTATATTATTGATTCATTATTATTGTCACAGTATCATACGTATAATATGTATTAAATTATTAATTGAGGCGACAAGTTATAAATGATTAATAATTGTTGAAAGATTAAATATGTGTTGATTAAAATAAAATGATTTGTGGTAATATTTATTGATCCTTGATGTATATAAAAGTGCATTATGAGGCGTTTGTGGTAACTTTGATTATTTTATGGGGGCCCATATGTCATCATCTAAAGTCTATTAAATCGATAGTAATTACCTTTGTGAATAGTAATTACCTTCGTCGATAGTAATTACCTTTGTGAATAGAAATTACCTTTGTGAATAGTAATTACCTTCTTGATAGTAATTACCTTCTTGATAGTAGTTGTCCCTTCAATATTACCAAGAGTTAATTTAATTTCTTCGATGTTCAAGGGTTAATTACCCTTCATGCAAATAGTAGTTGTCTCTTGATATTATCAAGAGTCATTTTGACCCTTTGTTAAGACCAAGAGTCACCCTCGGTTTTTCTATAAATAGAAAGCTCATTCCTTCATTATTTCTTACGAATTCATTGAAACTTCTAGAGAGAGAAACTATAGAGAGAAAGAAGAAAAGTATTCTGCTACTTCACTTTTCCAATATTCATTCTTCTAAGGTAAGGGATATTATTTGTTGCTGTAGTAAGGGGTGTTATTCTTTCTTATTCACGAAGAGAACTCACATATATCTGTGGTATACCCTATACTTGGTGAAATCCTTATATTATTCCATTCTTATTTATTACTGTTGGAATAACTTTGTATATCATTGGACTCCCTATACTTGGTGAAATCCTTATATTATTCCATTCTTATTTATTACATTGGAATAACTTGTATATCTAGAATCCCTATACTTGGTAACATTCTTCAATTATTATTATTCATTGGAACATCACATGCGTGTGTTTTACAGGACTGGTTAATCTTCTTTATTATTATTCTATTGGAACATCACATGCATGCGTTTTACGGGGGACTGGTTCCATTATTTATTATTACTGTTAGAATAACACTGTGCGATCTATCATTATGCATGGTGATTTCTTTTGTTATTCCATTCTTTATTATACCGGTTGGTTAAAACTTTGACTTCTATACTCCATGAAATTAGTAGAATATCCTTGATATTTGCGTTTCATCGATATCTTTTCATGGAAATATTTTTACGATCATTCTTGAATTTTACTCTACTAAGCGATATCGTGTTGACAATTTGGGCGTTATTAGTTCTGAATAAATTAATTCGTGAACTTGTTTTATTGAATTATTATGTCATTGTCATCATCCTCATGTTATATTATTTTTTAAAAAAAGGAATTTCCTTTATTTATTATTTTGAAATAGTAAGGGTTGATTTGATTAATGTGGATAGTTAAGGGTTAAATCATAAAATTTCAAAAAGCAAGTGGTTATAAAATATTCATTTTGTCGGGGAATATTCGTTTGGTCGTGGAATATTACGTCTTTGTTGTGGGGGAATATTAAATGGTAATATTATTATGTGGGCCCATGAAATGATGAGTGATATGGATGTGAGCGATGTGATGATTGGATGAAGAAAGCGACAAAGTTTGGGTGGTTAAAAATAGCTTGGCGTAGTTATTCTGAATTAAAATTTATTGGAATACCGGTGGTAAAAAATCTGATGTCTGGCGTGGTTGCTTGCGATAGCACTGCGGTATTGCGCGATATTGTTGAATTATTGATCCTTACGTGAGAAGGCTTTACTCGATAATTTTCACGATGTAATTCTTATTCGTATTTTTTATTTTATTGATTGATAATTCTTTGCGTTGATATTTTATATTATTCTTTGTTTTGATAATTGTCCTTTGCTTGCGATATTTCCATTATCGGATCGATAATTCATATTATTTGAATAATATTATTAGATAACATTATTGGCGATGTCTAGAAAGTTACATACAGGAGAGGTTTGGTCACTAATTGCTTGCGATGATGAGAGATCCTTATTGGAAAGCCCCTGCTCACAGGAGCGGACTGGTTGTCATAAATGTGATTACGTAATATTATTTGTGAATAATTAATTATTGATTCATATGATAAGAAATATTTATTTTATATGAATATAAATGATGGATTTATTTATGTGGTTATTAATGAAGGAATTAATGTTGAGGTGTTTTATCGGTATTTTATCGGATTGGAGGTATTAAAAATCAAATCGGGGTTTTTTGAGATATATTGCGGGGTTATAATTTTTTAATCAAGTAGTTGGATTGTGGTAATTTTTGGTATGTTATACATACATAAGTTGAGTATATATGTCCACAAATTTTGAGCGAATTAAAAATGCGAATGATTTGTTGTGAATTTTAAGAGGTGTCGGATTAGGAAATTAGGTTTATAATTGATTTTGGTGGAAAATTCTAGAATTGAGTGGGCCCCACTTGTGGTTGGTGAAAAAATGTGCTGAATTTTATTTCAAATGTGGTGGGTGGCAATAGTAGCGGTAAAAGCCATCGGGTGGTGGTGGTCGAAAATGCCTTGGTGGGCTAACATTTTTTCTATAAATAGAAATTTAAGTTAGAATTGAAAATCACACGAAACAAAGTTTTCTCTCTTTCTCTCTCTATATTATTGGCGTATTTTGTGAGTATTTAGATACTTTGAGAGTTCTTTATTCGGTCAAGTTTCATTCGACATCACTTGAGCCTTTCCTTAGAAATCTTGATTCTTTGAGGTAAGGGATGTTATTTTCTTCTCGAATGATATTAATTCTTGATATCATTATCTTTGAAAAATTGGTTGGTACTTTTTATCAAATTTGGAACTTTTTCATTTTTCTTATGGGGGTTCTTATTCATGAGTTCTTATTCACGAGTTCTTATTCATGATTCTTATTCACGATTCTTATTCACGAGTCTTAAATGAAGCGTGAAGATGTTTTTTGTGGAATTTCTATCTTTTGGTGTAGATTCTTATTCACGTATACGGCCTTTATTCGTATCTCTGACCTTTATTCACGAATCGGCACTTTATTCATAGAAAAATGAAAATTTTTCTTTAAAGTCTAAAATATCTAATACGGATACTAGCTTTGATTGTATCCGTGTTTTGATCATTCTTGAATTTTACACCACTATGATTATTTTTTGAGGTATTTTTGGACATGGATTGTTTAAAATCGAATCCTTAATCCTTAATCCTTGTCATTTTGTTTCCTTTGGATTCGTTTCTTTAAAAATATTTTTCATCATCCTCGGTCTTAAATGATGATATTATTGAATATCTTTTGGCTTTTGTAGTGCGAAGATGAATGATTTCTGAAGAATATCTTTGGCTTTGTAGTGCTGAAGAAGATGAATGATTTCTGAAGAATATCTTTGGCTGTAGTGCAAAGATGAGCAGTGTTTAAATGAGTGATGAATATCTTTGGCTTTAGTGCAAAGATGAATGAATGATTTGATGAATATCTTTGGCCTTTAGTGCAAAGATGAGCAGTGTTTAAATGAACATATGGTGGTGATGAATATCTTTGGCCTTTAGTGCAAAGATGAGCAGTGTTTAAATGAACATGGTGATGAATATCTTTGGCCTTTAGTGCAAAGATGAGCAGTGTTGAGATGAACATAATGGATTGATGAATATCTTTGGCTGTAGTGCAAAGATGAATATTTGATTTGAGATGAATATTGATTGATGTTACGAGGATAAAATATTGATGATGAATTTATTAAATTCATAGATTATAGTAGATTTCATTCTCTACGTAACTCTTACATGAATTATTATTTTTCAGCTGCGAATATTGATGCGAAACTTTGTTATGTATTGTATTCTATGATTTTTCCTGTTGGAGACTAACGATAATTTGTTGTATATTATCTTAGTCGTAACATTCTTCTTGGGCTAGTTGAGCTCACCCTTTTCCTTGTTGTTCATTTTTTTTCTTCGGGGAGGCGAGAATGTAGCGAGTCTTAGTCGGGGTATGGAATGAAGGTTAGAGAGAGTTGTTTAGTAGTCCTCACCATTATTGTAAAATAATGTATCGATAAATGTGATGAGGATTTATTTGAGTATAAATATTATGCAGAAGATAATATTTGTATTTAAACTCTGATTTTATTGTTGTGATAATAAAGTTGTAGTTGTTTACGTACCATGTATTTGGCGACTCGAGAATGGGTTGGATGGAATGGACCTATTTTGGGGGGTCGTCGCGGTTAATATCGAGCTTAGGGATATGATCTCTGGCGGAGATCGGGGAATAGAACTAGGAGGGAGAGGAGAGTAAATCCTTTGCTAGTGTGTCTACTAAAGCTTATTTGTTAGTTAGTCGGTATATAGGGATATTATGTGATTGATTTCCTTAATTAACCCTTGTTTTATATATGATAATTGAGAATGTCATTGAGAATATTAATAGTGGTGTAAATGAGGCCAGTGGAGATGCATGTACTTTAACAACGAGGAGAGCGTCAGCAGTGGCAATGTACCTCTGTGAATAACACCTTTGGCGAGATGATGAGCGAGGGGATGTTTAGAAGCTTTTTGCGGTTCATGCAAAATCGAGACGAGGAGACTTCGTGTTCAAAATCTGAGGAGGAGATGATAGCGATTCACGGGTGGTCACGACCAAGCGAGTTGAAAAGTTGGGACCACGAGTGCAGGGAAAGCGGATCCGATCATGGCGGAAACATGGGTGAAACAAATTGCAAGATATTCGATGTCTTGGGATGATGCGAAGAGCAGAAAGTTCCATTCGCTACTTTTATGTTAAAAGTGGCGGCGGTGATTCTTGGTGGGAATACGTGAAGCGTACCATTCATTTACTTTTTCGGCGTATCGTGGGAGAGCGTTTGAAGCGAGTTCGATGACAAGTACTTCCACGAAAGTATTCGTCGTATGAAGGAAGTGGAGTTTATTAGATTGGGCGAGAATAACATGGCGGTGTCGATCTGGCGAAGTTTGCGGAGTTATCGAGTTTGCACCTCATTTGGTGGAGAATGAGAGCGTATGGCGGATGTTTACGAGAGGTTTGAAACGGCGGCGTCGTCGATATCTCATTTCTCATAAATTTTCTCTCTATTCGGATGTTGTAAGCGGGGCTCGGTTGTTAGGCGAGCGAGATACGAAGATACGTTCAATGGGGACCATAACGAGGATCGTACCAAAGATGATAGTCGTCATCGAATAGCGATAACCCGGTGGAGAAAGAAGAATACGGAAAAGCGGTAACCACTCTGGTGGTAATCGTGGCCGTGAAAATAGAAGAAAGCGAGTTGGGAGGAGATTTTAAAAGGAGATTCAACAGCGACCGTGTGAGGCGGCGTCGGCGCGATGTGTGCAAGCTGGTTCGAGGAGGAGAAAAAGACCATCGGTCGTATGTTACAAATCACGGGAAAGAGGACATATCATTAAGCGCCCTAGCGGTTTAAGGTATGCTATAATTGTGGAAAAAAGAAGGACATATCGCTCGAGAGTTATGCGATATCGAAACCTAGTCCGGTGAGAATGGTGACTCGAAAGGATGATGTCGAGAAAAGTCAAAGTCAGCGATTCTGGAAGGCGTTTGTCGTGGCCCGGTCAAAAAATCGAGGAAACGAGCGAAGTTAGCGCGGGTTAGTTAATTATAAATTCTTGCGAAGTTTATACCTTACTGAATCTGGGTTTCTACCCATTCTTTTCTCTCTCTTGCTTTGCGCTCAGCGTTTGAACTTGACTACGGAGAAATTAGACTTTGACTTTATTTATGGAGACTCAGTTGGGAGAAACTTTCATTACATCAGTTGTTTAAAAATCTTGTTTGATTGAGTTGGCACCATTACCTTACACATTGACCTTATCTCTTTAAAGATATTTGCTTTTGATGTGATTGATTGGTTAACTACTCATCATACCAAAATTGATTGCTTTTGTAAGGTTGTTAGTTTTCATATTCTAAGCAACATTATTGAATTCAAGCGATCGAACCATTGTAGTCAAACATTTTCATATCAAGCCATGAAGTCGTTCGTTTATTACGGATGTCGAGTTTTCTTAGTCCGTGTTATGGATTTGAATAAAGACACGTCGATTTGAATAATATTCTTGTTGTTATTGATTTTTCACGGCGTATTTCTGAAGAATTTCTTGGCTTACTCCAAAAAGTGATATTAAATTTTGTATCGACTTTGAAACGGTACAAAACTCATTTCTAAAATCTCATATCGAATGGCTCTATTGAACTTGAGGAGTTAAAAATTCAATTATATAAATTTGGTACTGAGCCTTTATCTTGTGACTTCCTTTGTGGAATTCACTAAGCGAGACTCTCTGTAGGGGGGGCGTCGTATTGCGATGCGATAGTAAAGCGATAGGTGTCATTGTGACGTCTTATCAAGGTTGGGATATGAGTCGCGATTGAGAACAACCTAAGTCGATGTCGAAATCGTAGCTTTTTTACAGGCTTAGTTGGTTATTATCGGAGATTCGTTGAAGGATATTCTCGAATCGCTATTCCATTAACGTGGTGACTTCGTAGAGATACAAAATTGAATGGAAGCGAGGAATGTGGGAAGAGCTTGAAGAACTCGAGAGGAGACTCATTTGACATATGTTACGACCGTGCCATCTGGAAAAGCGAGCGTGGTGGCGGCGTGTTGAGTAGAAGATCGTATACAAATCTGAGTACGATATTGTCAAAGACTAATTTAAGTATAATATACAAATAATAGAGATGGAGATGAAAACTGAAAACTCTAGGTACCCGCGTGATGATATCTGATGCGTGATGATATCTGAGTATAATCGACTTTAATCGATAAAGTTAAAAATTTATTTAAGCTACTGCGGGTGATGAATTTGAAGAAGGAGGAGGTGCGAAGTTGTTATTTTAAAAGCGAGAATCGGTGAGGTGAGAGAAGCTCGAACCTTGATTTATTAATCCATTTGAAATTCTCGATCGAATAGGAGCTGTGGCTATAGACTCGTTTTACCACCAAGTATATGGCGTGTTCATGCGCGTTTTTCACGTGTCGATGTTACGTAAATATGTGGACGACCGAAACACGTCATTGAGTTAGAGCGGGACGAGATATAGAAGACTTAACGTGTGAGGAGGTACTGTCAAGATTTTGTAGAGGAAAGAACATGACTATGTGCAGGGGTTATACCCGTAAGTTAAAGTTTTGTGTGGAGAAACCATCTTTATTGAGGAAATGACACGGGAGTTGGAAGCGAAAATGAAAGCGAGGTATCTTTACCTTTTGAAACACCAGTCGTCGTCGATTCGAGGGCGAAATTTCATAAGGAGGGAGGTTGTAAGACCCGAATTTTTTTTAAATAAAAGGAATTTCCTTTATTTATTATTTTGAAATAGTAAGGGTTGATTTGATTAATGTGGATAGTTAAGGGTTAAATCATAAATATTTCAAAATAAGCAAGTGGTTATAAAATATTCATTTTTGTCGGGGAATATTCGTTTGGTCGTGGAATATTAAATCTTTGTCGGGGAATATTAAATGTAATAATAAATGCTTTGTGAATATTAAATGTGGTGACCCATGTGAGCGATTGGATGAGAAAGCACAAATATTGGGTGGTTATAAATAACGGCGTAGTTATTGCAGATTAAAAATTTGAATTGGAATACGGTGGTTAAAAATCGATGTCTGGCGTGGTTGCGATGCTTTGCGGTATTATTGCGTATTGTTGAATTATTGATCCTTACGTAAGAAGGCCTTTACTCGATAATTTTTCACGGTGAATTCTTATTCGATATTTTATTTTATTGATTGATAATTCTTTGCGTTGATATTTTATATTATTCTTTGTTTGCTAATTGTCCTTTGCCTGATATTTCCCATTATCGGATCGATAATTCATATTATTTGAATAATATTATTAGATAACATTATTGGCGATGTCTAGAAAGTTTACATAAGGAGAGGTTTGGTCACTAATTAATTGCGCCCGATGAGGAGAGATCCTTATTGGAAGCCCCTGCTCTCAGGAGCGACTGGTTGTCGTAAATGTGATTACGTAATATTATTTGTGAATAATTAATTATTGATTCATATGATAAAGAAATATTTATTTTATATGAATATAAATGATGGATTTATTTATGTGGTTATTAATGAAGGAATTAATGTTGAGGTGTTTTATCGGTATTTTATCGGATTGGAGGTATTAAAAATCAAATCGGGGTTTTGAGATATATTTTGGGGTTATAATTTTTAATCAAATAGTTGGATTGTAGTAATTTTTGGGTATGTTATACATACATAAGTTGAGTATATGTCCACAAATTTTGAGAGCAATTAAAAATTCACGAATGATTTGTTGTGAATTTTAAGAGGTGTCGGATTAGGAAATTGGGTTTATAATTGATTTTGGTGGAAAATTCTAGAATTGAGTGGGCCCCACTTGTGGTTGGTGAAAAAATGTGCTGAATTTTATTTCAAATGTGGTGGGTGGCAATAGTAGCGGTAAAGCCATCGGTGGCGAGTCGAAATGCCTTGGTGGGCTAACATTTTCTATAAATAGAAATTTAAGTTAGAATTGAAAATCACACGAAACAAAGTTTTCTCTCTTTCTCTCTATATTATTGGCGTATTTTGTGAGTATTTAGATACTTTGAGAGTTCTTTATTCGGTACAAGTTTCATTCGACATCACTTGAGCCTTTCCTTAGAAATCTTGATTCTTTGAGGTAAGGGATGTTATTTTCTTCTCGAATGATATTAATTCTTGATATCATTATCTTTGAAATATTGGTTGGTACTTTTTATCAAATTTGGAACTTTTTCATATCGGGGTTACTTATTCATGAGTTCTTATTCACGAGTTCTTATTCATGAGTTCTTATTCACGATTCGATTCTTATTCACGAGTCTTATTAATTGAAGCGTGAAGATGTTTTTTTGTGGAATTTCTATCTTTTGGTGTGTCGAGATTCTTATTCGCGTATCTCGGCCTTTATTCACATATCTGACCTTTATTCACGAATCGGCCTTTATTCATAGAAAAATGAAAATTTTTCTTTTAAGTCTAAAATATCTAATACGGATACTAGCTTTGATTGTATCCGTGTTTTGATCATTCTTGAATTTTACACCTTATGATTATTTTTGAGGTATTTTTGGACATGGAAAAAAAAAAGTCGAATCCTTAATCCATAATAATCCTTGTCATTTTGTTTCCTTTGGATTCGTTTTTTAAAAATATTTTTTCATCATCCTCGGTCTTAAATGATGATATTATTGAATATCTTTGGTTTTTGTGTAGATGAAGATGAATGATTTCTGAAGAATATCTTTGGCTGTAGTGCAAAGATGATGAGCGGTGTTTAAATGCATGAATGTGATGAATATCTTTGGCTTTTGTAGTGCAAAGATGAGCAGTGTTAAAAATGAACATGTAGGTGATGAATATCTTTGGCCTTTAGTGCAAAGATGAGCAGTGTTTAAATGAACATGGATTGATGAATATCTTTGGCCTTTAGTGCAAAGATGAGCAGTGTTTAAATGAACATAATGGAATTGATGAATATCTTTGGCCTTTAGTGCAAAGATGAGCAGTGTTGAGATGAACATGATTGATGAATATCTTTGGCTTTTGTAGTGCAAAGATGAATATTTGATTTGAGATGAATATTGATTGATGTTACGGGGATAAAATATTGATGATGAATTTATTAAATTCATAGATTATAGTAGATTTCATTCTCTACGTAACTCTTACATGAATTATTATTTCATTGCGAATATTGATGCGAAACTTGTTATCTATTGTATCTATCGAGTTTTTTCCTGTTGGAGACTAACGATAATTTGTTGTATATTATCTTAGTCGTAACATTCTTCTTGGGCTAGTTGAGCTCACCACCCTTTTCCTTGTTGTTCCATTTTTTTTTCTCGGGAGGGAGGCGAGAATGTAGCGAGTCTTAGTGGGGGGTATGGAATGAAGGTTTACAGAGAGAGTTGTTTAGTAGTCCTCACCATTATTGTAAAATAATGTATCGATAAATGTGATGAGGATTTATTTGAGTATAAATATTATACAGAAGATAATATTTGTATTTAAACTCTGATTTTATTGTTGTGATAATAAAGTTGTAGTTGTTTACGTACCATGTATTTGGCGACTCGAGAATGGGTTGGATGGAATGGACCTATTTTGGGGTAAATCACGGTTAATATCGAGCTTAGGGATATGATCTCTGGCGGAGATCGGGGAATAGAACTAGGAGGGAGGCAGAGTAAATCCTTTGCTTTAGTGTGTCTACTAAGCTTATTTGTTAGTTGGTCGGTATATAGGGATATTATGTGATTGATTTTTTATGGTGATATTTGAGAATGTCGTGAGAATATTAATAGTGGTGTAAATGAGGTAGTGGAGATGCACATACTTAATGACGAGGAGAGCGTGCTGACAGTGGCAATGTACCTCTGTGAATAACACCATTTGGCGAGATGATGAGCGAGGGGATGTTTAGAAGCTTTTTGCGGTTCATGCAAAATCGAGACGAGGAGACTTCGTGTTCAAAATCTGAGGAGGAGATGATAGCGATTCACGGGTGGTCTGGCCAAGCGAAAGAAGTTGGGACCACGAGTGCAGGGAAAGCGGATCCGATCATGGCGGAAACATGGGTCAAACAAATTGCAAGATATTCGATGTCTTGGGATGCGCGAAGAACGAAAGTTCCATTCGCTACTTTTATGTTAAAGTGGCGGCGGCGATTCTTGGTGGGAATCGTGAAGCGTACCCATTCATTACACTTTCGGCGTATCGTGGGAGAGCGTTTGAAGCAGTTCGATGACAAGTACTTCCACGAAAGTATTCGTCGTATGAAGGAAGTGGAGTTTATTAGATTGGAGCGAGAATAACATGGCGGTGTCCCGATCTGGCGAAGTTTGCGGAGTTATCGAGGTTGCACCTCATTTGGTGGAGAATGAGAGCGTGTATGGCGGATGTTTACGAGAGGTTTGAAACGGCGTCGTCGGTATCTCATTTCTCATAAATTTTCTCTCTCTACCGGATGTTGTAAGCAGAGGGCTCGGTTGTTAGGCGAGATACTTGATACGTTCAATAGGGGACCCATAACGAGGATCGTACCAAAGATAGCGATCGTCATCGAATAGCGATAACCGGTGGAGAAAGAAGAATACGGACAAAGGCGGTAACCACTACGGTGGTAATCGTGGCCATGAAAATAGAAGAAAGCGAGTTGGGAGGAGATTTTAAAAGAGGAGATTCAACAGCGACCGTGTGAAAGGCGTCGGCGCCCGATGTGTGGGCTGGTTCGAGGAGGAGAAAAGACCATCGGTCGTATGTTACAAAATGGGGAAAGGGACATATCATTAAGCGCCCCTGCAGTTTAAGGTATGCTATAATTGTGGAAAAGAAGGACATATCGCTCGAGAAGTTATGCGATATCGAAACCTAGTCCGGTGAGAATGGTGACTCGAAAAGGATGTCGAGAAAAGTCAAAGTCAGCGATTCTGGAAGGCGTTTGTCGTGGCGGTCAAAATCTGAGGAAACGACGAAGTTAGCGGGTTAGTTAATTATAAATTCTTGCGAAGTTTATACCTTACTGAATCTGGGTTCTACCCATTCTTTTTTATCTCTCTTGCTTGCGCTCAGCGTTTGAACTTGACTACGGAGAAATTAGACTTTGACTATTTATGGAGACTCAGTTAGGAGAAACTTTCATTACATCAGTTGTTTAAAAATCTTGTTTGATTCAAGTTGGCTTTATTACATTACACATTGACCTTATCTCTTTAAAGATATTTGCTTTTGATGTGATTGATTGGTTAACTACTCATCGTACCAAAATTGATTGCTTTTGTAAGGTTGTTAGTTTTCATATTCTAAGCAACTTTGTTATTATTGAATTCAAGCGATCGAACCATTGTAGTCAAACATTTTCATATCAAGCCATGAAGTCGTTCGTTTATTACGGATGTCGAGTTTTCTTAGTCCGTGTTATGGATTTGAATAAAAACACGTCGATTTGAATAATATTCTTGTTGTTATTGATTTTTCTGGCGTATTTCTGAAGAATTTCTTTGGCTTACTCCCCCAGTGATATTAAATTTTGTATCGACTTTGAAACGGTACAAAACTCATTTCTAAAATCTCATATCGAATGGCTCTATTGAACTTGAGTTAAAAATTCAACTATAAATTTGGTACATGAGCCTTTATCTTGTGACTTCCTTTGTGGAATTCACTAAGCGAGACTCTCTGTAGGGGGGCGTCGTATTAGATGCGATAGTAAAGCGATAGGTGTCATTGTGACGTCTTTATCAAGGTTGGGATATGAGTCGCGGTTGAGAACACAACCTAAGTCGATGTCGAAATCGTAGCTTTGAGGCTTAGTTGGTTATTATCGGAGATTCGTTGAAGGATATTCTCGAATCATTTATTCCATTCGCGTGGTGACTCGTAGAGATACAAAATTTGAATGGAAGCGAGGAATGTGGGAAGAGCTTGAAGAACTCGAGAGGAGACTCATTTCGACATATGTTACGACCATGCCATCTGGAAAAGCGAGCGTGGTAGGCGGCGTGTTGAGTAGAAGATCGTATACAAATCTGAGTACGATATTGTCAAAGACTCATTTAAGTATAATATCTACAAATAATAGAGATGGAGATGAAAACTCTAGGTACCCGCGTGATGATATCTGATGCGTGATGATATCTGAGTATAATCGACTTTAATCGATAAAGTTAAAAACATTCAAGCTACACCGGGTGATGAATTTGAAGAAGGAGGTGCGAAGTTGTTATTTTAAAAGCGAGAATCGGTGAGGTGAGAAGCTCGAACCTTGATTTATTAATCCATTTGAAATTCTCGATCGAATAGGGCTGTGGCTATAGACTCGTTTTACCACCAAGTATATGGCGTGTTCATAGCGTTTTTTCACGTATCGATGTTACGTAAATATGTGGACGACCGAAACACGTCATTGAGTTAGAGCCAGGACGAGATAATAGAAGACTTAACGTACGAGGAGGTACTGTCAAGATTTTGTAGAGGAAAGAACATGACCTATGTCTGGGGTTATACCATAAGTTAAAGTTTTGTGGAGAAACCATCTTTATTGAGGAAATGACACGGGAGTTGGAAGCGAAAATGAAAGCGAGGTATCTTTACCTTTTTGAAACACACAGTCGTCGTCGTCGATTCGAGACGAAATTTCATAAGGAGGGAGGTTGTAAGACCCGAAATTTTTTAAATAAAAGGAATTTCCTTTATTTATTATTTTGAAATAGTAAAGGTTGATTTGATTAATGTGGATAGTTAAGGGTTAAATCATAAATATTTCAAAATAAGCAGTGGTTATAAAATATTCATTTTTTGTGGGGAATATTCGTTTGGTCGTGGAATATTAAATCTTTGTCGGGGAATATTATTAATATAATGACGTGAATATATATGTGGTGATATGTGACCATATGGGCCCATGTGAGCGATTGGATGAAGAAAAGCGACAAAGTTAAGGTGGTTATAAATAACTTGGCGTAGTTATTCAATTAAGGTTATTGGAATACCGGTGGTTAAAATTGGTTAAAATCTGATGTCGTGGTGGTTGCGATGCTTGCGGTATTATTGCAGTATTGTTGAATTATTGATCCTTACGTGAAGGCTTTACTCGATAATTTTTCACGGTAATTCTTTATTCGATATTTTATTTTATTGATTGATAATTCTTTGCGTTGATATTTTATATTATTATTTGTTTGATAATTGTCCTTTGCATGATATTTTCCATTATCGGATCGATAATTCATATTATTTGAATAATATTATTAGATAACATTATTGGCGATGTCTAGAAAGTTACATCTAAGGAGAGGTTTGGTCACCTAAATTGTGATGATGGAGAGATCCTTATTGGAAAGCCCCTCTTTCTGAGGAGCGGCTGGTTGTCGTAAATGTGATTACGTAATATTATTTGTGAATAATTAATTATTGATTCATATGATAAGAAATATTTATTTTATATGAATATAAATGATGGATTTATTTATGTGGTTATTAATGAAGGAATTAATGTTGAGGTGTTTTATCGGTATTTTATCGGATTGGAGGTATTAAAAAATCAAATCGGGGTTTTGAGATATATTGCGGGGTTATAATTTTTAATCAAATAGTTGGATTGTAGTAATTTTGGGTATGTTATACATACATAAGTTGAGTATATATCCACAAATTTTGAGCGATTTAAAAATTCACGAATGATTTGTTGTGAATTTTAAGAGGTGTCGGATTAGGAAATTAGGTTTATAATTGATTTTGGTGGAAAATTCTAGAATTGAGTGGGCCCCACTTGTGGTTGGTGAAAAAATGTGCTGAATTTTATTTCAAATGTGGTGGGTGGCAATAGTAGCGGTAAAGCCATCGGTGGCGAGGTCGAAATGCCTTGGTGGGCTAACATTTTCTATAAATAGAAATTTAAGTTAGAATTGAAAATCACACGAAACAAAGTTTTCTCTCTTTCTCTCTCTATATTATTGGCGTATTTTGTGAGTATTTAGATACTTTGAGAGTTCTTTATTGATCTACAAGTTTCATTGACATCACTTGAGCCTTTCCTTAGAAATCTTGATTCTTTGAGGTAAGGGATGTTATTTTTTTCTCGAATGATATTAATTCTTGATATCATTATCTTTGAAATATTGGTTGGTACTTTTTATCAAATTTGGAACTTTTTCATGTCGGGGTTCTTATTCATGAGTTCTTATTCACGAGTTCTTATTCATGAGTTCTTATTCACGATTCTTATTCACGAGTCTTATTAAGTGAAGCGTGAAATGTTTTTTGTGGATTTTCATCTTTTGGTGTAGAGATTCTTATTCACGTATCGGCCTTTATTCACGTATCTGACCTTTATTCACGAAATACGGCTTTATTCATAGAAAAATGAAAATTTTTCTTTTAAGTCAAAATATCTAATACGGATACTAGCTTTGATTGTATCCGTGTTTTGATCATTCTTGAATTTTACACCTTTATGATTATTTTGAGGTATTTTGGACATGGATTGTTTAAAGTCTGAATCCTTAATCCTTAATCCTTGTCATTTTGTTTCCTTTGGATTCGTTTCTTTAAAAATATTTTTCATCATCCTCGGTCTTAAATGATGATATTATTGAATATCTTTGGCACATGTAGTGCAAAGATGAATGATTTCTGAAGAATATCTTTGGCTTTGTAGTGCAGATGAGATGAATGATGGTGAAGAATATCTTTGGCTTTAAAGATGAGCAGTGTTTAAATGAATGAATGGTGATGAATATCTTTGGCACATAGTGCAAAGATGAGCGGTGTTTAAATGAACACAATGAAGTGATGAATATCTTTGGCTTTAGTGCAAAGATGAGCAGTGTTTAAATGAACATGATGGGTGATGAATATCTTTGGCCTTTAGTGCAAAGATGAGCAGTGTTGAGATGAACATAATGGATTGATGAATATCTTTGGCTGTAGTGCAAAGATGAATATTTGATTTGAGATGAATATTGATTGATGTTCTGAGGATAAAATATTGATGATGAATTTATTAAATTCATAGATTATAGTAGATTTCATTCTCTACGTAACTCTTACATGAATTATTATTTCCATTGCGAATATTGATCACGAAACTTGTTATCTATTGTATACTATCATTTTTTCCTGTTGGAGACTAACGATAATTTGTTGTATATTATCTTAGTCGTAACATTCTTCTTGGGCTAGTTGAGCTCACCCTTTTCCTTGTTGTTCCATTTTTTTTCTTCTCGGGGGGCGAGAATGTAGCGAGTCTTAGTCGGGGTATGGAATGAAGGTTAGAGAGAGTTGTTTAGTAGTCCTCACCATTATTGTAAAATAATGTATCGATAAATGTGATGAGGATTTATTTGAGTATAAATATTATGCAGAAGATAATATTTGTATTTAAACTCACTGATTTTATTGTTGTGATAATAAAGTTGTAGTTGTTTACGTACCGTGTATTTGGCGACTCGAGAATGGGTTGGATGGAATGGACCTATTTTGGGGTCGTCCGAGTTGAAAAGTTGGGACCACAGAATTTGCAGGGAAAGCGGATCCGATCATGCGGCGGAAACATGGGTCGAAACAAATTACCAAGATATTCGATGTCTTGGGATGCGAAGAACGAAGAAAGTTCCATTCGCTACTTTTATGTTAAAGTGGCGAGGTGATTCTTTGGTGGGAATCGTGAAGCGTACCAATCATTACTTTTCGGCGTGTCGTGGGAGCGTTTGAAGCAGATTCGATGACAAGTACTTCCACGAAAGTATTCGTCGTATGAAGGAAGTGGAGTTTATTAGATTGGAAGCGAGAATAACATGGCGGTGTGTCGATGCGGCGAGTTTTGCGGAGTTATCGAGTTTGCACCTCATTTGGTGGAGAATGAGGAGCGTATATGGCGGATGTTTACGAGAGGTTTGAAACGGCGTCGTCGATATCTCATTCTCGTAAATTTTCTCTCTATTCGGATGTTGTAAGCGAGGGCTCGGTTGTTAGAAGCGAGATACTTGATACGTTCAATGAGGGGACCATAACGAGGATCATACCAGAAGATAGCGATCATCGAATAGCGATAACGGTGGAGAAAGAAGAATACGGACGAAAGCGGTAACCACTCTGGTGGTAATCGTGGCCATGAAAATAGAAGAAGCGAGTTGGGAGGAGATTTTAAAAGGAGATTCAACAGCGACCATGTGAAGGCGTCGGCGCCGATGATGCAACTGGTTCAAGGAGGAGAAAGACCATCGGTCGTATGTTACAAATCTTGGGGAAGAGGGACATATCATTAAAGCCCTGACAGTTTAAGGTATGCTATAATTGTGGAAAAGAAGGACATATCGCTCGAGAGTTATGCGATATCGAAACCTAGTCCGGTGAGAATGGTGACTCAAAAGGATGTCGAGAAAAGTCGAAAGTCAGCGATTCTGGGAAGGCGTTTGTCGTGGCCGGGTCGAAATCGAGGAAAACGACGAAGTTAGCAGGTTAGTTAATTATAAATTCTTGCGAAGTTTATACCTTACTGAATGGGTTCTACCCATTCTTTTATCTCTCTTGCTTGCGCTCAGCGTTTGAACTTGACTACGGAGAAATTAGACTTTGACTATTTATGGAGACTCAGTTAGGAGAAACTTTCATTACATCAGTTGTTTAAAAATCTTGTTTGATTGAGTTGGCACCATTTACTTTACATTGACCTTATCTCTTTAAAGATATTTGCTTTTGGGATTGATTGGTTTAACTACTCATCATACCAAAATTGATTGCTTTTGTAAGGTTGTTAGTTTTCATATTCTAAGCAACTTTGTTATTGAATTCAAGCGATCAAACCATTGTAGTCAAACATTTTCATATCAAGCCATGAAGTCATTCGTTTATTACGGATGTCGAGTTTTCTTAGTCCGTGTTATGGATTTGAATAAAGACACGTCGATTTGAATAATATTCTTGTTGTTATTGATTTTTTCTGGCGTATTTCACTGAAGAATTTATTGGCTTACTCCCAAAAGTGATATTAAATTTTGTATCGACTTTGAAACGGTACAAAACTCATTTCTAAAATCTCATATCGAATGGCTCTATTGAACTTGAGGAGTTAAAAATTCAACTATAAATTTGGTACATGAGCCTTTATCTTGTGACTTCCTTTGTGGAATTCACTAAGCGAGACTCTCTGTAGGGGGCGTCGTATTAGATGCGATAGTAAAGCGATAGGTGTCATTGTGACGTCTTATCAAGGTTGGGATATGAGTCGCGATTGAGAACAAACCTAAGTCGATGTCGAAATCGTAGCTTTTTTGAGGCTTAGTTGGTTATTATCGGAGATTCGTTGAAGGATATTCTCGAATCGCTATTCCATTAGCGTGGTGACTCGTAGAGATACAAAATTGAATGGAAGCGAGGAATGTGGGAAGAGCTTGAAGAACTCGAGAGGAGACTCATTTGACATATGTTACGACCGTGCCATCTGGAAAAGCGAGCGTGGTGGCGGCGTGTTGAGTAGAAGATCGTATCTGAAATCTGAGTACGATATTGTCAAAGACTCATTTAAGTATAATATACAAATAATAGAGATGGAGATGAAAACTCTAGGTACCGCGTGATGATATCTGATGCGTGATGATATCTGAGTATAATCGACTTTAATCGATAAAGTTAAAATTTATTCAAGCTACACCGCGGGTGATGAATTTGAAGAGGAGGAGGTGCGAAGTTGTTATTTTAAAAGCGAGAATCGGTGAGGTGAGGAAAGCTCGAACCTTGATTTATTAATCCATTTGAAATTCTCGATCGAATAGGAGCGTGGCCTATAGACTCGTTTTACCACCAAGTATGGCGCGTGTTCATAGCGTTTTTTCACGTATCGATGTTACGTAAATATGTGGACGACCGAAACACGTCATTGAGTTAGAAGCCGGACGAGATAATAGAAGACTTAACGTACGAGGAGGTACTGTCGAGATTTTGTAGAGGAAAGAACATGACCTATGTCTTGGGGTTATACCATAAGTTAAAGTTTTGTGGAGAAACCATCTTTATTGAGGAAATGACACGGGAGTTGGAAGCGAAAATGAAAGCGAGGTATCTTTACCTTTTGAAAACACCAGTCGTCGTCGATTTCGAGGACGAAATTTCATAAGGAGGGAGGTTGTAAGACCGAAAATTTTTTAAATAAAAGGAATTTCCTTTATTTATTATTTTGAAATAGTAAGGGTTGATTTGATTAATGTGGATAGTTAAGGGTTAAATCATAAATATTTCAAAATAAGCAAGTGGTTATAAAATATTCATTTTTGTGGGGAATATTCGTTTGGTGGTGGAATATTAAATCTTTGTCGGGGAATATTAAATAAATGACGGTAGTGACCATGTGTGTGGCCCCCATAATGTGAGCGATTGGATGAAGAAAAAGCGAAAATTTAAGTTGGTTAAAAATAATGGCGTAGTTATTACAGATTAAAGGCATTGGAATACCGGTGGTTAAAATCACGATGTCTGGCGTGGTTGCCTGATGCTTTGCGGTATTGCAGTATTGTTGAATTATTGATCCTTACGTAAGATGGCCTTTACTCGATAATTATTACGGTGAATTCTTATTCGATATTTTATTTTATTGATTGATAATTCTTTGCGTTGGTATTTTATATTATTCTTTGTTTGATAATTGTCCTTTACTGATATTTCCCATTATCGGATCGATAATTCATATTATTTGAATAATATTATTAGATAACATTATTGGCGATGTCTAGAAAGTTACATCTAAGGAGAGGTTTGGTCACACTAATTGCGCGCCCGATGAGAGAGATCCTTATTGGAAAGCCCCCCTCTTTCACAGGAGGAGCACTGGTTGTCATAAATGTGATTACGTAATATTATTTGTGAATAATTAATTATTGATTCATATGATAAGGAAATATTTATTTTATATGAATATAAATGATGGATTTATTTATGTGGTTATTAATGAAGGAATTAATGTTGAGGTGTTTTATCGGTATTTTATCGGATTGGAGGTATTTAAAAATCAAATCGGGGTTTTGAGATATATTGCGGGGTTATAATTTTTAATCAAATAGTTGGATTGTTGTAATTTTTGGGTATGTTATACATACATAAGTTGAGTATATGTCCACAAATTTTGAGCAGATTAAAAATTCACGAATGATTTGTTATGAATTTTAAGAGGTGTCGGATTAGGAAATTGGGTTTATAATTGATTTTGGTGGAAAATTCTAGAATTGAGTGGGCCCCACTTGTGGTTGGTGAAAAATGTGCTGAATTTTATTTCAAATGTGGTGGGTGGCAATAGTAGCGAGTAAAAGCCATCGTGCTTGGTCGAAATCTGCTTGGCGGGCTAACATTTTTCTATAAATAGAAATTTAAGTTAGAATTGAAAATCACACGAAACAAAGTTTTCTCTCTTCTCTCTCTATATTATTGGCGTATTTTGTGAGTATTTAGATACTTTGAGAGTCTTTATTCGGTCTGAGTTTCATTCGGATCACTTGAGCCTTTCCTTAGAAATCTTGATTCTTTGAGGTAAGGGATGTTATTTTCTTCTCAAATGATATTAATTCTTGATATCATTATCTTTGAAATATTGGTTGGTACTTTTTATCAAATTTGGAACTTTTTTTCATATCGGGGTTCTTATTCATGAGTTCTTATTCACGAGTTCTTATTCACGATTCTTATTCATGAGTTCTTATTCACGAGATTCTTATTCACGAGTCTTATTAATGAAGCGTGAAGATGTTTTTTGTGGAATTTCTATCTTTTGGTGTGAGATTCTTATTCACGTATCACGGCCTATTATTCACGTATCTGACCTTTATTCACGAATCGGCCTTTATTCATAGAAAAATGAAAATTTTTTCTTTTCGTCTAAAATATCTATTACGGATACTAGCTTTGATTGTATCCATGTTTTGATCATTCTTGAATTTTACTTCTTTATGATTATTTTTGAAGTATTTTTTGAACTGGATGATTGTTTAAAGTACGAATCCTTAATCCATAATCCTTGTCATTTTGTTTCCTTTGGATTCGTTTCTTTAAAAATATATTTTTCATCATCCTCGGTCTTAAATGATGATATTATTGAATATCTTTGGCTTTGTAGTGCAAAGATGAATGATTTCTGAAGAATATCTTTGGCTTTGTAGTGCAGAAGATGAGCGGTGTTTAAATGAACATGATTTCTTGATGAATATCTTTGGCTTTTGTAGTGCAAAGATGAGCAGTGTTTAGATGAACATGGCCGATTGATGAATATCTTTGGCCTTTAGTGCAAAGATGAGCAGTGTTGAGATGAACAGAGATTGATGAATATCTTTGGCCTTTAGTGCAAAGATGAGCTTTGAGATGAACATGGATTGAATTGATATATCTTTGGCTGTAGTGCAAAGATGAATATTTGATTTGAGATGAATATTGATTGATGTTCTGAGGATAAAATATTGATGATGAATTTATTAAATTCATAGATTATAGTAGATTTCATTCTCTACGTAACTCTTACATGAATTATTATTTCATTGCGAATATTGATGTCGAAACTTGTTATACATTGTATTCTCGGGATCAGATTTTTCCTGTTGGAGACTAACGATAATTTGTTGTATATTATCTTAGTCAATAACATGAGGATTTCTTGGGCTAGTTGAGCTCACCCTTTTCCTTGTTGTTCCATTTTTCTTCTCGGGAGGCGAGAATGTAGCGAGTCTTAGTATGGGGGTATGGAATGAAATTTCTATTTCGGTTTAGAGAGAGTTGTTTAGTAGTCCTCACCATTATTGTAAAATAATGTATCGATAAATGTGATGAGGATTTATTTGAGTATAAATATTGTCAGAAGATAATATTTGTATTTAAACTCACGATTTTATTGTTGTGATAATAAAGTTGTAGTTCTTTTTCAAAACCAGAGGGGAAAAGGAAGATAAATGTATTTGGCGACTCGAGAATGGGTTGGATGGAATGGACCTATTTTGATTTTTTGTATGCAATTATGCTCTTGAACTAGATGAATGTTAATATGGATGATTATGGTATTTTGTATTTTGAAATATATAATATGATTACTCAGAATGGTCATTAGGTCCGAATGCTTTAACTTTTATAATACAAAAGCTTTTGTTATTAGTTTAAGCATTATACGAATTGGTGTATTGGTGTATGATATTAGTACTAGTTCATGTTTTGCGAAGACTGAAAATGCTTCAATGTTGTGCATTGTCATGCCAGTTTATGATATGGTGTATTGGTGTATAAAAATTGTGTTGTGTAGTGTACTTTATTATATACATTCGAATAAATATTGTGTGGATGGAATTACCAATTGCTTCTTGTTTGTTAACAATGTACTTCTTGTTTGTTATTCGCAACCACTTCAATTTGCACCAAACATCAATTCAATTAAATGCTCGCTTGATATGGAGTCATAATGAATATAGTCAACATCAATTCAATGCTCTGCTTCAATTGCACACTTACTTTCGGCCAAATCAATATTCAATACATATTTACCAACCATCAAAACCAACATTAAGCATTCAATACATACATGACAAAATAACATTCAATACATACTTTAATCATCCTTTACTACATTCAAGGAAGACAACTCTATACATTTGGTTGTAATACAATGAAAAACAAAATCCAAGAAACTACTAAAGCAATCCATAATTTCTTCTCCATCGAACTTTGCTTGTCAATTTTCTTCCTCAACTGTTGCCCTTGTCTTTGCAGCACCAAAACCTCTTTTTCTTCATTGTTTATCTCACCTTTGCTCATCAATATGTTCTCAGTTTCCATCTTCTTTATTACTTCCATCAAACTCACAATTTTTTCATTGCTTCTTTCTATCTTTCCCTTTAGCTGCAATATCACTTCCCTTGATCTCTCTGTAAATGGAGGATCACACCATTTAAAGAATCTACAACACAACTTGTTATCCTGCAACCAGTTGCACACAAATCCATCCATCAAGCCCATAACAAATATGCTTCTACAACATAAGCATGAAATTGGGTATTTAGGTCACTAAAAACATAACAATCTTCCATTTCACTCTATATACAGTAAAGTGTATGACTTTGGTTGTAAATTTTTACAATTTATAAAATTGCAACTTCTACTCATCAACTTTTCAAATCAGTAAGAAAGACATCCTCTCTTTGAAATCATCAACTTTTCAAATCTTCAAATAACAAATAACTCTTCCTCAAACATCTAATACTCAAATATTTAACAACACCAGATCAATTTTTGGCGTTGTTAAATATTACAACAAAAATTAGGTCCCTGCAGCCTAACTAGAAGAAATTAGGTCACATACCTTGAAACGAGCACAACTGATGAACCTTCTTTCCGGGTCAGCAGTTCCCTCTTTCCAAGCTACCCACATCGATGCGACAATCCCACATCGGCATGTCACTGGAGTTCTGGGCATCTCCCAATCTTCGACGCGATTTGTGAAACTATTTTCTCTAGAGCTCATGTTAGTTCCACTCTTAATTGTCTTATTTTCCTTCGTCGATCTATGTGGAATGAAGGCAGGAGTTGGAATCGATTTGGGTCTGATTTTGGGGATAGTGTTTTGATTCCTCTTTTCAAATGAAGAACAAATGATTTAGGTCTGATTTTGGGGATTTAGAGATTTAGTCGGTTTAGGAATTTTGGGTTAAAATCCACGTAATATATTTAATCAGTTGCCAGTATTGCCATGTATTGCCACATCATTCTTCTATTAAATGGTTAACTGACATAGACGGCAAAATCACTTTTTGTAAATAACGATAATTCAATCGAGTTGACCGTAAAAAATTTGATTCAAATGATGCATTTTAAACCGATGTTGAGTAGAGAGGGGAAAAGTGTATTTAACCCTTATAATTACATATTATCTCATTTTGTATCTTATTTTTTATAATAATTTTTAGTCATAGTATTATTAAGTAGTATAATGGGAAAAAAATTTATAATAATAAGATAAAATCCAATTTAAATTTAGTATGAAAAACAAGCGAAACGATTGATTCATTTAAATTGATTGAAAAAAAAAATAAAAAAGCAGTTCGATTTATTTTAATTTTCAAATTGTTGAAACGAAAAGAGATGAAGAATTTCGTTACGCCAAGCCAAATAATTACTAGTTACTAATATTACTACTACTAATATAAAGTTGTAGATTTAATTGATTTTAAGGGGAGGATACATCTTTTTCTTGAATCGGGAAAAAAAAAGGTGGTGGAGCGGGAAGGGGGCGGAATTGACGCGGGCCGGAAATAAGTCAAAAATCCAACGAGGGACGTTGTTACTTCCTTAAGAAAATGACTATTACATGGGAAGAAGAACAAATTATTGGTGGTTTGGTTTTTCTCATGTCTGACTTTTATATATTACGGTTTCGTTTTGAATAATCTTTGCTCTGAAAGGTCATATTTTCAGCCACATGACAGCTCATTTTTGTGAACAAAATTTGAGAAAAATAATAACATTTTTGGAATTTTTCTTCAATTGATTTATTTTTCAATTCCATTCGATAAATTTAATATCATTAAGAAATATATCATATATATTTAGGATAGAAAATTATAAGAATGTTTCAATTATTACACATTTTTTCCCAAAAAAATTGCTACCGATATTTATTCACGTAACGTAAATATTCACAATGTTTATTATTATTATTATTTTTATTATAATTTGCTTTTACTCTTTCATTCCTTTTAATTAACGTTTTAAGAGGTAACACAAAGATTAATTAATATAATTAATACTTTATCGGATTGAACAAGTTAAATATAAAATATAGAATTATACTATATATTTGATTTTTTAATTATGATTTTGACGTATATTAATATATGAGATTAAATAAAATTATAAAATTATTACTGTATTTATATGAGATTAAATAAAATATAAAATTAATCAATTGTATCAAATATATCATATAAATATTATTAATTAAATTTATCTACATAATTTGCAATTAAAAATCCACATATAAAATTGGAATATATCATTTTCATTTGATTAATTAGAGATATCTTTCAATCTCACACTTCCATATCATTAATTCCTATGAATAGGCTAGAACAATGAACTCTAATCCCTTATGAATTTGTTATCCATCTAATCATATATATATAATTTTTTTTTTACTTACAATCATTTTTATACCAAAACACACTATGAATACACCATAAACTCCAAAATATAAATAAACAATTTTACCTATGCCTAAATGATCAATGTATTATTTGAACTTTGAATGAAGGTTGCCATATGAAGCTCAAAATTATTTGTATTTTTGAATCAATAATGACTAAAAATATAAATAAATAAAATAAAAATATTCAGTATTTAAACGCATACTGTTATTATAATACTGCATGACTATATTTGGAAATACCAAAAAAACAAATAAACGCATACTGTTATTATACCGTCAAATGTCAATTGAACAATACATATCATATTAAATATTAATTTATTATTAATCCCATCTTAAAACATCACTGCACCGATTAAAAAATCAAAAGGCGGCCAAATTTGTGTTTGGAGCATATGGCGTAACATCCAATTCAAAATTTAAAAAAATCAAATCACGAACGAGGCAAAAAAAATCCATGAAATGAAAATCCATGCAAAAAGAGAAATTTTTTTTAATATAAATAAACAAGTAAAATTATTAATTTCACAATTTACTCTCTTGCATAAAAATGGATTCCATTTATTATTTATGTAAGGAGAAATTTATGAAATTATCAAATTTATTTGTTAAAATTTTAATTTTTAAAAAAATTGACAAAAACATTGTGACGAACCAGCTGTAACCGTAGGAGGGCTCCTCCTTATATTGAGCATGTCGGAATTAACGCGTGCCTGGTTTAGTCAATGACTTGATGCTAATAAACACACATTCTACACAGTTAAAATCTGCAGATTCGGTCACAACAGGCCAACCCAAACAGGACCTAAGAATAGTCAGTCACCTTTCTTTTCTTCTTTTTCTTTTTCCCATAAAAAAATACAGACTTAATATAAGATGACCCTCATAATTTCATACACTAATACCAGTTTCAAAAAATTACAATTAATTTGGTGACTAAAAATATTTATAAAAATTAAATAATATATAGTTATGATTAATTATAATTTCTGGTCCTACAAATATAATGAAGCATTAACAAATTACTAAATAAGTATAAATTAATAATTATTTCAAAAAAATTTTTTTTAAAGAAGAAGATGATGAATGAGACCGAATATAATAAAATGAGTTATTGTACAAAAAATAACGTTTTACGTAATTGAATATAGTGTCTTGCATGTTTTTTGTGAATAAGAAGGTGTTTTGTAAAATTTTAAAATAATATTATTATAAGATACCGTTCTCACAAAAAGCGTGAATTATCTCTCCTCTCTCGTGCCATTATTTTTTATAATTATATTTTATCACTATTGAATTACTCGTTTCAAAATAAATGTAGTAGCAGATAGAGAAATATATATAGAAGAAAAAAGAACAAAGGAAAAAGAAACCCATTAACTCACCCACCAGTTTCGCCCACAAACCAGCCCTCGTTTTATTGCTTTACCCCAGAACTCTTTATTATTCTTCCTTTACCTTCATTCCATCTCCTCTGCAAAATTTTCTCTCTTCAATCCTGTATCTATCAGGTACGCACATATATATATATATATATATAAATTGTATCTATAAATAACCTAATATATTTATTTATATATGTAGTGATTGTTTTGACCTTTGGCTTTGTATTTTGGTGTTTGAATTTTTAAGGGGCATAAAAAAAAGAAAAAATGGAAAACTGCATGGAAGCCAGAGCATTGAAGTCAAGTTTTCTGTCAGAGACGGCCATGAAATCGACCCAACAAGTTTTTTTTGATGATTGGTGGTGTGTGAGCGGAATTAACAACATTAATTGTGATGATTTCTCGGTGGATGATCTCCTTGATTTCTCCGATAAAGATTTTAAGGAAAGTTTTCTTGAAGAATCCGAAGAAGACGAAGAAAAAGATTCCCTCTCTGCCTCTTCTCAAGACAGAGGAGTTGATGATGATAATAATTCTTCCAATTCCATCACTTCCCAAGGCTCCGGCGTTTTTGGGTCTCTCCCCGCCGGCGAACTTGCCGTTCCGGTAACCATAAAAAAATTAATTTTTTTCTGCATGGGTTTTTATTTGTTTGATTATTTATATAAAGATTCAATTTTTATAGGTTGATGAAATGGAGAATCTTGAGTGGTTATCTCAATTTGTGGATGATTCTGTTTCTGGGGTGTCTTTGTTGTGCCCTGCCGGAAATTCCAAGGAGAAAACCGGGAAATGGGCCGGTGACGTCGTTGAACCGGAGGCAAAGAAGTTCACGGTTCTTGGTTTGCAGTACCAGGTTCGCACAAAAGCAAGAACTAAACGGTCTAGGTCAAGTGGACGAGTTTGGTCCATTGGGTTGCTTTTACTCACGCAATCGTTTTCAACGTCGTTATCTAAATCTTCTTCACAAGACTCATCAGCGGAGTCATTTGGCTCTTTTCAAAAACCGCCGGCGAAGAAGCAAAAAAGAAACCCGGCTATGGAAACCGGTTCACATTCGAGTGGAACCCAGACCATACGTCGGTGTAGTCATTGCCTTGTTCAGAAGACCCCACAGTGGAGAACCGGTCCTTTAGGTCCCAAAACGCTATGTAATGCTTGTGGTGTCCGGTTCAAGTCCGGTCGGCTGTTTCCGGAGTACAGACCGGCTTGTAGTCCAACTTTCTCCGTTGATGTCCACTCCAACAGTCACCGGAAAGTGTTGGAAATGCGCCGGAAGAATCAGACGGTTGAATTTGCGGAGCCCGGTTTTACTCCAATGGTTCAGAGTTTTTAAGGTGTGGCTTAGATGGGAAACCGGAAATTTGAACCGGTTTCGATTATGCCGGTTCAATTGTACAATTTTGGTTGGTGTTTGTTGCAGGCTTGCAGTCTTAGATATGTAACGGAATTTAGGGAGGTTATTTAGGTTTTAATTTTTCTTGTAATCCAATTAATTTGTAGGTTTTTAATTAATTAAATGAAGGCAGTGATAGATATAAAGTAGGTTTTTAATTAAATATGAAGTAGGTTTGATTATCCATTAATTACTCTTTTGTTATATTCTTGTCTTTTTGTTTCTTTTATTTATTTTGAAAATTTCAAAACGATTGAGCGGTTTCTTATGAGTTATGGATGGTCATCGGACTCTGCAGAAAGGCCACCAGTTCTTTCTTTTTATTTTAATTTTACTTTTGTTTAGTTTTTTTTTTTTCTTTTTGTGCAATTATTTTCTTTATGTGGGCCCTCTAAATATATGAAATCAGTCGGTTTCAAGAGCACTGAAGATGTGTGGTGTTGGCATGGTCTATGGGCTTGAAGAGAAAATATCTATTATATATAATGACTCATGACAACTATACTGGCTGGCTGCTGGAGTGCTGCTGACTCGGTCTATTTCTATTATTTCCTGACCTAGGAATTCTACAAAAAAATGTGGCCCATGTAGTACAATTTTTACATTTATAGGGCAGGATTTGTTGGGATTGTACTATATTTTCAGTGCAAGATAGCTTTTTTTGCTAGATTTGTTCGGATTATAGCTGATAATATTTCATGGAAATAATAATGTCGATAAACTTAATAATAAAATTGAATTAAGAGATAAGATTAAATAAATTAGTGGGGAGCTTTAATTAATTTCTATCTATCTAGTATCTATCTCATGTATTAACAAACAAACGTCTATCCAAATAATTTATCTTCATATCCATTGATTCCATAAGAATTCTCGACCCTTTCACCAATTAGCCGATAAATCACTCCCTCAACGGTGGAAGAAACTTCAAATGGTCCATGGAAGACATTTGGGCCCAACATTATCATCTGGCCAACGAATCATTATTTGGTTTGGTGGGTGGTTCATAAAGTTGCATTGAAGCAAGCCATGTGGGTGAGTGGGTAAGAATTAATCATTTCATTCCATTCCATTTTCGCCAAAAAGGTTTTCTTACTGTGAAGCAAAGAGCTTTGCAAGAGGTTGAAAATAGAAAATAGAAAATAAACCAAAATGCGTGGTTGTTTTTATTATTAGCAATCTACAAAACTAGCCCATTAATTCAAAAACTTGAAAAAACCACCAACAAAAAGCCTAAGCGTGCTCCATTTTACTTTCTTGGAAGCTTCATTTTTTGATAGTTGACAGAATTATTTTGTTTTTTGTCTTTAACATCGACCAAATCTATCCAAGTGATAATATGAATTACCTTAGAAAACAATTAGGTTCATGACATGCAACCACACATATTATTATATATTACTGATACACTTCAATGGATAATAATCACATAGAGCGTGAATAATTATAATTATAATATTTTAAGTTAATTTTATAATCCTATTCAATTTCATATAATTCAGCAAAAAACTCACATATACAGCAGGACTCGACTACTAAAATTCAATGCATCTCTAGTCTTTGAAATGGAACAAGATTTAGATTTCATTGCGGGAAGTAGGCATGCATATAATTGATTAGTTAAGTCCGGTTTCCTTGGATTAGTTGCTCTTAGCTGGGAAAAATTGTGCTAGTATTGCTCTTGCGTTTAAACATCAATAAGTGCAGAAAGGTAGACACAGTACACATACCCGCGCTAACACGAAAAGTTTACAATAATAATACATCTAATTAATGTATAATCTTCTATTAACTTGTCTAACATTAAATATGTTGCCATGTTGTTATATCATCCACCAAAGAACTAGTCTTCCCTATCAAACAATTGACCTACACGTTTGTGTATATTTTGTATATGTATATATACAAACACGTTACACTACAGTGGTCAGTGGAGCTACTGTAGTTTATTGATGCAGATACCACACTAATAGGCCAAGCAGGTACATAGCAATACATGTTACACTTTGTAGACCCAGTGGCACTAAAATGTGCTTTGGGGCAGAGCATAGTTGTCACATGATTGTCCAATAACTTTGCCAAAATAATTGAGGCAAAAGTTTAACTAACATAGCCTCATCATAAGTTTGCAACACAGTAGTTTTAAGATTTGGACAGTGGTTCAGCAGCTATAAATCCTAATACATGTACTAAGATCAGCGAAGGACACAAGTACTATCTTTCACGTTATGTAATTAGACAGAAAGAGGGAGAAGGGGAAAATAGAGACGCCATCATAATTATAGGTTAAGTAACATAAAATGCATAAATCTTGGGTAAGAATCCAGTAAAAAGCAGAAACATCATACTACTTGATGAGCAAATATGGGGAGAATGAAAATGGGGAGGGAATCTGGGGAATCTTTTGTACCACAAGATAGGAACAATGCTATTGCCATAAAGATTTGGTTGTTCATTTATCTTTTGAGAGCAATTGGTTCAATTACAAGTTCCTTTAAACTAAATCTAGTCGTGACCTTGGGACCTTCAAGGTAAATAAGTTACAGAGGCATACAAAAGCATTAAGAGAAATAAAGGTGCACTAAGTTATCTGAAACAGTGAAACCCAATGAGGATAACTATTCTGTTGAACTGGAATTTTCAACTTTCTAAAACATGAACAAAATGGAGAAAAACATTGCCTAAACTTGATCCTGTTAATAATAATAAATGACCTTAAACGAATGGTAAAGAATTCTTTTTTTGAAGAGTCACCTTTAACTGTTGAAGCTTTTACGCCTACATTAGGACACGGAGTAAAGCAAGACCAACTGCTGAGACAGAGACGAGGGTACCTATGCAGTATTTGATTATATCATACTTTGCTCCTTCTAACTGGGCCCTTATTCCTTGAATCTCCTGATGAGAGAATGAAACATTAAGAAATCATGTGCTTTAAAGAAAAAATAAAAATCATGTTAATTTTGCACGTGCACCAAGAAACTTACTCTGTCAATCTTGTTATTCAGGTTAGTGGTTTCTGCATTTTGATTGGCAAGCTCATCACGTGTGCGCCTACACTTGATGGCAACTAACAATTAGTGGAGATAAAGGGAATTCCAGTTAAAGCTGCTAATAATAGCAAGCACCATTAGAGGTAACAACTAAATGAAATTGTGGCTCCTTACCCTCTTTCAAGATTTAAATCCAAACGTTGACCTGCAGTGACCTTGTCAATCTCATACCTGTTTCAAACAGCAATAATCATGCCTTGAGAATATTATTCATGAACAATGCAGAAAGAAATCAGAATACGTTGAAAGGCAAACCTCAGTTCACTGCGTATTTTCCCTATATCATTCTTAAGCTTTTCTGTCTCTCGTTGCAACATAGAAAAATGATGCTCCTGCAGCACAAAATATTTACAAGAATGTAATGCAGACTGGTACATATAACCTGTATTGCTATCTAACTATTCTAGAAATCAAGAACTAATCGTACTAAAATAACAAAAACAAAATATTGGCTAACGGGTTACTTGTTTCAACATAATTTGAACCTATCAGTAGAGAGAATCTACAGAACACCCATATACCAAATCACCTTTGTCAGGGAGAGGGCATTTTGGGCAGCAAGCAATAAGAGTTGGTATATCTTGAGTAAGCATGTGAGCACATGAGTAGTTAGTGTATATCTTGAGTAAGCATGTTAGTGTAAACAAGCAAGGATCTGAGCACAGTAGTAGCAAAGCTCCAGAAACGAGGCTCTGTTTTCCCTGAAACCTGCAATCCCTCAACATATTAATCATCTTCTACTGTTAAGTTTGGTAAATTCCTTCTCTCATCTCTCAATCCACCAGAAATTCATACCATAAAAGTTTCAGTTCATATTAACTTTCATCGATCATCAAATTAAGTTTCTATAACATCTACCTGCAACTACAGATTAATTCTGTAGAATCATTTCAGTTCATTTCAGAGATTAAAATCCCGAAAAAATAAGTTTTATACCAGATTAGATTAATTGTAATTGTTTTGTGTTAGATTAATCAAAAAGTATCATATACAGATTTGTTGTAATTGTTTTGTACAGATTAAATCATCTAACATCAAACCAAGTCACTCTCACTCGGATATGTTCATCATTCCATTTTATATATACAGTTTTTGCTATATTGCTAGTATTAGTGCTTGTTACTGCCTGGGTAACTTGTGTTAGTATTTAACTTGGATCCTTTGGTGCTTGCGCTTGTTTGTGTGCTCAGCTACTCTGTTAAAATTCAATTAAGCTATAGCTAGTTGAGTTTAAATTTTGTTCTAATTGGGTACTCAGTTTGCTTCACTGAGGAAGTTCATTTCCAACTTAAAAACCTACTTAAGTTCAATTACTTTAATATCAAGCAATAATGCTGCTACTTTATTGTTTTGTTGAACTCAAATCACAATTATTATGTGATTTACTTTCATTCTAAATTTTGAGAACCATGGCTGAACCTGCACACCAAATGTTTCAACAAGATTTTATGAGCTATAGAGATTATACCAATGAAAAGTTGCAGCAAATTAATGAAAAAATAGATTATTTCATAAGTCGTATGAACGAGTTATTGAAGCAAAAAGGCTTAGATTATGAGGTGTGTTTTGTTTATTCTGTTGCAGATAAAAGTAAGGGCAAGATGACAGTTCACATGGGCAATAGAGAAGATGAGAGATTTTTTTAGAAATCTCAGCCATGCTGAGAAGGTAAGGTCCAGAAAAAATGAAGAAGATGATGTTCAATGGAGGAGGAGGAACAACTTTGTTGAAGAAAATGAGAAAGGAAAGGAACTCAAGCATCACAAGCTTGTGTATTGAAGGAGATAATGATAGAAACTTGATCAAGGAATATGAAGAAGTAAATTGTGAAGGAGCTCCTATATATAATGAGTATGATGAAGATAAGGGGACTCTAATATTTGATGATGTTCCAAGTAATGAGTGGCAAACTGCTATCACTGAGGGAACAACCCCTATATACAATGATTATGTTGAGCATGAGGAAGCTCCAAATTATAATGATCCACCCACCTATGATCCACCACCACAATATGAAGGGAATTGTGTTTTTTGATGACAAGGCTGAATTCATTGAAAACATTCAACAAGGTACTACACAACCAGAATACGAAGAAGAGTTTTGCTATAATGAAGTCCTTGCATTTGATAATATCATTGAAGTGGAGCAAGGCTTCATGAAGAAAAAGGGAGTGTCAGAATTTATTGAACAACATCAGGAAGTTTTCTTGGTGAGGGAACTGTCATGGCAGCCTCACATGATGCAACTCAGGCTAGAAAGTGAGGATAAAGACACTAACATTACAGCTTCAAATGGTCCCAAGCCTTATACTGAACTTTTTGACAAAATGGGATGCAGTCAGGGTATTGTTTGTCATCTAATTCAATCCCAAAAGAATTGGTTTGCATCTTTTGAACCTTGGAGAGATAATATGGAGATGTCCAGTCAAAACATACAGTTAGAGAAAACCAGAACAACAAATTTCTCCCCATATGCCTATGCTAAGTATGTTAAAAAAGCCACTAGCCTATATCTCCAACCTTATGATCATAGTAATTCCACTACAAGTTTTGCAAACCAGCCTAGCTTCCTTTCCAATAAACATGACAATCAATCCCAATTCCTTATTAACAGTTCCACCTTCTCAAACAACCTTAAAACATCTTCCTACTTGTCCTATGAAAATGTTTCAAATCAAAGACTTGTAGAATGTCAAGGGAATTTGCTAGTGAGTTTAGCTTGGATTTCCTTAATAAGTATATGGATAATGCTGTGAATAGCTTTCAGGAAGCTATGATGTACAAGAGCACTTGCATTTTCCTTAATATTGTTCTTGATGGTGACTACTGAAAATTCTCATGTTCAGAAGTTACTGCAGGACATTTTGAAAGCTAAGAAATTCTACGAGAGCAATGACTATTGTGAGGTTGATCAGGTTAAAGTTATGACAGGTTAAAGCAAGGAAAAGGTGACCTTAAAATAGGAAATCCTGCCCCTTAGTAACTTCAGAAGATATTCCCTATTCAAGTGGAAAAGAAAGGAAAACAAAAATTCTATGGGAACTTGTGTCATAGTTCCATTGATGCAGCACTTCTATCTTGTGATGCTTAGCCTTGAAAATAGCAAAAATGTGCATTTATGGTCCAAGAAGCAGTATCTTGTCTCTACATTGGAGGTATTTAAGCAAGAACTCCAAGATAGGTCAGTTTGGGATCAAGGTAGCTTGGAAGAACTTAAAGGAAAAGAGCATTGTATTAGAAGCAAGGAACACATAGAGGCTATCATCAGTTGAACCTTCCTCAAGCAGATCCAGATGGGGCAAATGTCATCTCAATAGGATGAGTTCATGGAGTATTTTCATACCAGATGTTGCACTAGGGATAAGTGTTTATACTTGTGCATCAATAGGTGGAGTAGTTGGTGTGCAAAAGCAAGAATATCCACTGGTTTAGAAGGCAAAGGCTTCCAAATTCAACCTGGGACAAAATCTTTGGCAAATTATATGTACTTCCAAGCAATTACTATGCAAAGAGTAAATGTTTCTAGCAAAGTCAAAAGGTTAATTGGTGGAGATACGAATGGTGAAAATTCATCCTTTGGCAGCTATAAGTGTTCACTTTTTAAATGGAAAATGAAGCAAGAAGGATGTGCAAATGACCTCAGAGTCTCTCCTTTTTAAACTATGGGGTATCCCTTGAAATTCACAAGGAACAACAACTGAAAATTCAAGAAGGAAATTGTAAAGCAAAAGTTTTCATTAAACATGTGCACAGACCTTGCAATAAAGCCAAAGTTTTAAAGAGCAAACTCCAAAGTTTCATCTTTGATCCTAGAGAAAATCAAGAAGAGACACCTGTCTGGTTTACAATTGTTTTGTTTTTACTACAAATTCACGAGGACAAGAATGCTTTTAAAGGGAATGAATGTCAAACAGAGGGCATTTTGGGCTGCAAGCAATAAATTAGTATATTCTAGAGTTGGTATATTTTGAGTAAGCATGTGAGCACATGGGTGGTTAGTTATTTTGTGTGTAGGATAAGAGAATATGGTGATTGGTGTAGGTTTAGACTTCACTTTTTCAGCAAGTTTATGTAGGAATTAGATATTTAACAGGAAAATCCAATGGAGGAAGTAGATATTTAACAGGAAAAAATCCCAGATCTATAAAATCTATGGTTCCTCAGAAAAAACATAGTTCTAGGGTTCTTGCAGCATTAGCTACCAAAGATGATATCTTAGTTCAGTGTCTTTAGAGGTGAACTGGAAGGTGAAAGTGAATTAGAAAAGCTTCCAACCCAATCATTGCAAGAAGAGGAAATCAGCCTGGAGCAAATTCACCAGTCAAGGCTATCTAGTAGTCACTCCAAGTAAAGAATTTTAATAATGACAGAGTAAGAGACCTTCATTGATGAAAGAGTTTCCTCCAACTTAGAACAGAACGCAACTCCGCAACACAAGGCCACACCCTCACCAAATCAACCAGATAATATTTGGGAACCTCAGTTGCTCCATCCCACAAAATCACATTGAAGTATTTTCAGGGATCATCTTGGAATAAACCAACTTGTTTTGGGTTTTCACAAAATAAACTAATTTGTTCGAACTTTCTAGAAATAGACAGAAAACTGCAAATAGCATTTAGCTATAGTAATATAGACACAATTTTATGTAATTTTTTTTTTTTTTCTTGATAAGTACTATTTTGTAACATATCGTTCCAAGAAATTTTGAAGGAATCAGTAAACCCAAGTGAAGTTGTTCTAATCTTAGAAAAAAAATTACTTATTCCCTCAGAAAGAATACTTATTCCAGTGTCTCAACCACTGAAACCAAAATAAAAAATTAAGACACTAAAAAATACACACTGCATTTACAAAAAGGCACTTAGGCACAAACTACTACACAACCAAACTGGAGAAAATTATACCTAGGTTGAATGAACTGAAACCAATCTTGTAAGAATATGCAAATAAAACTCCTACCATCTATATACCGAAAACACATCAACTGATAATATGAAAAGAACTAGGATCCATTAAAGTAAATGACCAATCAAGATATAACCAATACAGCTTCATTACTTGCTAAAAGAACCTAAATAGTCATTGTTCTCTCAAGCAACAAGTACAGTCCAAGGTAGTACATGTACATTTTATGAAATTTTAAAAACCTCAAGACTCCAGAAACAAACAAGATGCCAAGAAGGACTTCCAAAAGGTCTGGTTAAACTATATAATGATCAAGATAACTGGACAATGGAGAACACCAAAATATGTTCAACTGTCTCACAAATAGTTTCCTTTTACATTTACTTATTAGGACCCTTGCTATTCTAAAGCCTCCCTACTGATATAGTTTAGAAAATGAACAAAAATTAAGAATTTTATTTGACCTCTAAGGAGGCCAAGTTCTACAGTTGCAATTATGAGAACCATACAAGAAGTTCTTTCTCCTTAGGAGGTTCACAAGGATGCAATACATAAAGATGTAACTTAGACATATAAACAGAGGCTAGCCTCCCAATTGATATCTTTCATATGGTTTCTCCTATCAAGTTGCAATGCTTGAATCATCAATTCCTTGACAATATGTCCCATTTCATACATTACTAAGGTCATTAATGGAGAAATTTAAACGAATCCTCACCACCTAAATAAATCGGGGAATATATAAAGAAAATTGAACCTAAATCATATATGAACAATCCCTAATAAATGTTAATCTACCAATGATTACAACAGCAAAAGATTTCCACAGTTGCCAAACAAAAAGAACTCATTACCCATTAGATGATAATTAACTCAGAGAGTATAGTAGACATTCTGTATGCAATGAACTATTCCGTTATTGCCTCATTCCAAGTATCATACAACGAGCCTAAAAGCAAAACTGTGGTCTATCAAGTTAGTATCTCAAAGCTAGTGAGATTTTGCAAAATACATTCCCCATTTACCCTCTCAAAACAAACAGATTATAAATATTGAGTAAAATACTAAAATGTCAAGAAATTAGCAGACAACAGATATTTAATACTTGTAAAGTTGCTAATAAATGTAAATAAGATGGAAAAAGAAAATCAAAACCAGTTAGTACCTGTGAGCTTTGTATTTCAGCTTTAAACTTGGAAAGGTTTGATTCCTGAACCATCTCACTCTGCATAAGCAAAAGCATAGAAATATAGTTAATCATTCACACATCAGAAGCAAAGCAGCACATTTCTTGCTTTCACTATCTCAATATTTTTGTTTTCTTGCAAAATTAACAGAAACAACAATGCTCCAAATGACATACAAGAACCAATAAGTAAACAAGTGATGAAGTGTTACTTTCTGTGACTCTGCTTTTGAAACGAAAGCGTGAGCTACATTTTCCAAGCTGTCATTTAAAACTTCAGTAATAGCAGCTGTTATTGCCTCGGCCTGTTTAGAAGGGACTCCTTGTGCTTCTAACCTCCTCACCTGCCATAGTAACAAGCTCAGGATATATTTTCATTCAACAATTAGCTCAAAAGTAATGGAAGCAAACGAACCACTTCCGCCTCATTATATTGCTTTGATTATACCATACTTGGAAGTTAGGAATTTAATTGAATCAAGAACAAAAAGCTAAGCCCCAAATTAAGTAGAGTAGTACAATACAAAGTCAAAGATTAACATGATAAGAGAGAGGCAGGGAGAAAAAAGAGGCACAAAACAATAAGAAAAATGTTTTTTTTGGTACAATTTATTTTACTGATTCCAAAAGTCCTCATAGAAATGTGGCTATCAATTATGAGCTTTCATGAAATTCTTGTTAGTTTTAATAATTATAGCATCCCTATAAACTAGAAAAGGAAAATCAAACATCATTCAAAAAGTTTAACAAGTGAGTAAAATAAAACTGTCTACTTTCCATCCATCCCCTCAAGTCCTCAACTATCCCAAACAATATCTCTTTCCTCTCCTCTCCTCTCCTCTCCTTTCTTTCATTGTTTCTCCTAATCCAACCAGCTAGAACAGTTACTTTCATCTCTTACCAAAAATTAAGGACATAAATTCTTTCCTTCTCAAAATTGCTAATCCATAATTTGTAATCACAACAATAAAATTAAAAAAAAATAAATAATTAAGCACATAGTACTGTATGATGCAACATATATATTCCAACAATATATAAACCAGCTTACAAGAGCTAATGTATCAACGAGAAACGCACGGGATCCATTAAGGTTCACGAGCTGAGAGATATGCCGATAATCGAATCGACTGATACTAGAATTTGGAGATGAAAAGGTTGCGTAAAATTTCGCCGGCTCAAACTTCGGTAATTTAGATAAGCAAATCGCCGAATTAGCTCCTAACTTTAGCACGCGCTTACAAACAGCCATTAATTACCTCTTCTGTGCAAATAAATCTCCAGTAAAACAGTAGACAGCAAGCGAAGAGACGTAGGTTTTTGAAAATGGCGAGCAAGTTGAGAAGTTGATTATTAATGGCGGGATTATAAGAAACAAGATTGAATCTGTTCCGATTTTCGCAATTTCTACACGATTGGTTGCTTGCCCAAAAAGCATCTTATTTCTTTCCTGTGTTATTTTATTTTATTTTATTTTTTTATTTACTTTTATTTAAGTTGAAATTAGGTATGCTAAATAAACGACAGCGTAATGACATCGCCGAGGGAGATTTCCTGAAATATTTCTGAAAATATTTTACAAACCACCGTCTTATTGAAGGTAACTTCAAAAAAAAAATCAAACTTAAAATTGATATTAATTTTTTTAATTTTAGCCAATAAGTTATTGTAAAATATTTAAAAAATATTATAAAATTTATTTTAATTTTAAATTTAAAAATATTTCAAATTGACTTTATAATTTAGAAGTGAAGGAGTATAATTTTATGGATTATTTTTCTAAATTTATATGTCGTTTATATTATTTTAAATCCTTTTCTTTTCCCCCATATACTCAACTACTCGAGTTTCAAGTTACTGCTAGCAGAGTGAGAGGAATGCCATCCTTGAAATTAACCCTGTTCACCTTTTGGATTAGATTATTGGCCCAAAATCTAGTCCCTAATAGGCACCAATCCTTAATCTCTTACGATTCATTTTCCGTACAATAATAAAAATAAAATTTTACTATAAGAAAACACTATTTTCATATGTATTTTTGATATTTCTACACAATTTTTCTCACGGTGAGACCCATTGTATACTTGTGTAAGAGCGGATCATGTAAAAATATCTAAAATACATGTGAAAATATTAATTCCCCTGCTATATCCTGCGAATTAAATATATTATTTGTTACGAGTAAACATAAGTACTTATTATGGCTTCTTCAAAATCCAATGTAGGAATGGAGCATCAGCTTTTCACTAAAAGTTACAAAAAAAAGTAAAGAAGTTGTGCTGCTAAACTGCAATAGTTCTACAATTATGAAACCCAAAACCTATGGCAAAAGAGTCAAAACTGCCTAAAATGAAATTTAATGTACATAATCTATTTTGAGCTATGAAATTCCACAGTTAAGTGTGCTGAAATTTGCAAGAAGCTCCCCTCTTACAATGCCCATTCTGTTGAAACATATAGCATTGCCCTCTAGAAGATCCTCCCGATCCTCCACCTCCAAATGATGACTGCTTGTTCCAAGGCATACCACGCTGAGAACCCCGATCCCTTTGACCTGAGAATTTATCTCCCTTGTGGTGGTCTTCATTTCTCCGGTTGCCCTGGCTTCCTGCTGGTGAACCCCAACCTGGATTTGTGTTTCCAGATGTTGGTGCCACCCAACCTGAATTTGCATTTCCTGATGCTGGCCCCTGAACATTCGGTCCTAGATTCCCAGTTGGTGCCGGCCAACTTTGGTTTCCATTCCCATGTACTGGCCCTTGAGCATTTGGTCCCATATTCGCGGTTGGAGTAACCCAGCCTTGATTTGCATTCATAGGGCCAAGCACTTGAGCAATAGCACCAGCATTGGCTGGTGGAGCAACCCAGCCAGGATTTAAGTTTCCAAGAACTGCCCCTTGAAAACCAGCTCCTGGATTTCCAGTTGGCAAAACCCAACCTGGATTTGCATTCCCAGGTGGTGCCCCTTGAACAGAAGCCATCCAATTCATATTTGGATTAGGTACATGTCCTCCCCATCCCATGTTTGGATTTACTGGCATCGCGACCCAACCAGGATTTGGATTTCCAGGCTGTATGTTCTGCGCAGAAGCGCTGTTCTCTGCAATGCCCATTCCCCAAGGTAGATTTAGTGGCGCAGGAGGCCGCATGTTGGATTGATTGTTAGAAATTGGAGGTCTCCAAGCATCAGGTAGTGGCATAGATGAGACAGCTTGAGTTTGAAAATTTCCAGCAGGAGTCTGAACAGGAGTTGATGGAACACTACCATACTGACCATAAGCTAGTTGTCCTCCAGACATATGAATTGAAGAATTTGCCTCCAAGCTCTGGGATGGGGCACTACCCCAACCATGAGTTCCAAAAGCAGGGTTAGGACTAGTAACAGACTGAACAACAATGGCATTAGTTTCAGGTGCAGGAATCATATGGTTCCGACTCTGTAGCCCTTGTGACTCAATAGTTGCAGTTAACTGAGAAGTTTGAAGAGAATTAGTAGAGCTTATAAGAATACCCTGTTCAGAGTTGGGTGGTACATTAAAACCAGAGCGAGAACTTAGAGGACTTTTCTCAGAAACCATTGTCAAGCTCCTGAAACTATCTGGGGTAGCTGCTGCAGGTGACTGCAGAGCTTCATTTCCGCCAGAGGGTGAAACAGCAGCTATGTAAGGGCCCACTTCTCCTCCAGCCCAACCTGCAGTACTTTGTCTTGGAGTAGGAGAAGGAAGGTTTATAGAAATGTTTCTGCTATCGTAATCAGAATTTATACTGTCTGCAGAAAGTATTGGGACCTCTGCTGAAGGTGCAGCCCAACCCCTCGATGCCGAATTAACATGTGAATCCATCGCAACATGTTTCTGATTAGAGCTCGATTTCTCTCCATCTTGGGCTTCCCTTCCTTGCTGTAAGGAAGTTTCGTAAGGTTTCCCAGTGTGAGTGGATGGGAGATGAGGACTATGCAGAATATTAGCATTTGGATTTCCATTGTCCAGTGGTAATTCTCTCTGAAACTTCCCTGCCAATGCATCAGTCAAAAGTATAGAATCATCTTTGTTTCCATTAGTTCTCCAAATTTGGAGATCAGTAGGAAAATATCCAGTATTGCTCCATTTACGTAGCTGCACCATAGAAAATGGCCCTTGTACTTTTCCAGATGGATCCTGGTAATGCCACGTTTTGTCTGTTTCACTGATGTCAGCAACAGTTGTAGCAACTGAAGCAGACCGAGATGCCGGAGAATTTTGTGTCACGACATGAGAGAATGACTCAGATCTCACAACAGAATGTCTATTCAATCCAAAGGCTTCAGAACTAGTAGCCAAGCTTGGCTTCTCAAAATTATTAGGTTTTTCTGCGTCTTTACCCCTTCCTTGATTCCAGGAGTTGTCAGCAGATATTTCAATATTGAGTGAAGCATCTTCAACTTTGTTTGCACTATTTTTATTTGACAAGTTTCTGTTTAAGTCCCAACCTTTACCAGAATTTTTCTTGGCGCCACTCCAGGAATCTTTCAAATCTCCTCTTCCTGGAGAAATTGGCTCCCTTCCTCTCCTACTAAAACCAGAACCTCTGGGTCTCATGTACACTTCTGCATACACCAAAAAGAGTTTTTAAGTACAACAATATATACTCTTCCAGTATTATTTAGAAATTAAAAATGAAAACAGTAAACCTTGTTTGTTAGTGTCCATTTCGCTGTCATTATCCTCAGACTCAAAACTTGGATCCATATTTGGGTCTGCATGTATCTCAGGAACATCTTCCAGCCTGCGCCTACGCTCTTCAGGTGTCTTCAGAAGCTGTAAACTCTCTATGCATTCTCTAAGCGTGAAAGTCAGTCAAGGAATATATCAATGGGTCGCGATATCAATCGCAGAATAATATATATAATGACAATAACTACAGATCAATGATAAACACCAATTATAAGGATAGGAAGTTATACAATAAAATAATTAATCTCTGAAATAATCCCTATTTTTTTAGAGTTAAATTTATCTTCATTTATAACTATATCCATCCCCATTTCCAAAACAAATTAAATAGAAAATCTGTGATGGAAATAATTAACAATTCAGCTAAATCAAATGTAAGTACACACAGTTAGTACGATTAATTACTCAACAGTGAGCAATTACATATACTCCCTCCGTTCCAAAATTAGAGATACATTTTGACATTTTAGAGTCAATTCGCAAAATCTTAAAATTTAAAATTGATACGAAGTTGTTTAGGTTTGATACAAACAAATATAATAATTGTAAACTAACTATGAACTACTACTAATTATCAAAATAATATCAATTTTGAGTTTTAAGATTTTGTGAATTGACTCTAAAAAGTCAAAATGCATCACTAATTTTGGACTCATAAGAGCACATATGAAATATTTTGTCATTAAGGATGTGTAACTTCTATTCAAAATAATTGTATATGATGCTCACAAAATACAGAACCCAGAGACAAATTGGATCATAAACTTCAACAGCAAAGGATATTGCTTCTTTTTGCCTAAATCACTTGCTCTATCACGGAGGTGACTAAGTCGCACAAGTTCTGATTCCAGCCACTGCATTACAAACACCGAGCATTATGCATGATATAATTGAAAAGCATACGCAATATACAGCATAGAAACAGTATAACTAAGAAAACTCAAATGGAAAAAAAAAAATACACATAGTATAAATGCATAATGAAACTAACTTTATTCAACATAAATGGAGCAACAACAGGTACTTGTAGGACCAAAATTCAACAAGTGTTCCCTATACTGGTATACTAGAGGACACTGGGGAAATCTTGATACGGGGATTCCTCCAAAAAAACAAAAAGAAAGGTTGCAAATTTTCATAAAGCAACAAACTTTTGCCTCAGTTATTCTTTCTATCAGAATCAGTTATGAATCCAATTATTTTACACCTATAAAGGATCTATAAATAAAGAAGATAATGCATTGAACGGAGCAAAGAAGTCCGCCAGCTATTATCTCTAAAGGGATGGACAGGAAGATAGTGGTCCTAAGAGATCAAGGTGCTTCTCTTCATCTAAGCACTCCTTGTGACACAAAAACAGTAAAAGCTGCTATCCATTCTCCAGAACCCCAAAATTTTGACAAAGGGGACAGTACATGGAAAGATTAGTACGTTTTCCAATGGACAGCTTGCGCATAAAATCAAATCTAATGGAAGGGGCATAAAAACTGTTTGGGTCTGTAACCAATTGTTAACTTTGAGCATATTAATGACCGAAGAACAGGCATACTTTTTAATTTTGAAGGGATTTTTGTTTTCAAAAGAAGCTTGCCCGTGAAAAAGGAGAAGAAAAATCAGAAGGATATAAATATGAAGCCAGAGAGCCAGGAGCTTTGAGATGGCCGTCTCCTGTCCCCTTGTCGGTGGAGAATCCACTCCCCGGTTGTCTGCGTTTGGCCCGTCCTCTAGGCACCTTTGGAAGGCAGGGAATGTGACAACATACACGCTCCCTTTACTCCATAAGGCCTTCTCATCAGTTGCAGGGTTTGGTGGCCTGAAATTGACTTGGCTTTGACAAAGGCCTCAATTCTAAAAGCCCGGCTCGCGAGGCACCCCTCTTGTAGTAGGGTTCCAAACCTCACCTTGCTCTTGTGAGATGCTATGTTTTCCCTCTCTATTACCAAGTAAAGGGTGAGTCGTCAGTTTGTGGATCGCGCTCTCACACACTAATCCCTACATCAACCCATAGTTGGTTGGCAGCCCTATCTAAACCAAATATCATAGGGGTCCTTAGGCCCCATTGCCGGAAAGGCTCGGATTCAAAATCATACGTTGAGCTTCCGCCTCGTACAGCTCCTTTAGGGATGGAGGTAGCCCCGACCCAAGCTTATGTGGCTAAGGTTGTTGTGCACGATCTCATTAGAAAAGAGCAAAAGGTTAAAAAAACAACAAAAGCAAACCACAACAAAAAAAACAAGCAAAGAAGAAAATTCCACGACTTCCTTGTGTAGTAACTTTCACTTGCTTCCTCTCAAGCCTCAGTCCATCGCTTTGATGCCTACTAGAAAGAAGTAGTAGTTTTAATCAGTTGACTAGAAGCTTATCTCAAGCCCCTTCTTCCTAGTTCTAGTTGTCCAAGTCCAACCGGTTCTTAAGGCCTTTGAATAGATTAGACTAGAAACCTTTTTTCCAGAAAGCCGAGAACTACGATTTTGGAATAATAGTTACAGACCGAGGGAGGTTAGAACTCCCATAACCTCCTTCAGGTTAGATTCCATCTTATTCGATATATTATAATATAAAATTTAAGTTTCAGACTAGTCATCTAACTATGACTTTCATATCCTTTAAGCCTTTACTTCTTATATGAGATTTTTTTCATTGCAACTTCTAAATAGATTCTAAATGCTACTTATAAAGGCCTTGACCAAGAGAATCCCCTACTCTATAATTGTAACTCTTGAATTCACTCTAGAACTAATGGAAGTATAAAAGACTATTCATTCCTAAAATCAAGGAAGAAAACAAAGATGCATGAGCACCTGCAAGATGACTTAGCTCAAAGGAAAGAGAAAGAGAAAGGAAAGATGAAGCCAATGATACAAGTGAGAATTGCCTACTGTATTAGAGATTTTGTGCTATCAAACAAGATAGTCCAACTCATTAAGTTAGGATAATAGTAAAGCTCTTGAAATACTAAAGTTAATAATTATCTTATTTTATGGGATGGAGAGTGTTGTTTCCCAAAGGCACTTACAGATCTAGAAGAGGAGTTGAATAGATCTTTTTTAAAACTTTTCTTTTTAAGGAAGAATTACCATATTATAAATTAAGCCAATTAATTTAACTTTGCACAGCGGAATATTAGTTTAAAAAACCCCTTCAAAGATTTAAAAAAATCTCAGCTCTGAATTTAGTTCACATGTGAAATTAAGTCGCAAACAGATAAAAGATAAATGCAAAAATATAAGTGCTGAAAAGTAATTAACACAAGGAATTTTTTAAGTGGTTCAGAGCACGAATAACTCCTAGTCCACTCTTCTACTCCACGAGTAGGAAATCCACTAAAGATGCAGGGTGATAACTAAGATCAGATCTATTCTAATAATGAATCACTAAGATTCCTTCAAGTCACTCAGACTTGACAGTTGTTACTAAGACAAAGGGTCATTAAGACCAGGTCATTAAGAACTCTTCAAGTCACTTAAACTTGGTAACAACAGGTTACTAAGACCAATAAATCCCGAAGAGATGAAGTGATTTTCTTAGGTGCTACTAAGTGGCGTTATACACAACTTCTGAAAGACGTAGTAGCAGAACAAGATGTTCTTGTACTTCGTAGAGTAGAGCTTTGAAAGACTTGAGCAACAATTCACGATTCAGCTTGTAATTCATGATTTTTCTTTGGTTGATTAAATCTGCTAGCCTTTTATAGACATCCTCCAGATTTTCTTGTTGAAAAGTTGTCGTTGCTTCATTAAATGCTCCAATCCTAAAAGAACTCTAACGTTGACTTTCAGGGTGTATATCAGCTTACTTTCGGCTCAAATATGTCACATTAGACTGCAACAGTGATAGTCACGTGAGCGGTTGTCATTTCACTGAACTAGTTGTTAGACACATATTAGTGTGATTTTCTTTTTGAATTTTAAGGTAATCAACAACTTGTCTTGGGATCTACATTCTACTATCTTGGACATTGTCAGTCCCCTTGTCAAAACTGAAGTACACTACGATTTTCCTTATTGCAGAGTTTTATGAAGTACTCTACGATTTTCCTTAATGTAGAGTTTCTTTAAGCTCTACGATTTTTGTCTTGCCTTACGATCTTCAACGAGCCTTACGATCCTTTAGCATATATAGTTTTACGACTTTCTGGTAGACTCTGCGATCTTGAACTGAATGCTCTACAATAGCTTGGCTAACTCTGCGAACTTTAATAAGCTTTATAATTTCTCAAAGAAACTTTACGATCGTTTAATCAACTATACGATTGATTCAGTCCTATAATTTATACATTTGTTCAGCTCAATAGATCAACCTAACAAATTTGATCTTCTATTCTAAGTCCTTGTACATTAATTTCTCTTTTAAGGACTTCACAAAACTACCATTCACAAATATACATTAATTGTCCAAATATATTATCTCATTATCATCAAATCAAATATGCAATTGCTAACAATCTTCCCCTATTTGATGATGACAAAACCAGTAGTTTCAAAACATTCATCAATTCTACAATGCAAAATACTTTAAATGTAAACATGACTAAAGTGGTATTTGTTTACCTCTTAATTCCTCTTAACAGCTTCACATCTGATTCATTAAGAAGGTAAACTTGTTTGGTAAAATTTTATTTGCCTCTTATCGTCTCTTAATCAGTAAGATGAATATATAAATCCAAATCATAACGAGTTTTCTCTTAATAAAATATTTAAATCTATAGATCCTCTATAAATATTTTACTCCCTCCATTTCAAATTTTAAGATCATTATTGATTTTTGAAAAGTCAATTTGAGATATTTTTAAATTTAAAAGTCATATTTTATACTTTTTAGTTACCAAATAGCTTTTTAAGTTCAGATATTATTTCACTCATGATCTAATTTATTAAGATATATAAACCATTCAAATTTTAATTACTCAGTTTTATCAAACGCCACCTAAGATACAGTGAGTAACTGTATTTCTAAAGAAAAAGTATGAATTTATTGATGAATCAAAGAATGAGTTACAGAGTATATAAGAATTTTATATATATTATTTTACGAATACCTCCTTATTTACCTATCTTCTCCCCTCTTGTTTCTCGGTGGGTCTATGTGCTCAGCTTCTCACCTTCTATTGTAGCTCTCTCCCTTCAACTTCTTAGAATTTCTTCCATAGAATCTCTAGGTCCAAGGTCAGGCATATCGAACCTTTCTTCTCCTTCAATGTGAACTACTTAAAGATTTCTATTAATGAATGCAGGGTCACCGGATGGGAGTCGTGAGCCAGTAGGAGTTATTGAACTCGACGATCCTGGCCTTGAAGAAGATGGACCTTGGCCTATAGGAATGACTTGAGGTGCCAAAGAAATTCTTGAGGAAGGATGAGAAAGTATTAATGATTTTTGTTGAGATCCTGATCTCCCCCTTGATCTCCTTTCTCCCCCTTTTTGTTAGCATTTTGTTCATTGCATAAGGCACTGAGAGCTGCTTGACAAAGATGAAAAGCTCTTGCATTTGGCTTTTACATGGCAATGTCATCTCTGGCTTCTTGTTGTCTAGTACCAACTTGTTCTCGTTGATGATGAACAAGAGTCATGACATTGTCTGTACATTCCATTAATTGCATTACCATGCCTTTGAATTCTAGCAATGACGAGCTAAAGGAGAACACTTTGTTAGAGAAAAACTTGATGGATTCGGGAGAGAGCACAACTGCTTTGTGATCGATAATCTGCTTGAAGAAGATTTCATCCCGCTTCTAGAGATTTTCAGCAATAGTCTGAAGTAGCTCTTTCATTTTCTTGTTGAACTCCTTTGACATTTCTCCACGGACTTTTGATGCGGTCTCGGCAATGTGAGCTGGACCTTTCTGAATCCCAATAACAGTCTCTTGAATCCCTTTTGTGCATTCGTCAACAATGACATCCAAAATCTTTTCAAGTTGGATTTTGGAGGGTACTACTGAGACTCGTTCGAGGATTTGCTCCATTAAGACTTCAACACCATCCTTATCTCCCCGGTTAATTGAATTTAGCAGAGAGTAAGAAAGAGTAAGCTCTGAATTTTGTGCATTGGAAGAGGAAGGTATAAATGTATATGTATGAGAAGTAAAAGGTATATGTACGAGTATTGGAAGTATGTACAGGGGAGTTATGTGTAGAAAAAATGTGTATAGGAGACGGAGTATTCTTGGGTTTTGAGATTACGATCGGAGAGTTAGTATTTTGTACATCGATCGTAGGGTTTTAGGACTCTACGATCGGAAAGTTAGGACTTTGTACATCGATCGTGGGGTTTTGGGGCAAAACCCCACGATCGGGGATTGAGGGATTGGACTTGATGACCGCTCAGGGACTCTACGACTGCTTCATAGCGAGGAAGAGGTAGAGTATTAAATAATAAAGAATCAGAGGTGAAGGTGATCTTATTATATATACCTGAAGAAGATTCACCATTGCACATTGTTTTGAAGGCGTAGGTGAGAACCCTTGGAAAGTTCTGAGATAATACTCTGACATTTGGAAATTTTGAGAAGTTCCAAGTAATGAAGCTCATATCTCCATGCGTCATTGCTCTCACCAAAGGCATGACAAGAAGGAAATGGAACAGCAAATCACTGTTCCTATTGTAGATAGTAATGCTTCTGTCTATTTCTTCTCCTGAACTCCAGTCGTATAGATCCTCGCCTAAGAATACCACGCGTATACGCCCTGCTCCTGTACCTATATATTTTGAGGGGGTTATATATGAAGCTTTTGGTTGCTCCCCCTCGGATGAAAGATCTTCTCGTTTAACTGACAGGTGGGCTTGCCTCTCTTCTGATGTCTTGAACAACCGATTATTTTTTGTAAGTACCAGTGAATCATCGAAAGACCTAGGATGTGGATCTTGTGTCTCTCCCTCAGAAGTAGTTTCGATTGATGAGGCTAATTTTGGGGTTTTCTTTTTCATTTTCTCTGCATTTTTCACCTTCTTCTCAGTCATCTTTATTAGTCTCCTCTTCTTTGGCTCAAGTTCATGGACCTTCACAGCCGTCTCTCTATCATCTTCTTGTGGCTCCGGCATATCAGTTATCCCTGCCATCTCATCACCATCCATTGGCTCAGGCTCAAAAGCATCCCAGCCATCTCATCATCCTTTGTGGCTTCCGACCTTATGATCGGAGAGTTGGGAGGCTCTACGATTGGCTCGGCAAACTCAGAATCTTCAATTTGAATAAGTCTGTCGGACTTGGCCATCTTGGTTGATCTTCCCTTCTTTATTTGCTTTTTACCCCCATTGAGCAAGGGATAGACCTTCTTTGGCAGCTGTTTCGGTGTCACGTCTGTCAAGTTCTTGACATATCTCTTCAGCTTGTTCTCTGATAGTCTTGGGAGGAAGTTGTCTTCTTTGAACACTTGCCTTTCAATCCCTTCTTGTCTAGCTGAAATAGAATTACAGACTCCTTCACATTTTCCCTCATCTCAGTATCTTTTTGCTTGTCCTGGGACTCTGGCAGTCCCTAGGAATCTTCTCTGAATCATCTAAATCAACAGACTGATTATCACTAACTTTTATAGGGAAACTAATATTTGCTTCTTACAGGAAAGTTAAATTAACTTGCTTAATTTATAATATGGTAATTCATCCTTAAAAGATCTATTCAACCCCTTCTAAATCTCTAAGTGCCTTTGAGAAACAACAGAGAGTATATCATAATAACTAGTGAGAAATGAGACCTCAATGCACAATATCGTTACAATAGAGCTACGTCCAAATATTACATATATATATAAACTTGTCTGATTGTGTGACTCCTTCCCTCTTACACATAGGTAGTAATGTAAGATGAACCAACTTACTTAAATTTACAAGGGCATCTGCTCATTCACAGGCCTTTTCAATTTCAAATCAAGAGATAAGTTGGTCAAGCTTCATCACATTTTGAACCGCGTCAACTTATTGAGCTGACATAAAACTTGCTATTCTTAAATTCATAATCATCACAAAACAATAGAAAACACCGAATCACTTGAGTTTTTCTCAGTTAAAGCCTCACTCAATATCGGCATTCAAGTCGATCAAATCATGCACATGCTTAGTAAATCAACTCATTTTCACCCGTACTTTTAAGGACCCGCATATGGTTACCCTTAGAACCAAAATAAGTTTCATCGTTTTCACCCCTACTCGTAAGGACCAAAGTACGGTTACCCTTGGAACCCAAACCAACCACACTAATCCTTTTTTTCATATAGGAAAATAAAATTCAAATAAAAAACGCCAAAGAAGGGGTGAGCCCATGTACATATGCTGTATACAAAAACAGGATAAATAAAAGGCTCTCTTATGATTAACAAAAAAAACAATAAAAACCTCCCTATACAAATCACTTCCATAAAAAAAAACGACTCTAAGAACCAAAAGCAAACTCCCTCAAAAAAATCCACAAAAGTGCACAATCGAACAAGAATACACCTCATGGCGCCAAAAAAAACAGGATGCTCAAGAAAAGAATAATTTATATCTAAGCAAGAAGCTTCTCTCAACCTTCGGAATAACAATTATTTCTCTCTTATCAAAGTGTCAACAAATACTATGCTGCAACAAGTCCCGCCGTCTCCTCCAATATTATTTAACTTGATGCTTTTTAACTGTTTTATATTTCATAAAGCTCTATCCATTACTGGTTTTGGCTTAATCTATAACAAGTAGTAAACTAGGGACTGGTTGGTGAAGTTTTTTACATATATAGTTCTGTTGGTGGAATATTTTTAAAAGAGTATTGTTGTCCTAGAGGATACTTAAAGAACAAGGTTGAATAAAACAAGGAGCAGATTCCAGGAAAGATCCTTCTGATATAGTGATATTACTTTTCTGTTCTGTTGTAGTAGTCAATCTTCCATTTTGGGGAGCCAAAGATATAATCTTCAGGCATATACAACAATATAAACCCTAATTCCTCACAGCATTTGTAACTTAAAAAAAAATCTCCAAGCTTTAGGCTGCTTTTTAGGCAGGCAGAAGAAAACTGAAAAAGCATAAATTAGGCAGCCAAACAATGAGAATGCACATAAATTAGATCCTTAAAATTCCAGAACAGATGATTTTTTTCATTCATTATTGTATTACTTTGTGATTTCAATTCATTATTGTATTACTTCCACGTGTAAACTCGCCCCACACCACCCCAGTAGTGCTATAGGTATTCCTTAGTGGCATTGTTGTCATATATCATTTAACAATATCACAAAGTAATACAATATAGGTATTACTTTGTGACAATATCTCTCAGTTAACAAGAAACTATATCTGAAACAATATCAGACACAGATTCACATGCACCATAATAAAGATTGGAAGATCACATGAGCAATACATACATCATTTACTCTTGCAACCTGGACTTCCATGGCCTTGTCAAGAATGTCACCCTACAAGCAACCACATATCTTCTTAGAACAATGAAAGAATTTATATTGAAGCCAAATAAAAGGGAGTGTATTGCACATAATTACCACAGTCAGCCGACTGATAAGTCCGCATTTTATACTCTGGCGTAAGCGTTTGCATTCATCCTAAGAGATCAAACAAATATACACGTCAACAACTTAAGTTAGCAGCAATACACTCTTTTGCATAGACATATGTTATAATCCTTGAAAATAAAATGCGTTACAGTTTGGGAGCCCTTTTCTCATAATAAGGAAAGTTTCTATTCATAAGCATTTGCAATCAAGCTTACACAAACACACATTCAGTTTTCAGAAAGGGTGCAAGTACTTTTTTTAATGCAACAAATACTCCAGAAAGATTTTCCTTAAACTGCATGAAGAGTTGAAATAAAACAGATAGGTTTATAGTGCTTTCAGCTTACTCACCTCAGTAAACTCCTGGTTTGAAATGGTATCGATTGGTATAATCTCAGTTTTGCTAAGATTTAATATTTCTAGCATGATATCAGTAGTCCTTTTGCCAACTTTATAAAGCTCGTCAGCTTTGCTTGTACCTGCATCAAAACCATTACAAAAATCTTTAAGATTCTTACAAATTTACAATAATCAAAATGCACACCTCTGAACTAAATACAGAAGGGGTAATGTTATAATTAGTTACCTACAACTTGGACTAGCCTATATATGTCTTGCTTTTGATTACTACCAGAAATCCTTATCCTCACGAAAGTACCAACAACCTTATCAGAAAACGTTTCTATATCTTCTAGTAGATCCTCCATCAACTTTCGTTTCAAGTATATTAAGCTAATGTTATGGATATCAATGGCCGCATAATCCTCAAGATTATATTGACGTCCTCGGCCATCTTTCCTTCGCGTTTTACGTTTCCTATCTTTCCCACCCTTTGTTAGAGATTCAGTGTTCCCATCAGCATCCAGGTGGTTAACTTCAGTATCAACAACACTCCCTTGGACATCATCTATCTGAGCATCCTCCTTTATTAGGAAGTGAGATTCAAGAAGTTTTAACATTTCAAAATGGCCCACACGTGCTTTTCCAAATATATTTTCAAGCCTAGCATCACAAATGATTTGACTTTTTCGACGAGGATCACGAAGTTTATTTCTTTTTATATATTCAAGCAAGAGAGCCTGAACATCAAACTGTGATAAAACAGCCTTGTCCCCATCTTTCATGTGCATGACCAATTCCAGAAGCTCTTTTGATGCCCACTCGGTATTTTTAGGTGTAGATGTTCCTGCAGCACCAGCTGCTACTGCTTCACTTGTCAACTGATCTTGCTTGGCACGGGGCTTCAGCCGTTTCTTGGCCTTTCTTCTTTTAGATTTACTTGCTTCTGGGTTATCAGATGCATTGTCAGAACCAGAACCTCCATCATCCTTAACATCAAGCTGCTCATCAGGGGATTCATTCTTGCCAGCCAATACATCAGATCCCTTCCATGGATTTTTAGCCTGGGCAAGTTCAACAGAGGATATGGATAACTTTTCTTTGAGATCTATCCAGTAATCCTTAAAGAGGTATTCCCAGCTAGTCTTGTCATCAAAATCTATCTGCGACTACAAAAAGAGGGAAAGATCAACAAGAGATGAACATTTTGAGCCACCACAGATCAGATACCTCATTTTCACAAATCACTAAATGACAAAAAGATCGTAATTTTGTTACTCCAGACCACAACCCCTTGAAAACCAGTGAAGCTAAGACCATATATAAAACTTCAGAAAAATGATACATAAAATGCTTATGTCATGTACGTCCCATACAAAACCAAATAAGCTCTACTTAATTCTACAAACTGCACGAAAATACAAATACTTCTGTCTCATAAATCTTGTTGAAATAACTGCAAGTTCAACTCTGAAATTCTATCATATAACTCAGCGAACTTATATATTATACAGCGTTCATCGAGATCAATGTAGAGAAAAAAGGAAGGACCTACAATCCTACATATGATGATATATGGAGAAGGCATATGACAGGATTTCAAGAAGGGTCCTTTGATGGGTTCTAAAGAAGACAATAGTGTTTGCATCTCTGTGAAGTATGTTAATGTGATTAAGTATATGTACACAAAGACTTGTTATGGCACATCAAGTGATTTCTCAATCACAATAGGACTATACCAAGGATCTTCGTTAAGCCCCTATCTTTTTGTGTTAGTAATGGATTAAGTAAAAAAAAGAACAATTAGGTTGAGGTGTCATGATATATGATGTTTGTTGACATCGTATATGTGGTTTGTTGACGATATTATGTTAATTGATGAGACTATAGAAGGCGCTAATGCTAAGGTAGACATGCAAAAAGTACATTAGAAGCTAAGACGTTTAAATTAAGTTGGGAGTAAGACTGAAAATATGAAGTGTGAGTTCCGCGATGTAAGAAGAAGAGATGCAGACACTAGTAATATTTCAGGACAGGAGGTACTTAATAAGGATGTATTTAAATACTACCTCCGTCTCCAAAAGAACGACAAAAGGACGATTTTCACACAAATTAAGATAGTCAAAGAGAGTATAAATTTTCTTCGCAATCTATCCTTATGTTTTGGATTTGGAGAGAGAGAATTAAGGTGAACCGCTCATTTGTGATGTGAGTGGATGTATAGTCCAGGATAAATTAGTCCATATAAAAATTATCTAGTTGACTTTGCTCATCCTTTTGAGGACAATTTTTCATCAACTTAGCCATCCTTTTGGGATAGAGAGAGTACTTGAAATCAATATTGCATAAGTAGGGACATATTGAAAAGGATATAAACCACTGGATTAGGTAATGATGGCTAAACGGTGTGGTGCATTGGGATTGTTATGTGATCACAAATCCTGCAAAGTTGAATAAAAAGTTCTATACGACGGCAATGAGCCCATCAATGCTATATGGAGCCGAGTGTTAAATGACCAAGAAGAAAATGTACATAAGATGGGGGTTGTTGAGCTGAGAATGTCAAGATGATTTGTGGGCATACAAGGTTGAATAACATTAGAAAAGAAGACATTCGGAAGAAGGTTAGGGTGACACCGACCGAGGAGAAGATAAGTGAACATCGATTGAGAATGTATGGTTTGCACCTTTCTAATGCTACAAAGTTATATTATTACTATCCTATGCGGGGAGGTTGGATAACCGATGCCCCGGTGACTGGTGTAGTGCCCAGTTGAGACTTGTTCGTTTGGACTGTCAAACTAGATGGTAGAGTGATCGAAGCCTTGTGTGATTGTTCAAGCGGGTACCGTGACGTGGATCCGTTCAACCATCCATGTTTTCCGACCGATGTCCGCTTTGGTGAGAGGTATGGCTGACCAAGGTTGGGGGGCATTCAATTCCTATGTGAACACGAATCTTGATTCAGCCTAGAGAGTTATTATCCCAGTATGTTAAGTCTGCTCCGGAGGAACTATCCGATACAACAGACGCATTCCCATTTGAACCAAGAGATTCCTTTTCTCCCGACCGCAAGGAAGAGATAAGAAGGAAAGAAATGTCAAAAGTTACTTGAGACAAAGTTGTACAAAAAGACTTGAAGGAACGGCATATAGCTAAGAATATGGCCTATGATAGGAGTGAGTTCAGGAGAAGAAGTTTAGGCGAAGAAGAAAAAGGTATAGGATAACTCACACAGCACAGTCAATGAAAAGATGTATCACACATCAAATATAAAATAATATCTTCAACTTGCAAGATATATACATATTGGTGGTAGAGTATATATTTTGTCCCACATTGAATACCTTAAGAAAATATATCTAATATAAAATGACTTGGGTCAACTCTTCTCATTGCCAATTAGTTTTAAGTTAGAGAGTTTGATGTCATTATATAGACCCATTTTATAAATCTAACACACATACATTATTACATTGTATACTCTCAGCTTTTACTCTCAAAATAATACTATTACAATGTATATAGAGAACTCAAGACAAGGAGATTAAATAAGAGCTTAAGGACCAAGTTGAAATAGATGACTTGGACTTCTCTTTGGACTTGTAAAACCCAAATATATCATCAAAAAAACATGTCCCATAACCACAACGACCGCTAAAGGTAAAGAGTTTTCATGAGAATGACTATATACCTTATTTCCCTGCTCACTATCTTCGATTAACAGCACAATTTTCATGCAAGCCTCACAAAAGCCTTTGTTTCCTCTTACGCATAAGATAACAGCATCCTTAACACACCCCTTGCACAAGGAAAATGTACATGTATAACACATATAGTACGCATTTTTCTGACACTTCTTATTGCTGCACTGGTGCCAACCTGAAACGGGATAAAAAATAATTTGTAACAAAAAAAATAATGGAAAGTACGTATAAATTTAACGAACTTAAAAGCACATGTGGAACATCCAAAATGGTACAACCAACTATATATAATGAAGAAAAAAAGAAAAAAATGTAATGGAAATAAATTGAAGAATATCAATAAAAATCATGGAGTAGTCGTCATAATGGAAGCCAAGCAGCATCTTTGAGCAACTTCATAATTATTAAATTGAGTGGAGCGCGGGTGCTCCTATGGTCTGATCCTTGCTAGCAGATCAGTGCAATCCAGTAATTCGGTAGAATTGGATCTGGTGTGTAACAAACATTTTTCAAAAAGCAAAACCAAAAACTTGACCGAACATGTAAAAACAACCCTCAAAACACAATAACTCTGGTGTTACCTGAAGGATGTGAATAATTTGATATATTTCTTTTTCTTTTTTCTCGTTTTCTTTTTTTGGACAAGTATGATGTGAATAATTGTTATTTTGTTAATGCATTAAAAGCCAATTTTTTATTAAAAGGCAAATGTTTTGTTCTAAAAACTTACTGATAATACAATGTTGCAAGTCGGTTCTCAAGGAAAAACAAATTCCTACTAAACCTGACTTTTCCATCGAAAAATTGGCATTCTCATTGAGTCATTGTAGGGACTTGTCTAAATATTTAAAGGAAAATGGGATATCGGAAATGTAATTTTAAAAAAAAATGTGAGGGTTTGTAATAGGGATGCTTGCTTCCCATGCCATACAAAGTCTTCTGTAATTTATACGGAGCTTCTTGATTTTAAAAAGCCCATACTAACATTTAATACTTGACGTCTTGAACTACAAAGCCAAGAAACATCCCAGAACTGCAATAAGTGCAAATAAATAAAGATGTTTGATACTCCCTCCGTTTGGTGGACTTTTCACGCATATTAAGAAGAGGAATGAAATAACAAAATTGCCCATATTGTTGTGTTTCCATAAAAAGTTGGCATAATTAATTTTCCATAGAGAAACTCCACATTCAATTCTAATAAAACTACTTCTAATAATCTATGCATGAATAGAAACAAAGAATGAAAAACCAAATTGAATCTATCCACATTCAATGTAATCTTATTTTTTTAAACATGGATTATGCTCCACTAAACCAAATTGATGTGGTAGGAATAAAAATAAATGAAACAAATTAAGTGCATGAGAGATTTCAAATGTAGATGAGAGAGTGACTTTTTAGCTTTTTAATTTAAAATATTTAATGCTAAGGGTATAATATGAAAAATTGTGTAAAAGTTAGGTTATTAAAGGAAAGTGGACATTTAACATGGGACTACCCAAAATAATAACAAGGACTTTTATCCTGGGAGTATTTTGAATAGATACAAGCCCATCAAGCCATGCGAAGCAAGGGCTAATGTAGATTGTAGTGTAGAGATACTTCGAGAAGATTATTATTGAATTATAAGATTTTTATTAGATTGTAGATTTACCGGTAATTATTAAGGGAAGCAATTAAATGTAGTGGGCATTTATTCAGTTAGAACTCTGAAAATAATTATGTTACTATAAATTTTTCATTAGGTAAGTAATGCAATTATATATTAAGGTTTATATTGCATGACAGTCTAAATAAAGAAGTTGCTTTGAATACTAAAACAAGTCGTTTGACCAACCAAGTTAAAGTTTTCAATTATATACAGAGTTTTTAATTAACCTATATAGAGTTTTTACTTACCTATATATAGTTTTCAATGTATTGAATTTTTACTATACAGAATTTTTATTAGCAAGGGAATGACCAACAAAATTTGGAGGAGTATAAATAGTTGCACCAAGTTAGAGATTTTAATTATATAGAGTTTGCAATAAACATATCTAGAATTTTTAATTACTTATATAGAAGAAACTTTAGTTATAGTACTCCCTTTGTCGCAAAATAAATGCCAAGTTTTGACTTTTTTGTTAAATTGACCATTTTTATAACTATTTTATATACTACTTTTGACAAAAAGTTAATGATATATATTGTGAATGTTTTGCGTTGACTTTTGATTGTCAGTTACGTGGATAAGTATTAGTGGTAATATTTTTGGAAAGATGTGTAATAATTGAGGGCCCTCTTATAATTCCTACCAATCCATGTACTGATAAGTTTCACAATTGTAATTCGACATAAATTTATCGTAATACATAGCAGGACTCTTGACAAAATATACGTTAAAGGAATATAAACATAAGAAACTACATACAATTTACTACTAACCCCAATTTTTGTAATTTCATAAGTGAGTTTATAAATGCTTAATTATTAATTCAAAAACTAGTCAATTTGACCACAAAGTCAAAAAGGGGCAATTATTTTGGGACAAAAAGAGTAATAGATTTCTAATAATATGAAAGTATCAACCAAGTTAGAGGCTTTAATTATATGGGCTAACCAACCAAGTTAGAGTTGTTAATAATATAGAATGTTTATTTATGAGAAAACCAACCAAATTTTTTTGGAGTACCAACCAAATCAAGTTTGTCTATTTAACTATATAGTTGATTGTGATCATTAGACCAACTATTACTAGCATAAGATAGACAGCGTGCGTTAGTGTGTGCCCAACTCTTGTACGTATGAGAGAGACCAAACTTAGGTATTATACTTTGTAGAAGTATGACCGACAGAAACCACACAGTATGAGTCCGCCTATTTCAGGGGTTAAAGTATTGACCGACGCACAAATCCATCAGCTGATATTACTGAGTTGTGGCACTTCCCGAACTGAAACAGTGAAAATTCAAGGGGTACCCAACAATAGAAAGCGGGTGCCTGTGGGTAGGGGTGAGCATTCGGTTATAACCGAACGAAATGTCTATTCGGTTATAACGAAAACCGAAATATCGACAAAACAACTATCCGAAATGCTAACCGAATTTTAGAACTAACGAATTACGAATACCGAATTACGAATGCACAATTCGGTAATTCGGATAATAACCGAATAGACATTTGATTAAAATTAAGCATGAAGCAACATCCAACATAAACATAAAAAAAAAACGGAACCGAAATAATTAATAATTAATAATTATTTTTTTAAAAATATTACAATGTTATTATTAGGATACCCGAATAGTCATTTTTTGAAAACCGGAACGAAACCGAATATTGAATAATAATTCGGATATAACCGAAATTCCAAAAAAAACCGAAAACCAAAATAATTCGGTTAAAATGGTTCGGTTCGGTTGGTAGTTCGATTTTAACCGAATTGTGCTCACTCCTACCGTGGGTAGTCCTATCAGCGGGAATCTCATATCCTAAGAAGGTAATCAACCATGGCTCACCTAGGGTTCACATGATATGGTGGGATGATTTCTATGACAACCTCCCAACCTCTGAACAACCCCTCCTCCATTTATTCCCCAAAAGTCCACCAAGTTATGAATCCTTTACCCTTCTTCATATTCCTCAACCCTTTGATGAACAACCTTCCAACCCACCACCCCATCTTTTTCCAGTTGATGCAAGCCCTATAAGCTCAGACCTACAGACCTAACTCATACGAGCAGGATCAACACCACACAAATGATGATACGGATTTTTTTCATATATGAGGAGGCACAATAACCTGTGGGGGAAAAGTATTTAAGCCTTCACATCTCATATTTTATAACCCAAAGGTTGCAACTGAGGGCCAAAAGAAATTCAGGTGGCTGAAGAAGACAATGAAGTAACTAACGTTACTAAATACAATTCATAAATTGATTAAATTCAAGGGATACAATTCATAAATTCAATGCACTAACATAATCGTGGCAATATAAAACCGCAATATTGACCTATATAGCTGCAAATATGTTTTATACTAAGACAATGCCGCAATATAAGTCAATATGGTGTTAATTAATGCATAACCTGCATGTAACAACATAAAGAACACTGCTTTTTTACTTTATCAAGTTCACCTAAAATGGAATTTACCATTGAAAATTTCAATTTCATTTTAATCTGTTAATGTATAGATATATCAATTATCATATATGCCACTCACCACAATTCCAACGCCCCTTTGCCTGAAAGAATTTCTCATCGCGATTTACACAAGAAGGATGATAAGCCTTGGCGCAATTCCTACCAAAAAAAACAAATAATAAAAGTATAATACACAATAAGCCCCAAGAAAACATCAACGCAATTGAACACACTTCCAAACACAGACAGTTTCAATTCCAAGTATACTCACTTGCGATCGCATAGCACAAGGTCTCCACCATCAAAACAAATGAAACAAACATCCTCCTCCTCGACCAGAATTGTCGTCTTCTGTCCAGGAGCTTTTGCTGTAACCTTAGAATTCTTCCCTCTCTTCCGTTTCCCTCCACTGACCTTCGCAGATTCAGCTGCATCAGTTTCTGTCTCCATTTCAGTGTCTGCCGCAGGAATCCCCTCCTCTTCCGCCATTGTTTCGTCCTCTTCATCTTTCTCTTCAGCTACAGCTAACTGAAAATCATCTAATTGAGGAACTGGCTCCCCTCCATCAACCTTTGCCTCCTCATCTTCATTTTCAGTTTCCATTTCATCTTCTTCATCATTAAACTCGGGAACAGACTCTGGTTCATCAACTTTTGTCTCTGTTAAAACTTCCATTGCCAGGTTCTCCTTCTCCAACACCGTATCTTCAGCCACATCTAAATCAGCACCGAGTTTCAAATTCTCCCTACCCATTATTTCTTCAGCAGCAATTTGTGACTCACTCCCAACTTCCTCACCTGATACTTTACTAATCGTCTCCCTTCTACCATCATCTCCCATCACTAGCTCCATCTCCGGTTTCTCCTCCATTCCCACGTCATCCTCTTTATCAGACTCTCTTTTCAGACTTTAGTTTCACCTCAGCCCCACATACAGCTTCAGCCTCTGATTCAACCTTGGAGTCGGCCTTTAGTTCCATTTCATTAGCATCTACCTTGGAATCAGCCCTTACTTCCATTTCATTAGCATCAACCTTGGAATCAGCCTTTAGTTCCATTTCATTAGCATCCTCCACCCCATACCCACTGCCCTTGACCTCACTCACCGCCTCAACACCACCGAATTGCAACTCACTCAACTTGGTCACAAAATTCCCGCCACCACCCACCACACTCGTTTCTCTCTCCTCCTCCCCTGCCACCTCCGTTTTCTCCGTACCCTGTATCCCCAAAATCTTCACCTCATGACCACCAACTCCAGAATCCTCCACCTCAGTTACCAAATTTTCCATTTTGTTCACGGCACTCAAACCCTCGTCCTCCTTCACAGGCACCGAATCCTCAACAACACTCACAAATTCATCCAATTTGGGAACGGAATCGGTAACAAAACCGCATTCGTCGGTGATTTTGAGTTCTTCGGTCTCAAACAAAGTGTCTCCCTTGTCAAAAACCGGAGATTTGTTCAACTTTGATGAAGTCTCTTCATTTTCCTCCATGGCTAAACACAAAGTTCGTAAAATCTAAACCCTAACCCTCGAATTAATTAATAAATATATACAGAATGCATAACCAATTGGTTATAATGCATTAGCAAATGAAAAAACTCTACTAGGTTTGTAGGTCGAGCAGGAGATTTCTTTCTTAAGATGAAGCTGATGGGTTGTACTAGGCTTTTCCAATGAAGGGGTCGAAAGAGTCCCGGGTTAGCAGGGGCAAGTATCTGAAGAAGTACGGGTCAATCCAATTTTCATACCCTTTTAAGTCCTGTAAACAAAGACTATGGAATATTCTTTTTAAAAAATAACATTATTAAATAAGTACAAATAATCTTTATCTCATTTATATTTTTGTAAATAAATATAGCATTTGAGGAAATTCCATATATTAATTATTATCAATTTTAAGATTATTTAATAGCTTAAAAGGAAATGACATTAAAAAATAAAAATATAAGTGTCGATTTAAATAAATAACTAATTATAAAATAGAATAATTATTGATCGTATTAAATTAATATAAATAATTATATTTTATTCATCATTTTTTTAAACGAATATAACTTTAATGCGGGAATAAATAACGTTTTGGTCACTGTACTGGGATCCGATTTTCATTGTGGTTATCGAAATTTTTTTTATTACAATCGAATAACTGTACTCTAAAAAACTTACCAAATAGTCATTCCGTTCGATTTTCGTCCAAAAAACGGACGGAAGTTGTGACGCCCCCAAAATAGGTATACATCACCTATTCTGAGTCGCCAAATACATGGTATAGAATACGAATACAATCTTTAATTTACAACAAGAGAGTTGTGAGTTTTAATACAATTATTATCTTCTAGACAATATCCACTCTGAGAATAAGTCCTCATTACATTTATTGTCATACTATTTAACAGAATAGTGAGGACTACTAATCTTATCATTTGATACATTTACTCTGCCGTTCGATTAGTCCAAAATGCCACGTTCTCATTTTTGAAGAGAACGGTGAAAGAAAGGGTGAGCTCAACTAGCCTAAAGAAGAAATATTATGACTAAGATAATGCAAAATAAATTATCATTAGTCTTCAACAGTGTTAAACTGATAAAACAAAATAGACATCAAGTTTAACTGCAGCGGAACATGCAATCCATTAAAAGAGTCAAGTATGATTAAATGCATTAATTAGTAAAGTGTAAACAATTAAAATAAATTGTTTATAAGTTTAAGAAATAATTAAGATATTGTGGTAATATTAATAATATTAGATTATGAGATTATTAAGTGATTTATAACATTTGGATTAAGGTGTTATGAAATCATTGATTTATGAATCTTACTTTTGAAATTAAATGCGGGTTGTTGATCATATTATTTTTATTATCATATATAACATTTTATAATCCGGTGATGAAATTTCTCTTTGACTTAAGTGTAAAGATGGGTAGATTATTGGTATGATCGTGATTTATGGGTTCTCTTTGGCGATGGTGCGAAAGTTGAATCGTTGATTGGTATGATCGCTTGACCATTGAATTTATAATAGAATATTTTTAGCTTAAGTGCAAAGGTGAATGGATCAACATGATTATAATTATGGTTTATATAAATTCTGAAATGATTGTATGTTTCTTTGAGATATTAATATCTTTTGCATGTAGTGCAAAGATGAACTGTTGTTGAATATCTTTGGCCCGTAGTGCAAAGATGACTTGTTGATTGAATATCTTTGGCCAGTAGTGCAAAGATGAATTATTTATGAATATCTGTGGCCTATTATTGATGAATATCTTTGGCCTGTAGTGCAAAGATGACCTGTTGTTGAATATCTATGGCATGTAGTGCAAAGATGAACTGTTGATGAATATCTTTGGCCCGTAGTGCAAAGATGAACTTATTAGTATGATTACTGAGCAGGCTGTGATTTGGTATAACCATGATCTTTGATGTTTCAGGTAAAGACATGTGATGAAAAATATCTTCGTCTTGGATGAGAAGAGAAAATTAGAACTACAATTATGATTATGAGTTATTCACATGATTGTGAACAGGATCTGTTGATTAATGTTACAGGGTTAAAGCATTGTTGGTGGACTTTTAACATGGAGAAGATAATAGACTTTATGGTCTATTTGACTCTTTTAATGGATTGTTTGTTCCGCTGCAACTATGGTTAAAAAGTTTTATCATCTACCATATGTCCTAAATCTCTGATTTATTACTGATGAAGGCTATTGATAATTTAATTATCTTTAGTCATAATATTCTTTACTGAGCTAGTTGTGCTCACCCTTTTGCTTCACAATTCCTTTCAGGTAATAAGAGTGTAGCTCGGTCGAGCGGGGATAACAAGGGAATAGTGTGATGGTTTGAGACTGTCAAAATTTCTCAACACTTTATAAAATGGCATGACATACAATATATAATTGTATTGAGGACCTAAGATGTGTGTGTCGTATATTATACGTCACTTAATAATTGATTTTGGTGAACAACAATAGGGTGAGGTGAACCCAACTTTGGAAGGGTGTTTTGCCACTATCATACAAGATGTATAATAAGACAAGGTTGTGCACATCCACTTGATGAGTATATCTACGAGCACTACCTATATGATCTTGGAATTTATTTGAAATATAATTTTCAACTGGAGACAGTGGAGATAGTTATATGTCAAGAGAAGACTCACCATTGGAAGGAACACGATAGTAATCTTCTCATTTTTCTTTGGGGTCTATTGGATCAACCAAGGATAATTCTCTGGACATATGATATCTATCATAACTTAGATTCATGGCCTCCTATGTACGAAGGTTTCCTTGAGCACTTCCCAAAGATTTTAATTTCTAAAACAGTTATTGATTGTACCTTTATGTAATGTATCAATGTGAGGTGTTGTCCATAGTTGGGACATGAGTCACAGTTGGTATTAAAACTCACAGTATATGTGTTGTTGTATTTTACACGACAATTGTAGTAATAAAGTTGTAGTTATTTTTTGTACCATGTATTTGGCGACTTAGAATAGGTTGGATGAATTGGACCTATGGTAGGGCGAGGATATTCTTGAAGAAAACTTGCACTACGCTCAAAGCCTCTTAAAACTCTAAGAAATACGCTCAAGATTATAGAAGAGATTTTCTCTGAATTTCTAGTGTGATTTTCAATTCTAACTAAGCATCCTATTTATAGGAAAATAAAAAGGATACTATGCAATAAAATATTCTAATAAAATAAAAAATTTTAAATAAAATATAATATATATTATATATATTATTTATATATATAACACATGCCAATTCTGATCATTCACGGGATGAATCCCGTGATTACTTCTTTCTTCCCACCACTTAATATATATATATATATATATATATATATTGAATAACTTCCTACCGGTTATTTTGAAAAATGGGTAAATGGGGGTTCATATAATACGCAAAATTTACAACAAATACTTTATAAAAATCACCTCAATATTTTTAACAACATTTATCATCATTATTATAATTCAATGATATTATCGACCAGTGTCGTTTTTCGAGGAAAAGGGGCTTTTTAATAAGGAGTTCTCCTATTGGGCGCCTGATTAGGTGACCAAACCTCTCTTGGCGAGAACTTTTAGACATCGTTAATATTGCGAATAATAATATTAATAACTCTGCTATCTCAATTATTGATTTAATAATATATAAAATATCGACAATAATTGAATCAAATAATGTGAGATCTTATCTGCAACAATTCTTCAAGCAATAATTGAACAAAAGCGAGTGACCAATCGAATATTCCTGTTAAAAGCGAATATTCTCCGACCAATCGAATATTATATAACAACTTGCGTACTTTGCAAAATTTATAAATATTACCACAACTATAACATTATATCAAATTCATTCCATAATATTCAAAATGATAATTATATAAAATTCATCTTTATTCATAAAAGTTGGGGTCTTCTGATCTCCCTTCTTATGAAATTTTGCCCTCGAAATTAGGAGTACATACACGGTATGTCGAAGAGGTAAGGACACCTTGATTTCATTTGATTCTAACTCTGGGTCATTTCCTCAACATCGTGGTTTCTCCACAAAACTTTGACTTGAGGTATAACCTTGGGCGTAGAATATGTTCCTTCTTATCCAAAATTGAATAGGAACTTTTTCATACGTTAAATCTTCCGCTATTTAAATCAGGTTCTAACTTCGATAATGTGGTTCGGGTCTTCCACATATTTACGTAACATGGATATGTGAAAAGCGTTATGAACACGAGACATACTTGGCGGTAAAAGCGAGTCTATAGGCCACGGTTCCTACTCGATCAAGGATTAAAATGGGCGATGAATCGAGGATTGAGCTTTCTCTCTTTCCAAATCTCGTAACTCCTTTCCATGGAGCAACACGTAACAACACATGATCTCGATATCGAATTCCACGTCCTTTCGATGAAGATCGGTATAACTCTTTTTTATCGGTCTTGTGAGGTTTTTATCGTTGTCGGATCGTTTGAATCTTTTTAAGTAGTCATACGTACCAACTCCGGTCCCAATAATGTTGCTTCACCCACCTCATCCCAAAGATCTTGGAGAATGACACTTTGTTCCATCTGGCGCTTGAATGGAGTCGTGCCAATACTAACTTGATAAATTTGTTGTTGTAGGAAAACTCCACCAATGGTAAGAACTTGTCCCGACTTCCCTTGAAGTCGAGGACACGAGTCTTAATAAATCTTCAAGAGTTTGAATAGTCCTCTCGATTGTTAAATAAAATGCGAGGATGATATCTTAGAACTAAATCGTAAATCCGTGCCCGTAGCTTTTTGCAAACTAACCCAAAATCGTGAAGTGAATCTTGGGTCTCGATCAAAACTATGGATCTTGGCATACACCATGCGATCTTACAACCTCGTTTATGTACATATGAGCAAGACGTTCAAGTGTATAAGTTTCTCGTATAGGTAAGAAATGAGCAGACTTGCTCAATCTATCAACAATGACCCAAATTGCATCGATACCTTGAGAAACCTTGGGAAGACCAGTAATGAAATCCATGGTAATGTGCTCCCACTTCCATTATGGAATTTCAAGTGGTTGCAATGAACCTTTTGGTACTTGATACTCCGCCTTGACTCGTTGACAAGTTAGACACCTTGAGATAAACAGCGCTATCTCTCTCTTCATATTGCCCCACCAAAATGTATGTCGAAGATCATGATACATTTTAGTACTCCCAGAATGGATTGCAAACGGTGTGTTATGCGCCTCTATCATGATTTTATACTTTAAATCAGGGTTGTTAGGAACACAAAGTCTGGAGTTGACTCGAAGTATTCCTTCTTCATTGATTCTTGCTTTCGGCATAGCACCTTCTTGCACTATCTTCCTCATACGCATCAACTCCAGGTCTGTAGCTTGAGCAGCTTTAACTTTATCGAGTAAAGTCGGTTCTACTCGTATATTCGCCATCCTCACGTGGGTCCCTAGAGTCTTTATCTCTATCTCCATCCTTTTCAAGTCATACAAAATGGGCCTTTGCGTTGACAATATCGCACTTTCGTGCCGCGTATGATCTTCTACTCGACGATAAATACCACCACGTTGCTTTTTCCAGGATGGTATTGGATGGTATGATCATAATCTTTTAATAGTTCAAGCCAATGTCGTTGTCGTATGTTGAGTTCCTTTTAAGTGAAGAAATATTTGAGGCTTTTATGATCCGTAAAGATCTCCACTTTCTCCTCATACAAGTAATGCCTCCAAATTTTAAGTGCAACGAAAACAGCTGCCAACTCTAGATCATGAGTAGAATAATTCCTCTCATATTCTTTGAATTGTCGTGAGGCATAGACTATGACTTTTCCATGTTGCATGAGAACACATCCTAACCCTTTTCCCGAAACATCACTATAGATGACAAATCCCTCCGAGCCAAATGGTATTGTCAGAACAAGTGCTGAAATGAGTATTCTCTTGAGTTCTTAAAAACTCTTCTCATATTCCTCGTTCCAACCGAATTTTGTATCTTCCAAAGTCGGTGAGTTAAAGGGAGTAGCGATTCGAGAAAACCCTTCTACGAATCTCAGATAATAACCAAATTAAAGCGAGAAAGCTACGTCTTGGTCACTAATTTAGGTTGCTCCCGACTTTGAATAGCTTGATCTTTCTTTGGGTCAGCGGATATTCCATGACTTAATACTACATGCCCAAGGAATACTACTTCCTCGAGGCGAACTCACATTTCTTCAACTTGGCATAAAGCTTATATTCACGAAGCTTTTGGAGTATTAACCTCAAGTGTTCTTTCATGATCTTCACGACTTTTGGAATAAATAAGGATGTCATCAATAAAGGCGACCACAAAGTGATCCAAATATTCCTTGAATACTCGGTTCATCATATCCATGAAGGCGGCGGGAGCATTAGTCGATCCAAAAGACATGACTAGGAATTCATAATGCCCGTACCAAGTTCGAAAAGCCGTCTTTGGAATGTCATCGGTTCTAATCTTCAATTGGTGATATCCGAGCTAAGATCGATCTTTAAAAAGAATTTGGCGCCTTACAAGTTGGTCAAACAGGTCATCAATACGTGGTAATGGGTACCTATTTTTGATGGTGACATGATTGACTCCCGATAATCAATACAAAGTCGCATACTCCCATCTCTCTTCTTCATGAATAGAGCAGAGCACCCCGAGGAGAAGTCTTGGGACGAATAAAGCCGATGTCTAACAATTCACGAAGTTGGGTCTTTAACTCACGAAGTTCAATAGGAGTCATTCGATATGGGGCTTTAGAAATGGGTTTTGTCTGGGTTCAAGGTCAATACAAAATTCAATTTTCACTCAGGGGTAGGCAGGGAAGTTCTTTGGAGAATCGTCGGAAATTCATTAACAATAGATATATCATTCAAAATCGGCGTATTTTTGTTTAGATTCGTGACATGAGCTAAGAAAGCTTAAAATCCATTTTTCAATAAACGAATAGCTTTATGGCTTGAGATGACAGTGATTGATTTTAATGGTTTGGTTGTTTGAATTCGCATAATAGGTTGATTAGGAATATGAAAACTAACAACCTTACGAAAACAATCAATTTTTGAATGAAGAGTGGTTAACCAATCAATCCCTAGAATTACGTCAAATGCAAGTATTTTTAATAAAATAAGATTGACAGGTAATGTGAGGGTACCAATTTGAACCAAACAAGGCTTATAAACAGTGGATGTAATGAAGGTTTTTCCCAGCGGAGTTTCATTGAGATAAGTCAAAGTCCAATTTCTCGAGTCAAATTTAAGCGTTGGAGCGCAAAGTAGGAGAAATAAAAGAATGGGTAGAAGCCGGTATCAAATAAGGTATATACTTCGCTAGAGTTTATGATAAGCTTACTCGTGATGACCTCGTTCGGGTTCCTTACTTTCTGAGAGGTCACGACAAATGCTCTCACTTACACTAGCTTTGACTTTTACGGAACGATCCTTTGGTGCCTCCATCTGCAATTGAACTTGTCTTGATTGAGCGACAAAATTGGGCTAGGTGACCTTCTCTTCCACAATTATAACATGCTTTGGATGGCATCGCATGATTTGGTGATGTGTCCTCCTCTCGCATTTGAAGCGTATGATAGGTGGTCGTTCTCCTTCCTTAACAGCGGGTCTTTGGTCGCGTCTTTCCATCATTGTTGAATCTCTCTTCTTGAGATGTCCAATCTTATTATTTTGGCCATGATTACCACCGGAAGTGGTTACCATTTACGGCATGTTGATTCCCTCCACGCTTATTATTACCGCCGATGATCGCTAGCTCTACCTTTGGTATTTTCATTTCTTCAAATTTGCTCTCTTTTGGTTGGGTTGACTCGTTATCGCGCTCCAATAATTGAGCTCTATTAACAACATTTGAATACAAACACGGTTTATGAGAGATAAGATATTGGCGTATCTGGGTTTCAAACATCTCGAAACATTCGCGTCATTCTTTCCTCATTATCGACCAAATGGGACCTGACCAAGGGACAACTCGGCAAACTTGGCCGTCTTTGCGACACGGTCGTGTTGTTTTGCTCCGACTTGATGAACTCTACCTCTTTTATGTGCCGAATACTTTTGGGAAAGTACTTGTAGTTGAACAATCCTTGGAACTTCTCCCGAAGTCATCTTGATGCGACGGGTTAATCGTTTCTGATTCCCATCGATGCCTCGCCTCTGCCTTGACATGATAGTGGCAAAGAGAACCTTTTGCTCCTCGGAGCATCCCGGGACATCAAATATCTTGGTGATCGCTTTATCCAACCGCTCGCCTTAAGTGGTTTTGGCTCTCGAAAAACTCTGGTGGTCCCGGTTCCTTGAAGCTATTTAGCGGTGAGCGTCAAGAGAGTTGTCGGTGTTTCCACTGCATTTTGTCTGAGGGCGCTCTTGCGATATTGTATAAATTACATGAAGCCTCGGAACATTAAATTAACTTAATTATATACGTGTAACATACGACAATCGTAACATAAGCGAGAGTTCTAATAGGAATATTGTCATTTAGACGATATCCTAGATGATACTCGAGAGTCCTCATTACATTTATTGTCACACACTATTTAACGAGAATAGTGAGGACTACTAATCTATATCTTGGGACCATCACTCTTTCCACAGGCTCGTCGTCGGCTCATATATATTCTCATTTCAGAAGAAACGGTGAAAGAAAGGGTGAGCTCAACTAGCCCGATGAAATATTATAACTAAGATAATGCGAGAATAAATTATCAATAGTCTTAACAATGTTTATGATATTAAGCGATAAAATCTGATAAACAACGGTTTAAGCTGCGGTGAATATCTGATCCATTAAAAAAGTCGAGTAGAAAATAAAATCTACTATCTTTTAGGTTTAAAAGGTTTTCATCAATTTTTATCACTAAGACTCGGTTTAATGAATAAACCACAATATCTAATCATCCACATGTACCACGGTCGAGGATTTTCATCAAATTATCAATGGTCGTGACTATCTTAGAATCACCCCTGGTCATAATCATACCAAAAACTATCCATCATTTGCATTACGAGACCCTTTGAGGACTTTTGTCACATCATTTATATCAAAGCCGTGATTATCTTAGAATGATCCACAGTCATAATCATACTAAGTTCATATATGCGTAAGCGAAGATAACATAATATAACATGAGGATGATGATGATGACATAATAATTGATAAAACAAGTTCACGAATTAATTTATTCGAGGGAACTAATAACGTCAAATTGTCGACGGCAATCTTGCTTTGTAGAGTAAAATTCAAGAATGCTCGGAAAAATATTTTCATTAAAAATCTTTGGATGAAGCGCAAATATCGAGGATATTCCACTAAATTCATGGAGTATAGAAGTGAAATTTTAACTAATTGTTGAGTATAATAGCGAATGAAATAACAAAAGAAATCAAATCATGCCGTGCATGAGCGGTTATTCAGCGAGAATAATAAATCTGAGAATAATAAAAAGTTATTCAACGAGAATAATAAAAAGAGAACGGATAATAATAAAAAAAGCGGAACCCGGTCAGGTGTAAAAAACACAGACGAGGATATTCGATAGAATAATAAAGGCGAGAATAATAAAAAAGGCGGAACCGGTTCGGCGTAAAAGCCTGAACGAGGATGTTCAGCGGAATAATAAAATAATAGAAGAATGTCACCAAGTATAGGGGATTAAGCGTATCTGAGTTATTCAATGAGAATAAATAAGAATGGAATAATATAAAGATTTCACAGTATAGGGTATTAGCATATCTGGTCGTGTATAGGGTATGCCACTTTTACGAGTTATTCAGCGAGAATAATAAAGAATGGAATAATGAAGTTCTCTTCATGAATAAAAAAAAATAACACCCTTACGAGTACAACAAATAATATCCCTACCTTAGAAGAAATTTGAATATTGGAAAAGTGAAGTAGCAAAATACTTTTCTTCTTTCTCTCTATAGTTTCTCTCTACAGAGTTTGATTGAATTAAAGTGAAATAATGAAGGAATGAGCTTTCTATTTATAGAAAAAGCGCGGGGTGGCTCTTGAGTCTTATGAAGGTGAAATGACTCTTGGTAATATTGAAGAACAACTCTTATTTTGCGAAGGGGGTAATTAACCCTTGGAACAGAAGAAGCGGTTAACTCTTGGTAATATTGAAGGACAACTATTTATGAAGGGGAAACTACTATTTTGAAGGTAATTACTATTTGAAGGTAATTACTATTGAAGAAGGTAATTACTATTGTGAAGGTAATTACTATTGAAGAAGGTAATTACTATTAATGAAGGTAATTACTATTAATGAAGGTAATTACTATATTCTGAAGGTAACTTTACTGAAGGTAATTCTTATTGCGAAGGTAATACTTATTATTGAAGGTAATTCTTATTGTGAAGGTAATTCTATTCACAAAAGGTAATTATTATTCACAAAAAGGTAACTTATTATTGTGAAAGGACTCTTAGATGATGACATATGGGCCCCCATAAAATAATCAAAACTTACCCAAGCGTCTCATATGAGACTCTTTATATACATCGAGGATTGAATAAATATTACCACAAATCATTTTATTTTTAATCGACACATATTTAATCTTTCAACAATTATTAATCATTTATAACTTTGTCGTCTCGATTAATAATTTAATCTTATAACATATTATACGGATGATCTTGTGTGTGATAATTGAATCGATAATATAAGAGATATGATCGACAATTCTTTGTAGTGATAATTGAGCGTAGGTGAGTGACTTCTCACGTAAGCATCGATAATCGATATCGTGTCTACTCTTATCTGACTCTGGCGTATTCTTTGTACTTTTACTCTAGGGTAGTTCAGCGGTTTTAATGGTAACACCTCTGTAGTTATTTTTATAGAAAAATAATTTTGTCGTTTTCTAACTACGACAATACTTAGTTAATGGGGTCCTGATGATTGGTAGTCGTCACGAATATTCCCAAACAAAAAGAATATTCCCAGAGCCAAGCGAATATTTTATAACAACTTGCTTACTTTGCAAAATTTATAAATATTACCTGACTATAACATTATATCAAATTTATTCCATAATATTCAAAAATAATATTTATAAAAAAATTCATCTTTATTTATAAAAATTTGGGGTCTTCTGACCTCCCTTAACATGAAATTTAAGCCCTCGAAATTAGAAGTGCGATATACGATATGATAAAGAGGTGAGGATACCTTGAATACCTTTATCGTTAAAAATATTAAATTCATCTTGTGATCCGGCGAAGATATTCATTAACAATTCATCTTTTTTTTTCGGGCCCGATATATCAATTTGTAAAACCAATAATCTTTGAGGCCAGCGACTTAATAGTATCACGACCACGAATTATCCATACCTTCTTGGCGAGGATATTCGTGTTTTTCAATCTGATCGTGATTATCTTAGAATAATCCTTGGTCGTAATAATCATACAAATCTATCGATACTTCTGACGAAGATGACTTTTACCACATCCATGAATTAATATTTTTCATTCTTTGAGACTCATTTCGATAATTAATCCGTATCATCGAATCATCCACCTTTACTACGGGCGAGGATATTCATTAGTATCACGACCACGAATTATCCATTTTCTGACGAAGATAATCGTGTATTCATTAGTATCACGACCACAAATTATCCATACACTACGACCCGAAGATAAATCGTGTATTCATTAGTATCACGACCACAAATTATCCATACCTTCTGACCCGAAGATAATCGTGTATTCATTAGTATCACGACCACAAATTATCCATGCACTTGACGAAGATAATCGTGTTTTCAATTACGGTTATGATTATCTAAGAACAATCCACGGTTAATAATCATACCAGTCAGTCCAAGTCCATCTATTCACGTAAAGCGAGATGACTTTCGACCTGATATAAGCGTGAGGATAATGATATAAAGAATCGATCGAATGAGATAAAGGATAAATATTAAACATTTATAATATAATTTATCCGAGGATTGAGAATATCCCCATGTTATCAATCACTTAATAATCTCATAATCTAATATCATTAATATTATAACAATATTTTAATCACTTCTTAAATTTATAAACAATTTATCTCGATTGTTTACGCTTTACCATATAATGCATTTAATCATTCAAAAAATGCCATACTCATAAGATATCATCACGATTATCAAATCCTCATAAAAAAAAATATGCATATACTACATATAGGATTCTCTACAGCCATAAAATCCTATTTTCAACTTTTGTTACTTCACATAACATATTTAACTCATATGTTAAGTAACTAAACTATTTTCATGAAAAATACCAAATCAGTCCCAAAAATATTTCTTTTCTGGGATTTAGCATAATATAGTCCATAATGAAAATATATTTTTCTCGGAATTTTTAAAATTCATTTACTATTTTTCAAAAATCAATTTCTAATTAATTCCTTAAGAAATTAGCTACCTCAAGTTTAACTCAAAAATTCCCAAATCTTGGCAGGACCTTACACATGTTAATGTGAGCCTCGATTTAAATTTCATGGTCGTGAGTTATAGAACTCCGGTTATAGCATTTTTAAGTCAAAAAAAAACCTAAATATTGAAATGGTCATAACTTGTTCATTTTAAGTCGAGAATGAGCTCATTTTTGGACAGGAGGTACTTTATAACATATATTTTCATGTCCCAAAAGGCCAGAATTTTTCACATAAATTTAGTGGCGAAACAGCCCCTTAAAGTTTAAGGCGTTAGCGTTTTTGTAATTCTTGACTTTGGACTCTTTTGCTAAATTAGGTCCACGAAAATCTCTGACACCTTTTCGGTGATTCCACTTGGATAAGCTACAAAACTCATAGATCTAACTCTAGGACTTGACCACACTCAAAAATTCAAAATATAATAGGAGATATGGTGATTGAATTTCATATTACGTTTTACCAAAATCGATTTTTCAACCCTTTGTGATTTCTAAGAAACTTTCATGTTTTCACATAATAACCACATAACTCATCATAACACTTACTAATACTTCATATACCCATGATTTTCATTAGTCAATGCTTTTATTATGACTTTCATCATAATCCTAAATAAGCAGATCCTTTTAGTTGAAGAAATATTTGAGGTTTAAGAAATGGGTTTTTATCTTTGAATTCGATACAAAATTCGATTTCACGCTCTAGGGTAGGCTAGGAAATCTTCAAGAATCGTCAAGAAATTTATTAATGATAGAAATATCATTCAAAAAGCGCTACTCTTATCGAGACTTGGATGATGCGTTACATTGATACCATTGTGACTTACATCCTTTAACTAGATAGCACCTCACAATGATACCTATCAACTTGTCATCGTCATTCACGGCGTCGCCTCTGAAAATGCGGGCGGTGCATTCCACACTGAGGAAGTCGACAACGAAAGGATCGGGGCTCTTTTCTTATGGCGATATAACGGTGATTAACTTTAGGGTTTGGTTACTTTGAATTAAGTATAACGGGTTGGTTAGGAATATGAAAGCTAACAACCTTACAAAAAGAATAATAAGTAGTTAATCAATCGTTTTCAAAAATTACCTCAAAGGCAAGTATTTTCAAAGAGATAAGATCGTGAAAGTGTTTATTTGAAACAACAAGATTAATAAGCGATTGGAGTAATGAAGGTTTCTCCCAGCGAAGTTTCGATAGATAAATCGAAAGTCTAATTTTTTGAGTCAAATTTAAACATTGAACACAACTAGGTAGAATAAAAAGTGGGTAGAACTTGTATTGAAAAAAAGTATAGACTTATGATAATTTATAATTAATTTTACGTAATAACCCGTTCGGGTTTTTTCTAAACAAAGCGCTCTCGCTTAAATTCTAGAGTTTGACTTTTCTTATAGGGTACATTCCACCCTTAAGTGCTTCTTCACATTCTGATCCATGATTTGAATCATTATTCTCGATCCATATCGAATTCGGGTTGGCCGCTATATGTGAGGGTAATTAGAATTCGATGTTGAATCTCTCAATTCTTTGTCCAGCAAAGTCCATTTCATCTATTTTGGCTTTATTGGATGGACGTCTTTTTCTACACTATCGGCCGCGTTGTGCGACTTTTACCCGTACATCGTCTATTCTCCTTCGTTCGGTTGTTTCTTCTTTCGGTGATCTTTGATTTTAAATTCTCGATTCAACTTTAATATCTTACACACCACGAAAGCGTGATTTTGTTCGAGCATCACATATCGGGTGTGATTTTGAATTGTTGTATCCCTTTGTTCCACGATAGTTTCTTAGTTCTTGACTGTTCTTCTAGCTCACGAACACGATTTTGTAATTCTAAGTTTTGATCATAAATTTCTTTAACAATTCTCCTCGGGTTCCTCTTCTTCTTCTTCTTCTTCTCTCTCTCTCTCTTCTTTACCTGCTCTGCAACTAGCAAGGTGCGACAATTAGTTCTTCATTCACTTTCGTGGATATCTCTAATTTGTTCCTCAAATCGACCTTTGCATTAACTTTGATTAGTGATTAAAGGTGTGTCAGCGGTCACATTCACTCCATTGTGAATATTTTAATTTGCCATTTTCAAACCTTTGCCACAACACGAGGGTTAATTAATATATCAAATATTATCCTATACTACGTGAGCCAATTAAATAACAAATAAACTTAGGTAGGTAAATACTAGCGAAGAATTCCCCGTCTCTCCCCTCTAGTTCTTATCTCGCATCTTAGCAGGATCGTATCCTAGCTACGATACTGTTGTGGCGCCCCCAAAATTAGGTATCGTCACCCGTCTGGGGGTGCGCCACTTACATGGTACATAAATTCAAATACAAACTTAATTATACATACGTAGGTGTAACATCGACAATCATAAGCGAGAGTTCTAATAGGAATATTGTCATTTTAGGCGATATCCATACTCGAGAGTCCTCATTACATTTATTGTCACCTTTATTTAACGAGAATAGTGAGGACTACTAATCTTATCTTGGGACCATCACTCTTTTCCCAGGCTCGTCCGACTATATTCTCATTTCTGAAGAAACGGTGAAAGAAAGGGTGAGCTCAACTAGCCCGATGAAATATTATAACTAAGATAATGCGAGAATAAATTATCAATAGTCTTGACAATGTTAAGCGATAAAATCTGATAAACAACCGGTTTAAGCTGCGGTGAATATCTGATCCATTAAAAAAAAGTCGAGTAGAAAATAAAATCTCTACTATCTTTTAGGTTTAAAAGGTTTTCATCAATTTTTATCACTAAGACTCGGTTTAATGAATAAACCACAATATCTAATCATCCTGTACCACGGTCGAGGATTTTCATCAAATTATCGATAATGGTAAATGACTATCTTAAAGAATCACCCCAGTGGTCATAATCATACCAAAAACTATCCATCATTTGCATTTACGAAGACCCTTTGAGGACTTTTGTCACATCATTTATATCAAGCCGTGATTATCTTAGAATGATCACTGGTCGTAATCATACTAAGTTCATCTATATGCGTAAGCGAAGATAACATAATATAACATGAGGATGATGATGATGACATAATAATTGATAAAACAAGTTCACGAATTATTTTTAGGGAACTAATAACGTCAAATTATCGACATGATCTTTGCTTTGTAGAGTAAAATTCAAGAATGCTCGGAAAAATATTTTCATTAAAAATCTTTGGATGAAGCGCAAATATCGAGGATATTCCACTAAATTCATGGAGTATAGAAAGTCGAAAATTTTAACTTATTTGAGTATAATAGCGAATGAAATAACAAAAGAAATCACCGTGCATGCGGTGCCGCGCATAGGCGAGTTATTCAGCGAGAATAATAAATCTGAGAATAATAAAAAGCGGAACCCGGTCGGTGTAAAAAAACACAGACGAGGATATTCGATAGAATAATAAAGAATAATAAAAAAAGAGGTCGGTGTAAAAAGGCGAGGATATTCGATAGAATAATAAAAGGCGAAGAATAATAAAAAACCGGTTAGGCGCGTAAAACCTGAGACGAGGATGTTCAGCGGAATAATAAAATAATAGAAGAATGTCACAAGTATAGGGGATTAGCGTATCTGAGTTATTCAATGAGAATAAATAAGAATGGAATAATATAAAGATTTCACAGTATAGGGTATTAGCATATATCTGGTCGTGTATAGGGTATGCCACTTTTACGAGTTATTCAGCGAGAATAATAAAGAATGGAATAATGAAGTTCTCTTCATGAATAAAAAAAATAATAACCCCTTACGAGTCTGACAAATAATATTCCCTACCTTAGAAAAATTTGAATATTGGAAAAGTGAAGTAGCAAAATACTTTTCTTCTTTCTCTCTATAGTTTCTCTCTACAGAGTTTTGGTGAATTCGTAAGAAATAATGAAGGAATGAGCTTTCTATTTATAGAAAAAGCGAGGGTGGCTCTTGAGTACTTATGAAGGTCGAAATGACTCTTGGTAATATTGAAGAGACAACTACTTATTTCTTGAAGGGTAATTAACCCTTGGAACAGAAGAAGCGAGTTAACTCTTGGTAATATTGAAGGGACTCTTATTTGCGAAGGGTAATTACTATTGTGAAGGTAATTACTATTGTGAAGGTAATTCTATTTGAAGGTATTGAAGTAGTAATTATTATTGGCGAAGGTAATTACTATTTGTGAAGGTAAGGTAAATAGGTAATTACTATTCATGAAGGTAAATTATTCCTGAGGTTATTACTATTGAAAGGTAATTACTATTGTGAAGGTAAATACTATTGTGAAGGTAATTACTCTTATTGGTGAAGGTAATTCTTATTCATGAAAGGTAATTACTATTTCTGAAAGGTAATTCTTATTGTGAAGGACTCTTAGATGATGACATATGGGCCCCCCCATAAAATAATCAAACTTACAAGCGTCTCATATGAGACTCTTTATATACATCGAGGATTGAATAAATATTACCACAAATCATTTTATTTTTAATCGACACATATTTAATCTTTCAACAATTATTAATCATTTATAACTTGTCGTCTCGATTAATAATTTAATCTTATAACATATTATCTGAGATGATCTTGTGTGTGATAATTGAATCGATAATATAAGAGATATGATCGACAATTCTTTGTAGTGATAATTGAGCGTAGGTGAGTGACTTCTCACGTAAGCATCGATAATCGATATCGTGTCTTCTTATCTCTGACTCTGGCGTATTCTTTGTACTTTTACTCTAGGGTAGTTCAGCGGTTTTAATGGTAACACCTCTCTAGTTTATTTTTATAGAAAAATAATTTTGTCGTTTTTCTAACTACGACAATACTTAGTTATGGGGTCCACTGATGATTGGTAGTCGTACGAATATTCCAAACAAAAAGAATATTCCCAGAGCCAAGCGAATATTTTATAACAACTTTACTTACTTTGCAAAATTTATAAATATTACCTGACTATAACATTATATCAAATTTATTCCATAATATTCAAAAATAATATTTATAAAAAAATTCATCTTTATTTATAAAAAAATTATCAATGGTCATGACTATCTGAATCACCCCCCACAGTCATAATCATACCAAAACTATCCATCAACTTGCATTACTTGCCACCGAGGACTTTTGTCACATCATTTATATCAAGTCGTGATTATCTTAGAATGATCCTCGGTCATAATCATACTAAGTTCATCTATACGCGTAAGCGAAGATAACATAATATAACATGAGGATGATGACAATGACATAATAATTCAATAAAACAAGTTCAAGAATTATTTAATCCATGAATTATTAACGTCAAATTGTCGACATGATCTTTGTTTTGTGTAGAGTAAAATTCAAGAATGATCGGAAGAATATTTCCATGAAAGATCTTTGGATGAAGCGCAAATATCGAGGATATTCTACTAATTTCATGGAGTATAGAAGTCAAAGTTTTAACCATTTGGGTATAATAAAGAATGGAATAACAAAAGAAATCACCGTGTATGCGGTACTTGCAGCATAGGCGAGTTATTCAACAAAATAATAATAACGGAACCGGGTCGGGTGAAATTCACAATGCAAGCGAGGATGTTCCAACAGAATAATAAAGATGGAACCGGATGGGTGTAAAACACAGATAGGATATTCAGCGAGAATGATAAAAGAGCGGAACCGGTCCGGTGTAAAACACATGAGCAGGATGTTCCAGCGAGAATAATAAAAAGCGGAACCCGGGTCCGGTGTAAAAACACATGACGAGGATGTTCCAACGAATAATAGAAGAATGTCACCAAGTATAGGGAAATGGCAGCGTATACTGAGTTATTCCAATGAGAATAATAAGCAATGGAATAACATAAAGATTTCACCAAGTATAGGGTATCTGGCGTATCTGAGTTATGTATAAGGTATGCCACTTTTACAGGTTATTCCAAGCGGAATAATAATGAATGGAATAATGAAGTTCTCTTGAAGAAGAAAGAATACACACCACTACTAGTAAAAAACCTGAATATAGAAGTAGTGAAGTAGCGAATACTCTTCTTCTTTCTATAATTTTTCTCTATATAGTTTCTCTACATAATTTCTCTCTACAGAGTTTCAATGAATTCGTAAGAAAATAATGAAGGAATGAGCTTACATTTATAGGAAAATGGAATGCATAGTAACTAATCCATGAGCGGTCCAGATTGATTTACTTTAATCGGCGGTCCATATTTAAAAAAATCTTTTAAATAAAATATAATATATTCTATTTATATAAAAACATTTTACTATGCAAACACTATGCAATACTATACAAAACAATATAAAAAAACACTACGCAACACTATGCATAATAAAATATAATATATTCTATTTATAGAATAACTTTAATAAAGTATTCTATTTTATATAAAAGATGTTTACATTTTATATTACGTTAATAATCTGAATAAAACAAAAGCGTCATTATCATTATAATAATTCATATTATTAATCGACAATAATGGAATCAAATGAGTGACTTCTCACATAAGCATCGATAATCAATACTGGTGTCTTCTTATGCAACCACACGTATTCTTTGTACTTTTACTCTAAGAGTAGTTCAACGGTAACCACGGTAAAACTTCCGCCGTTATTTCAATAAAATATTTTTGTCGTTTTCTCGATCAAATGATAATTACATTATTGAGGTCCACCAATGATTGAGTAGTTATGCGAATATTCCCTGCTAAATAGAATATTCCCAGAACCAATCGAATATAATATAACCACTTGCATACTTTGCAAAATTTATAAATACTACCCACAACTATAATATTATCTTAAATTCACACCATAATATTAAAAAAATTATTTCAACAAAATTTAAATCTTTATTGATAAAATCGGGTCTCATAATCTCCCCTCCTTATGGAATTTTCCCTCGAAATTAGAATTATACACTGGTATGATAAAGAGATGAGGATACCTTGAATACTTTATTTTATCATTTAAATTCATCTTCATGATCCTACCAAAGATATTCATTAACAATTCATCTTTTGCACTCTGAGGCAAGAGATATCTGTTGTAAAACCAATAATCTTTGAGACTCGACTTAATAGTATCCGACCATGAATTATCCATACCTTCTTGGCTAAGGATATTCGTGTTTTCAATTCTGGTCGTGATTATCTTAGAATAATCCGTGGTCATAATAATACCAAGTCTATCAATGCACTACTGACTAAAGATGACTTTTACCACATCCATGAATTAATATTTCATTCTTTGAGACTCAATTCAATAATTAATCCATATCATCGAATCATCCGACCACACTACGGGCCGAGGATATTCATTAGTATCACGACCACAAATTATCCATGCACTACTGACGAAGATAATCGTGTATTCATTAGTATCACGACCACAAATTATCCATACACTACTACTACCAAAGATAATTGTGTATTCATTAGTATCCGACCACAAATTATCCATGCACTACGCCGAAGATAATTGTGTATTCATTAGTATCACGACCATAAATTATCCATGCACTACTACCGAAGATAATCGTGTATTCATTAGTATCACGACCACAAATTATCCATACTACTACCAAAGATAATTGTGTATTCATTAGTATCACGACCACAAATTATCCATGCACTACGGCCAAAGATAATGTGTATTCAATTACGGTTATGATTATCTTAGAACAATCCACGGTCATAATCATACCAAGTCCATCTATGCCTTCTGAAGGCCACAGATGACTTTCAACATAATATAAACATGAGGATAATGATATAAAGAATCAATCAAATGAGATAAAAGATAAATATTAAACATTTATAATATAATTTATCCGAGATTCAAGAATATCCCCATGTTATCAATCACTTAATAATCTCATAATCTAACATCATTAATATTATAACAATATTTTAATCACTTCTTAAATTTATAAATAATTTATCTCAATTGTTTACGCTTTTACCATATAATGCATTTAATCATTCAAAATGCCATACTCATAAAATATCATCACCAATTATCAAATCCTCATCAAAAAAATATGCATATACTCTATATAGGATTCTTCAGCCATAAAATCCTTATTTTCAACTTTGTTACTTCACATAACATATTTAACTCGTATGTTAAGTAACTAAACTATTTTCATGAAAATACCAAATCAGTCCCAAAAATATTTCTTTTCTGGGATTTAGCATAATATAGTCCCATGATGAAAATATATTTTCTCGAAATTTTAAAATTCATTTACTATTTTTCAAAAATCAATTTCTAATTAATTCCTTAAGAAATTAGCTACCTCAAGTTTAACTCCAAAATTCCCAAATCTTGGCAGGACCTTACACATGTTAACGTGAGCTTCTAGTTTAAATTTCATGGTCATCCTGAGTTATAGAACTTTCGGTTTATAGCGTTTTTAAATCGGAAAAATCTAAATATTGAAATAGTCATAACTTGCTCATTTTAAGTCAGAATGAGCTCATTTTTGGACAGGAGATACTTTATACCATATACCTTCATGTCCCAAAAGGCCAGAATTTTTCTCATAATTTAAGTGGCCGAAACAGTCCCTTAAAGTTTCTGGGCAGTAGCATTTTCGAAATTTACAGCTTTGGCCTCCTTTGCTAAAATCAGTCCCCACAAAAATCTACAACACCTTTTCCAGTAATTCCACTTGTATTAGTTAGGTAACTCATAGATCTAACTCTAGGACTTGACCACATTCAAAAATTCAAAATATAATAAGAGATATAGTCAATTGAATTTCATATTCGTTTTTCACCAAAATCGATTTTCAACTCTTTGTGATTTCTAAGAAACTTTCATGTTTTCACATACTAACCAACATAACTCATCATAAAACTTACTAATACTTCATATACCCATGATTTTCATTATTCCAATGCTTTTATTATGACTTTCATCATAAACCACGTAAACCTATTCATTTAGTTGAAGAAATATTTGAGGGTTTAAGAAATGGGTTTTTATCTTTGGGGTCAATACAAAAATTGATTTCACGCTCTAGGGTAGGCTAGAAATCTTCAAGAATACGTCAAGAAATTTATTAATGATAGAAATATCATTCAAAGCTATTACTCTTATCCAAGACTTGGATAAGTCGTCACATTGATACCAATGTGACTTCTATCCCTTAACTTAGATAGCACCTCACAATGATACCTATCAACTTGCCATCTTCATTCATGCGCGTCGCCTCTGAAAGTCCGGCTTTTTGCATTCCACACAAGGAAGTCAACAACGAAAGGATCGGGCTCTTTACTTATGGCTTGATATAACCGTGATTAACTTTAGGGTTTGGTTACTTTGAATTAGGTATAACAGGTTGGTTATGAATATAAAAGCTAACAACCTTACTGAAAAGCATGATGAATAGTTAACCAATTGATTTCTAAAATCACATCAAAGGCAAGTATTTTCAAAAAGATAAGATCGACGAGTAAGCGTGAAAGTGTTTATTTGCATCAAACAAGATTTAAAAATAGTAAGCGGTAACGAAGGCTCCTACTAACGAAGTTTCAACCAATAAGTCAAAGTTTAACTTCTTGAGTCAAATTTAAGCGTTGAGCATAAGCAAGAGAGATAAAAGAATGGGTAGAACAGGTATCTTATAAGGTATAGACTTACATGAAATTTATAATTAACTAACCCGTGCTAACCGTTCGGTTTACTCGCTTTTGAGAAGTCATGAAAATGCACTTCCTAAAACCAACGACTTTGTTTTGTCCATATCCACCTTTGGTGCCACCGTCCCCGCCTAGACTTGACTTTGGTGCACAACAAAATTGAGCTAAATGACCTTCTCTTCTTGTAATTTCCACATCTATTATCTTTGCCATGATTACCACCAAAAGTGGTTACCATTCTTAGCATGATAATTTCCCCCGATGGTTATCATTGTTACGATAGCCGTTGCCACCCGGTATGATTATTATCGTTGTTGTTGGTCGTTACCTTTTGTTTGAAGTGAATCAACACTCTCATGTGCTTCATTGCTTATCTCGATTTTCGGAAGTCATTCTCAAACAACTTGTCACAAAACAAGGGTTAATTAACATATCACATATTATCCCTATACTACGACCAGACCAATTAAATACCAAATAAATTTAGGTAGGTCATACTAGCGAAGGAATTCTTGTCTCTCCCCCTAGTACTATTCTCACATCTTAGCTTGCAGGATCATATCCCTAAGCTCGATACCAGTTGTAAGACGAAGACCAACGTATTGTGTCACGTACTTCACATTGGTACTATGCCACCGAAAGGCGGCTGGCCCCTACGAGAGAGTGCGGCGGTGCATTCCCCATCAACAGGAAGTCACCAACAGAGGCTCGGGGCTCTTCACACTTATGGCTCAGATACCAACATGGACGCCCCTAAAATTAGGTATCGTCACCCATCTTGGGTCGCCACTTACATGGTACATAAATTCAAATACAACTTACTTAACCTAAGCGTAGGTATGCAATACGACATAAAGCGTGAGTTTGAATACAAATATTGTCTACTAGATATTATACAAACTCAAAAGGAGTCCTCATTACAACTATTATCACACTATTTCACGAGAATAGTGAGGACTACTAATCTTATCCTACGGACCATTACTTACGTTCCCAGGCTCGTCCCGGTATGTTCTCATTTCACGAAGAAAACGGTGAAAGAAAGGGTGAGCTCAACTAGCCCGAGAAGAAATATTATGACTAAGATAATGCGAGAATAAATTATCATTAGCCTTCAACGATGTTAAAGCGATAAAATACAATAAACAACCGGTTTAAGCTGCGGTGAATAAGCAATCCATTAAAAGAGTCAAGTAGAGAATAAAGTCTACTATCTTTTAGGTTTTAAAAGGTTTTCATCAATTTTTATATTTGAGACTCGACTTAATAAATAAACCACCACATCTAATCATCCCCGTATTACCACGGTCGAGGATTTTCATCAAATTATCGATGGTCATGACTATCTTAAGAATCACCCCAGTCATAATCATACCAAAAACTATCCATCATTTTGCATTACTGCCAGCCTTTGAGGACTTTTGTCACATCATTTATATCAAGTCGTGATTATCTTAGAATGATCCTGGTCATAATCATACTAAGTTCATCTATGCACGTAAGCGAAGATAACATAATATAACATGAGGATGATGATGATGACATAGTAATTCAATAAAACAAGTTCAAGAATTATTTAATCCATGAATTATTAACGTCCAAATTATCAACATGATCTTTGTTTCGTGAGAGTAAAATTCAAGAATGATCGGAAGAATATTTCCATGAAAAAGATCTTTGGATGAAACGCATGAATATCGAGGATATTCTACTAATTTCATGGAGTATAGAAGTCAAAGTTTTAACTTATTTGGGTATAATAAAGAATGGAATAACAAAAGAAATCACCGTGTATGCGGTACTTGCACAAGATGAGTTATTCCAACAAAATAATAATAACGGAACGGTCGGTGAAATTCACACGCAAGCGGGATGTTCAATGAAGAATAATAAAGATGGAACCGGATCCGGTGTAAAACACACGAGATAGGATATTCAGCGGAGAATGATAAAGGCGGAACCGGTCCGGTGTAAAACACATGACAGGATGTTCCAGCGAGAATAATAAAAGCGGAACCGGTCGGTGTAAAACACATGACGAGGATGTTCCAGCGAGAATAATAGAAGAATGTCACCAAGTATAGGGTAAAGCCAGCGTATCTGAGTTATTCAATGAGAATAATAAGCAATGGAATAACATAAGGATTTCACCAAGTATAGGGTATCACAGCGTATCTGAGGTTATGTATAGGGTATGCCACTTTTTAGAGTTATTCCACGTAATAATAATGAATGGAATAATGAAGTTCTCTTCAAGAAGAAAGAATAACACCACTACTAGTAAAAGAATGAATATAGAAGTAGTGAAGTAGTAGAATACTCTTTCTTCTTTCTATAATTTTCTCTCTATAGTTTTCTCTCTATAATTTCTCTCTGTAGAGTTTGATGAATTAAAGTAAGAAAATAATGAAGGAATGAGCTTTATTTATAGGAAAATGGAATGCATAGTAACTAATCCATGAGCGGTCAGATTGATTTACTTTAATCGACGGTCCATATTTAAAGAAAAATCTTTTAAATAAAATATAATATATTCTATTTATATAAAAACATTTTACTATGCAAACACTATGCAATACTATGCAAAACACCACGCAAAAACACTATACAACACTATCGTAATAAAATATAATATATTCTATTTATAGAATAACTTTAATAAAGTATTTTATTTTATATAAAAGATGTTTACATTTTATTACGTTAATAATACTGAATAAAACAAAAGCGTCATTATCATTATAATAATTCATATTATTAATCGTGATAATGGAATCAAATGAGTGACTTCTCACATAAGCATCGATAATCAATACAGGTAATGCTCTTATGCAACCACACGTATTCTTTGTACTTTTACTACTGAAAGTAGTTCAACAAGAATACCGCGCGGTAAAACTCGCGATTATTTCCGCCGTTATTTCAATAAAATATTTTTGTCGTTTTCTCAATCAAACAATAATTACATTATGGGGTCCACCTGATGATTGAGTAGTTGTACGAATATTCCCCGCTAAACCGAATATTCCCTAACCAATCGAATATAATATAACCACTTGCATACTTTGCAAAATTTATAAATACTACCCACAACTATAATATTATCTTAAATTCACACCATAATATTAAAAAATTATTTCAACAAAATTTAAATCTTTATTGATAAAATTTGGGGTCTCACATCATCCATGCACTACTGACGAGGATATTCATTAGTATCACAATCACAAATTATCCATGCATACTGGCCAAGGATATTCGTGTATTCATCAATGGTCATGATCATGCCAACAACTGTCCATCAATGCACTACGGGCCAATGAGGACTTTTACCACATCATTTGTATCATTACGGTAATGATTACACCGAATAATCCCTGGTCATAATCATACCAAGTCCATCCATGCACTACATGTGACGCCCCCAAAATTAAGTATACGTCACCCATCTTGGGTCGCCACTTACATGGTACATAAATTCAAATACAACTTCTTAACCTAATCGTCAGGTATGCAATACGACATAAACTGTGAGTTTGAATACAAATATTGTCTACTAGATATTATACAAACTCAAAAGGAGTCCTCATTACAACTATTATCACACTATTTCACAGAATAGGGAGGACTACTAATGCTATCCTCTGGACCATTACTTCGTTCCCGACTCGTCCCAATTTATGTTCTCATTTCACGAAGAGAATGGTGAAAGAAAGGTGAGCTCAACTAGCCCAAAGAAGAAATATTATGACTAAGATAATGCGAGAATAAATTATCATTAGCCTTCAACAAATGTTAAAGCGATAAAATACAATAGACAACGGTTTAAGCTGCTTTGAATAAGCAATCCATTAAAAGAGTCAGTAGAGAATAAAGTCTACTATCTTTTAGGTTTTAAAAGGTTTTCATCAATTTTTATCATTTGAGACTCGACTTAATAAATAAACCACCACATCTAATCATCCTCGCATACCACGGTCGAGGATTTTCATCAAATTATCAATGGTCATGACTATACGCGAATCACCCCCGGTCATAATCATACCAAAAACTATCCATCATTTGCATTACAGAGCCAATCGAGGACTTTTGTCACATCATTTATATCAAGTCGTGATTATACTTAGAATGATCCTCGGTCATAATCATACTAAGTTCATCTATGCACGCGTAAGCCAAAGATAACATAATATAACATGAGGATGATGACAATGACATAGTAATTCAATAAAACAAGTTCAAGAATTATTTAATCCATGAATTATTAACGCCCAAATTGTCAACACGATAATCTTTGTTTCGTAGAGTAAAATTCAAGAATGATCGGAAGAATATTTCCATGAAAAGATCTTTGGATGAAACGCAAATATCGAGGATATTCTACTAATTTCATGGAGTATAGAAGTCAAAGTTTTAACCAATTTGGGTATAATAAAGAATGGAATAACAAAAGAAATCACCGTGTATGCGGTGATTGCATGTATGGCGCGAGTTATTCAACAAAATAATAATAACGGAAACCGAAGTCGGTGAAATTCACACAAGCGAGGATGTTCCAACAGAATAATAAAGATGGAACCGGATCCGATTGTAAAAACACGAGATAGGATATTCAATGAGAATGATAAAATTTAACCAGTCCGGTCGGTGTAAAAACACTGAGCATGGATGTTCCAATGAATAATAAAAAGCGGAACCAGTCGGTGTAAAAACATGATGAGGATGTTCCAATGAGAATAATAGAAGAATGTCACCAAGTATAGGGTAAACCAAGCATTATCTGAGTTATTCAACAGAATAATAAGCAATGGAATAACATAAAGATTTCACCAAGTATAGGGTATGCTGCGTATACAAAGTTATGTATAGGGGTATGCCACTTTTACAAAAGTTATTCCAATGAATAATAATGAATGGAATAATGAAGTTCTCTTCAAGAAGAAAGAATAACAACACACTTACAGTAAAAAGAACTGAATATAGAAGTAGTGAAGTAGTAGAATACTCTTCTTCTTTCTATAATTTTCTCTCTATAGTTTCTCTCTATAATTTCTCTCTCTGTAGTTTCAATGAATTCGTAAAGAAAATAATGAAGGAATGAGCTTTATTTATAGGAAAATGGAATGCATAAGTAACTAATCCATGAAAGCGGTCAGATTGATTTACTTTAATCGACGGTCCATATTTAAAGAAAAATCTTTTAAATAAAATATAATATATTCTATTTATATAAAAACATTTTACTATGCAAACACTATGCAATACTATGCAAAACACCATGCAAAACACACTATGCAACACTATGCATAATAAAATATAATATATTCTATTTATAGAATAACTTGAATAAAGTATTCTATTTTATATAAAAGATGTTTACATTTTATTACGTTAATAATACTGAATAAAACAAAGCGTCATTATCATTATAATAATTCATATTATTAATCGTGATAATGGAATCAAACTGAAGTGACTTCTCACATAAGCATCGATAATCAATCAAGTGTCTTCTTATGCTTATGCAACACGTACGACATCGTACTTTTTTAACTAAAGTAGTTCAGCGGTAACCACGGTAAAACTTCCGCCGTTATTTCAATAAAATATTTTTTGTCGTTTTCTCAATCCAAACAATAATTACGTTGTAGGGTCCACCAATGATTGAGTAGTTGTCACGAATATTCCTCGCTAAAAGAATATTCCCAGACCAATCGAATATAATATAACCACTTGCATACTTTGCAAAATTTATAAATACTACCCACAACTATAATATTATCTTAAATTCACACCATAATATTAAAAAAAATTATTTCAACAAAATTTAAATCTTTATTGATAAAATTTGGGGTCTCACATCATCCATGCACTACGGCCAAGGATATTCATTAGTATCACAATCACAAATTATCCATGCACTACGGGCCAAGGATATTCGTGTATTCATCAATGGTCGTGATCATGCCAACAATCGTCCATCAATGCACTACGCCAATGAGGACTTTTACCACATCATTTGTATCATTACGGTAATGATTACAAGAATAATCCTCGGTCATAATCATACCAAGTCCATCCATGCACTATACATGTGGCCCCCAAAATTAAGTATATCGTCACCCATCTTGGGTCGCCACTTACATGGTACATAAATTCAAATACAACTTACTTAACCTAAGCTGCCGGTATAATACGACATAAAGCGTGAGTTTGAATACAAATATTGTCTACTAGATATTATACAAACTCAAAAGGAGTCCTCATTACAACTATTATCACACTATTTCACGAATCAGGAGGACTACTAATGCTATCCTCGGACCATTACTTCGTTCCCCGGCTTCGTCGGCCTATGTTCTCATTTCACGAAGAGAACGGTGAAAGAAAGGTGAGCTCAACTAGCCCAGAAGAAATATTATGACTAAGATAATGCGAGAATAAATTATCATTAGCCTTCAACAAGTGTTAAAGCGATAAAATACAATAGACAACCGGTTTAAGCTGCGGTGGAATAAGCAATCCATTAAAAGAGTCGAGTAGAGAATAAAGTCTACTATCTTTTAGGTTTTAAAAGGTTTTCATCAATTTTTATCATTTGAGACTCAAACTTAATAAATAAACCACCACATCTAATCATCCCCGCACCACGGTCGAGGATTTTCATCAAATTATCAATGGTCATGACTATCTCTAGAATCACCCCCAGTCATAATCATACCAAAAACTATCCATCATTGCATTACACAGAGCCACCGAGGACTTTTGTCACATCATTTATATCAAGTCGTGATTATACCGAATGATCCTCAGTCATAATCATACTAAGTTCATCTATGCACGTAAGCAAAGATAACATAATATAACATGAGGATGATGACAATGACATAGTAATTCAATAAAACAAGTTCAAGAATTATTTAATCCATGAATTATTAACGTCCAAATTGTCAACATGAATCTTTGTTTAGAGTAAAATTCAAGAATGATCGGAAGAATATTTCCATGAAAAGATATTGGATGAAACGCAAATATCGAGGATATTCTACTAATTTCATGGAGTATAAGTCAAAGTTTTAACCATTTGGGTATAATAAAGAATGGAATAACAAAAGAAATCACCATGTATGCGGTACTTGCGCGTAGGCGAGTTATTCAACAAAATAATAATAACGGAACGGTGGGTGAAATTACTGCAGCAAGCGGGATGTTCAACAGAATAATAAAGATGGAACCGGATCGGTGTAAAACACACAGATAGGATATTCCAAGCGAGAATGATAAAGAGCGGAACCGGTCAGGTGTAAAACACATGATGCAGGATGTTCCAACGAATAATAAAAGCGGGAACCAGTCGGTGTAAAACACTGCATGAGGATGTTCCAGCAGAATAATAGAAGAATGTCACCAAGTATAGGGTAAACCGGCGTATCTGAGTTATTCCAATGAGAATAATAAGCAATGGAATAACATAAGGATTTCACCAAGTATAGGGTATCTGGCGTATCTGAGGTTATGTATAGGGTATGCCACTTTTACGAGTTATTCAACAGAATAATAATGAATGGAATAATGAAGTTCTCTTCAAGAAGAAAGAATAACACCCCTTACTAGTAAAAGAACTGAATATAGAAGTAGTGAAGTAGCGAGAATACTCTTCTTCTTTCTATAATTTTCTCTCTATAGTTTCTCTCTATAATTTCTCTCTCTAGAGTTTCAATGAATTAGTAAGAAAATAATGAAGGAATGAGCTTCTATTTATAGGAAAATGGAATGCATAAGTAACTAATCCATGAGCGGTCAGATTGATTTACTTTAATCGGACGGTCCATATTTAAAGAAAAATCTTTTAAATAAAATATAATATATTCTATTTATATAAAAACATTTTACTATGCAAACACTATGCAATACTATGCAAAACACCATGCAAAAACACTATGCAACACTATGCATAATAAAATATAATATATTACTATTTATAGAATAACTTTAATAAAGTATTCTATTTTATATAAAAGATGTTTACATTTTATTACGTTAATAATCTGAATAAAACAAAAGCGTCATTATCATTATAATAATTCATATTATTAATCGTGATAATGGAATCAAATGGTGACTTCTCACATAAGCATCGATAATCAATACTGGTGTCTTACTTATGCAACCACACGTATTCATTGTACTTTTACTATCGAGTAGTTCAACGATGAACCAAGTAAAACTTCCGTAGTTATTTCAATAAAATATTTTGTCGTTTTCTCAATCCAACAATAATTACATTATTAGGTCCACCAATGATTGAGTAGTTATCACGAATATTCCCTGCTAAACCGAATATTCCGACCAATCGAATATAATATAACCACTTGCATACTTTGCAAAATTTATAAATACTACCCACAACTATAATATTATCTTAAATTCACACCATAATATTAAAAAATTATTTTGACAAATTTAAATCTTTATTGATAAAATCTGGGGTCTCTGATCTCCCTCCTTATGGAATTTCAGCCCTCGAAATTAGAAGTGCGATACGATATGATAAAGAGATGATGATACCTTGAATACCTTTATCGTAAAAATATTAAATTCATCTTCGCAATCCTACCGAAGATATTCATTAACAATTCATCTTTTACTTCTGGGCCAAATATATATAAGCAGTAAAACCAATAATCTTTGAGACTCGACTTTAATAGTATCACAATTACGAATTATCCATGCACTTCTTGGCTAAGGATATTCGTGTTTTCAATACTGATCATGATTATGCGAATAATCCACAGTCGTAATCATACCAAGTCCATCAATGATACTACTACCGAAGATGACTTTTACCACATCCATGAATTAATATTTCATTCTTTGAGACTCATTTCGATAATTAATCCATATCATCGAATCATCCCCGTCTTCTACGGCCGAGGATATTCATTAGTATCACGACCACGAATTATCCATACACTACTACCAAAGATAATCGTGTATTCATTAGTATCACGACCACAAATTATCCATGCACTACTACCAAAGATAATCGTGTATTCATTAGTATCACAACCACAAATTATCCATGCACTACGGCCAAAGATAATCGTGTATTCATTAGTATCACGACCACAAATTATCCATGCACTACTACCAAAGATAATTGTGTATTCATTAGTATCACGACCACAAATTATCCAAGTACTACTACTGACGAAAGATAATTGTGTATTCATTAGTATCACGACCACAAATTATCCATGCACTACTACCAAAGATAATTGTGTATTCATTAGTATCACGACCACAAATTATCCATGCACTACTACCCAAAGATAATCGTGTATTCATTAAGTATCACGACCACAAATTATCCATGCACTACTACCAAAGATAATTGTGTATTCATTAGTATCACGACCATAAATTATCCATGCACTACTACCAAAGATAATTGTGTATTCATTAGTATCACAACCACAAATTATCCATGCACTACTACCAAAGATAATTGTGTATTCATTAAGTATCACGACCACAAATTATCCATGCACTACTACCAAAGATAATTGTGTATTCATTAAGATATCACGACCACAAATTATCCATGCACTACGGCCAAAGATAATTGTGTATTCATTTACTGTTATGATTATACGAACAATCCTGGTCATAATCATACCAAGTCCATCTAGAACCACGAGATGACTTTCAACATAATATAAGCGTGAGGATAATGATATAAAGAATCAATCGAATGAGATAAAGGATAAATATTAAACATTTATAATATAATTTATCCGAGATTCAAGAATATCCCCATGTTTTCAATCACTTAATAATCTCATAATCTAATATCATTAATATTATAACAATATTTTAATCACTTCTTAAATTTATAAACAATTTATCTTAATTGTTTACGCTTTACCATATAATGCATTTAATCATTCAAAATGCCATACTCATAAAATATCATCACCAATTATCAAATCCTCATCAAAAATATGCATATACTCTATATAGGATTCTCTCAGCCATAAAATCCTATTTTCAACTTTTGTTACTTCACATAATATATTTAACTCATATGTTAAGTAACTAAACTATTTTCATGAAAAATAACAAATCAGCCCCAAAAATATTTCTTTTCTGGGATTTAGCATAATATAGTCCCATAATGAAAATATATTTTTCTCGAATTTTTAAAATTCATTTACTATTTTTCAAAAATCAATTTCTAATTAATTCCTTAAGAAATTAGCTACCTCAAGTTTAACTCCAAAATTCCCAAATCTTGGCAGGACCTTACACATGTTAACATGAGCTTCTAGTTTAAATTTCATGGTCATCGGAGTTATAGAACTCCGGTTATAGCGAATTTTAAATCGAGAAAAACCTAAATATTGAAAGAGTCATAACTTGCTCATTTTAAGTCGAGAATGAACTCATTTTTGGACAGGAGATACTTTATACCATATACCTTCATGTCCCTAAAGGCCAGAATTTTTCTCATAATTTAAGTGGCCAAAACAGCCCTTAAAGTTTCTGGCAAGTAGCATTTTCGAAATTTACAGACTTTGGCCTCCTTTGCTAAAAATCAGTCCACACAAAAATCTACAACACCTTTTCCAGTAATTCCACTTGGATTAGTTAGGTAACTCATAGATCTAACTCTAGGACTTGACCACACTCAAAAATTCAAAATATAATAAGAGATATGGTCAATTGAATTTCATATTACGTTTTCACCAAAATCGATTTTTAACTTTTGTGATTTCTAAGAAACTTTCATGTTTTCACATAATAACCAACATAACTCATCATAACACTTACTAATACTTCATATACCCATAATTTTCATTAGTCCAATGCTTTTATTATGACTTTCATCATAATCCTCGTAAGCAGATCCTTTTAGTTGAAGAAATATTTGAGGGTTTAAGAAATGGGTTTTTGTCTTTGGGGTCGATACAAAATTCGATTTCACGCTCTAGGGTAGGCTAGAAATCTTCAAGAATACGTAAGAAATTTATTAATGATATAAATATCATTCAAAAGCATTACTCGGCCCAAGATTTGGATAAGACGTCACATTAATACCAACTGTGACTTTCATCCCAACTTTGGATAGCGTCAACAATGACACCTTACATAAATGTATAGTCAAAAGCTGTTTTAGAAATTAGAATCTTTGGGAAGTGCTCAAGAAACCTTCGTATATGGGAGGCCATGCTTTAGGTTATGATAGATATCATATGGCCATTGAATTATTCTTGGTTTACCCAAATAGACCCCAAAGAAAAATGAGAAGATTACTATCATATTCTTCCCAATGGTGAGTCTTCTCTTGATTTATCATTATCTCCACTGTCTCAAATTGAGAATTATACTTCAAACAAACACCAAGATCATATAGGTAGTCTTTCAGTAAATATACTCAAAGAAGTGGATGAGCACAACCACGTCTTATGATGACACGAGGTCAGTATGTCATTAGACATCTTGTATGATAGTGGCAAAACACTCTTTCAACGTTGGGTTCGCTTTCACCGTAGTTGATTCACCAAATATAACTACTAAATGATGACCACCGTTTCTATTCCACTCGTTATTCCCCCCATTTCGACCTAGCTACACTCTTATTATTAACGAAAGGAATTGTGAAGCAAAAGGGTTAATTAATATATCAAATATTATCCCTATACTACGTCACCAATTAAATAACAAATAAACTTAGGTAGGTCATACTAAGCGAAGGAATTTCCGTCTCTCCCTCCTAGTTCTTATCTCGCATCTTAGCCAGGATCATATCTCAAGCTCGATACCAATGTTATGACGCCCCCAAAATTAAGTATACGCCACCCATCTTGGGTCGCCACTTACGTGATACATAAATTCAAATACAACTTACTTAACCTAACTGTCAGGTATGCAATCTGACATAAAGCGTGAGTTTGAATACAAATATTGTCTACTAGATATTATACAAACTCAAAAGAGTCCTCATTACAACTATTATCACACTATTTCACGAGAATAGGAGGATTACTAATCTTATCCTCCGGGACCATTACTTCGCTCGTCGAAACGTCTCCATAAAATTTATGTTACTCATTTCGCGAAGAGAAACGGTGAAAGAAAGGTGAAATTTCAACTAGCCCAGTAGAAGAAATATTATGACTAAGATAATGCAGAATAAATTATCATTAGCTTCAACAGTGTTAAAGCGATAAAATACAATAGACAACCAGGTTTAAGCTGCAATGGAATAAGCAATCCATTAAAAGAAGTCAAGTAGAGAATAAAATCTCTACTATCTTTTAGGTTTTAAAAGGTTTTCATCAATTTTATCATTGAGACTCGACTTAATAAATAAACCACCACATCTAATCATCCTGTACTGGTCGAGGATTTTCATCAAATTATCAATAGTCGACTATTATCCGAATCACCCCTGGTCATAATCATACCAAAAACTATCCATCATCGCATTCTGCGCCAATCGGCGACTTTTTTGTCACATCGTTTATATCAAGTCGTGATTATCTACCGAATGATCGCAGTCATAATAATCATACTAAGTTCATCTACGACGTGCTCCCAAAAGATAACATAATATAACACGTGAGGATGATATGACAATGACATAGTAATTCAATAAAACAAGTTCAAGAATTATTTAATCCATGAATTATTAACGTCCAAATTGTCAACACGACATCTTTGTTTTCGTAGAAGTAAAATTCAAGAATGATCGGAAGAATATTTCCAGTGAAAAAGATTTGGATGAAACGCAAATATCGAGGATATTCTACTAATTTCATGGAATTATAGAAGTCAAAGTTTTAACCATTTGGGTATAATAAAGAATGGAATAACAAAAGAAATCACCACGTATGCGATCTTGGCAGGCGCGAGTTATTCCAACAAAATAATAATAATCTTAAAGGTCGGGTGAAATTCACACCGACGAGGATGTTCCAACGAGAATAATAAAGATGGAACCAGGATCCAGGTGTAAAACACACGAGATAGGATATTCCAATGAGAATGATAAAGACGAAACCAGGTCCAGGTGTAAACACATGCACAGGATGTTCCAATGAATAATAAAAAAAGCCAAGGTCCCGCCAGAAACACATGCACAGGATGATCCAATGAATAATAGAAGAATGTCACCAAGTATAGAAATAAACAGCGTATCTGAGGTTATTCCAATGAGAATAATAAGAAATGGAATAACATAAGGATTTCACCAAGTATAGGGTATGTCTGGCACAGATACAAGTTATGTATAAGGTGCCACTTTTACAAGTTATTCCAATGCAGAATAATAATGAATGGAATAATGTAAGTTCTCTCTTCAAGAAGAAAGAATAACACTTCTTACCGTAGTAAAAAATGAATATGAAGTAGTGAAGTAGCGTAATCTTTCTTCTTACATAATTTTCTCTATAGTTTCTCTATAATTTCTCTCAGAGTTTGATGAATTCGTAAGAAAATAATGAAGGAATGAAACTTTTATTTATAGGAAAATGGAATGCGATAAGAATTAATCCATGAAGCGGTCAGGATTGATTTCTTTTTAATCGACTATCCATATTTAAAGAAAAATCTTTTAAATAAAATATAATATATTCTATTTATATAAAAACATTTTCTTATCTGCAAACACTACGCAAAAACACTACGAAAAAACATCGCAACACTACGCATAATAAAATATAATATATTCTATTTATGAATAAACTTTAATAAAGTATTCTATTTTATATAAAAGATGTTTCGTTTTATTACGTTAATAATACGAATAAAACAAAACGTCATTATCATTATAATAATTCATATTATTAATAAATGATAATGGAATCGGGAGTGACTTCTCACATAAAGATCAATAATCAATACCGCACGCTACTGCTTTCTTGTCTGACATATTCTTCTTTTACTATCGAAAGTAGTTCAATGAAGAACTACGGTAAAACTTCCATAGTTATTTCAATAAAATATTTTTTGTCGCTTTTTCAATCCGATCAAACAATAATTACATGTCGATGGTCCACCAACGATGATTGGTAGTTGCATTTAATATTCCCTCGCTAAACCAAGAATATTAAAACCAATCGAATATAATATAACCACTGCATCACTTTCAGAAAATTTATAAATACTACCCACAACTATAATATTATCTTAAATTCACACCATAATATTAAAAATTATTTAACAAAATTTAAATCTTTATTGATAAAAATCTGGCCTCACACTACTGGTATGTATTTAGCTTTCAAAAAAAAATATAAACACGGAATGATTACAATGATATAAGAATTCAATAAAACAAAGTTCAAAAATTAATTTATTCAGAACTAATAAGTTCAAATTGTCAACACGATCTTTGTAGAATAAAATTCGAGAATCGCCGAGAAGAATATTTCTATGAAAGATCTTTGGATGAAGCCTTGAATATCGAGGATATTCCACTAATTTACGAAAGTATAAAAGTCAAAACTTCAATTGGTGAGTATAATAAAAATGGAATAACAAAAGAAATCACCACGACGCGGTCTTGATGTATACACGTATTATTCCAATGAGAATAATAAAGGCGGGCAGGTCCGCAGTAAAAGCTTGTGATGCAGGATATTAAATTCCAACAGTAATAATAAAGACGGAATCCAGTCCCAGGCGTAAAACGCCTTAAAACAAGAGGATGTTAAATGAATAATAAAGAATGGAATAATAGAAAAATTTCACCAAGATAGAAGAAGTGGCGTATATCTGAGTTATTCCAATGTAATAATAAAGAATGGAATAATGGAAGAATTTCACCAAGATATAAGTGGCCGCACAGATCTGAGTTATTTCACCAGTTTTTTTTACATTTTATTACATTAATAATCTAATAAAACAAAACTTCATCATCATTATTATAATTCACAATATTAATCGATCGCGTGCTCGTTTAAAGAAAGAGAACTGCCTAATAAGAATTTCTCTCTATCGACGCATGATGTAGGTGACCAAACCTTTCTTTTGGCAGAAGCTTACTGCATTGTTAATATCAGTAAATAATAATATTAATAACTGCTCGTAAATCTCAATTATTGATTTAATAATATATAAAATATCGACAATAATTGAATCGAATAACGTGAGATCTTACTACGCAACAATTATCAAGAATAATTGAACAAAACCGGTGGTTTTCACGTAAGTATCGATAATCGATATCGTGTCTTCTTATGCAACGCGCAGATTCTTATACTTTTAACATCGAATTGTTTCAACGATTAACGATAAAATTTCGTAGTTATTTTCATAAAATATTTTTGTCGTTTTTCAATCAAATGATAATTAGATTATAGGGTCATTAATGATTGTCTTATCGCATACGAATATTCCCCGTTAAAAGCGAATATTTCCTACCAATCGAATATTATATAACAACTTGCGTGATTTTTCAAAATTTATAAATATTACACACAACTATAACATTATATCAAATTCATTCCACGATATTAAAAATGATAATTATAAAAAATTCATTTTTATTCATAAAAGTTGAGTGGCTTCTTAAGGAAGTCTTTGAGTTGGCGATTTGACTCTAGTTTTTTCATTGATATGTATATGATTTTTTAATGTGTGTATTATTATGTGTCAAGACATCTTCATAGATATTAAAACAATTGTATCTTAATAATAATTTTAAAATAATATTATTAAGAATAATAAAATAATAATAATAATATTAAGAATAATAATAATAATTTCAAAATAATAAAAATAACAACAATAATAATAATTTTTAATTAATAAAAATAATAATAATTACAAAATAATAATAATAATTTCCAATCTGTCTATTTCACAATATTATTATTACAATTACTATTTCTGGTTACTGCCGCCGATATCTTCAAGAGGCTCGTCGTCTTCCTCTTGCTTTGGATTTTCCTGCAAAGAAAGTATCTGACGAACACCGTGAACAACTAGCCAATCACTGTAATACATGTCTGGAAAAGTAATCTCAACTTCATTCACCATGAAAATATTATTGGATATGGTAACAATCATATTAAATCCCTCCAAATAAGTTTGTAACTCTGTTCCCTCTTTAAGATTAGCCAGATCGGTCCATGAAAGCTTACAAGGAACAACGTTCGCAGAAACAACGAAGAGTACTCCGGAATATCACCGATCTTTCCAACCATCACTTCATCAACCGGAGCAAACACAGTCAACCTCGGTTGACCGAGACCTAGCAACTGCAGATCCATAAACGACGCCATCACGGAATATCCCCTAGACCTCAGCGTTTCAGAAGGTACGCGAAACGAATAATCTCCGAGTGACTTTTTCGGATAACCTTTCCACACTACACATCCGAAACTACAACAAAGGGGTCAATTTCTGTTCAACAATCCCCAAATCAATCGGGTCAATTAACTGCTTAGATCTGGTATATGAAATTGCTGGTTGGGGAGAAATGGAGATGTTACCTATGAAGATGAGGCGGGAGAACTGTGGGGAGTTGAGGAGGAGCTGGAGGTGGCCGGGTTCGGTGGAGAAGGTTCAGTCGGTTTCACAGCGGCTTGGGACGATCATGGCGGCTACTCGGGCGGAATTGGCGGAGGGTTAGATGGGTGAGTCGAGGACAGTGATTCGGAGGAGAGGAGTGTGGAAATGGAGACGGTAGGATTAGAGAGAGAGAAGATGCAGGATTATTATTATTATTATTAATTATTATTATTATAATTATTTAAAATTTATAATTATTAAAATAATAGTAACGTGGCCTTCTTTCCAATAATATCTTTTAATTTTTGACTATTTTAAAATTTTAATTATTTAAAATGTATTATTATTATTATTATTATTATTATTATTATTATTATTACAATTATTATTATTATTATTATTATTATTATTATTATTACAATTATTATAATTATTATTATCTCATCTTCAATGCATATAAAAGATGCTGGGTGATTTAAATATTAGTGTTACATAAATTTTAACATAAGAGGTGGTTGGTGCAATGGTTTTTGTTGGAATATAAAATTTCTAATTTGGGGAGGTCCAGAGTTTGACACTCTTTAGCAACATTTTCTTTAAAAAATTTAACAGCATTCGTCGCCAAAAAAAAATGGGTCAAGATCTTGCGGTCGGTATTTTCGTCCAATGGAACGGAATGACCATGAACCCCAATAGAATGACCAAAAAATAATTTATCCCATTTAATACCATGAACCCCAATAGAATGACCAAAAAATAATTTATCCCATTTAATATTTATATAACTTACTTATATAATCACCTAGTTTTAAATTAATGAGATGCATGTTTGTAAATCTGAATTGTTAATATTCACTTATTGAATGTATATATATTTGTAAATATAGCACTAATTAATCTATACTATGTCGAGGTGGTGACCATCTAAATAAGTTATCTACTCTGACATACTATATGTTACATTCCCAATCTTTTTATTTTCAAAATTTTTGTTAATGTTAGACAGATGGAGTTTGGTTTATGCCAAATTAATATGTCAATACAGTATTATTTTAACATGATATTTATTTATGTTTGGTTCACTTATTACATTACCATGAATGTTATTACATCAATTTTAAAATTTTAATTACATCGTTCAATTGATGTATAATGTATTTGCCCATTAAGTTCATAATACAATAAGTCATAAAAAACATAATACTAATAATTACAACTTATTTGACATCTTAACTTATAATTTATTTTATTTATTAAATACAATTATAGAATTCAGCGAACCAGTTACAATATAATAATATTACAATTACTACATAAATATTAAGAACAAATTAAACAAGAGTAATGTTACAGATACAAACTATTTTATAAATATTTTATAAAGCTCAGCGATGATGACATCTCCACATCAAAGATTTTTTATGTGGTATAACACTACATTGAAGCCATCTATTATCTATTATAAATTGCAGTACATAACATCATTGTATGACACTTGTCTTTCCCACATTACAACACATGTCCTATATAATTAATGTGATCCCACACTAACATATTTATTATATCATTCATAATTATACCTAAAATTATATCTTGTCCTACATACAGTTTAAAACATTTAAAACAATTATATCCTAAAATCTCTACTTTTCTAATATTATATCATTCGTAATTATACCATACATTATATCATACGTATGTATGGTATAATATCAATAATACACGCACGTAATATTATAATATTGTACTATCTTGTCAACCAGCGTAGACATTGTACTTTTATCACCAAGTATTTCAACAGTTAACGGTAAAAGTTTTGCTGTTATATCCGACGGTATTGCACAGTATTTCTAATTATTGATTTTTGCGTAAGAAGTCATTCAGTTTTATTCAATAATTGTCACAGTAATTGTTGCATAGTATCTCATAATATTGATTCAATTATTGTCATAATATCATCTGTACAATATTTTATATTATTAAATCAATAATTGACACGAAACAATTATTCATATTATTAGTTAACATTATTGACAATGTCTATAAAGTTCTGTCGAGAAAAGAGGTTAGGTTATATAATTGCGCGCCGATAAGGATAAATCCTTATCGGAAAGCCCTCTCTTTACTGTGAATGATCTGGTTATTAATATTGTGAGCTTATAATATTATTTATGAATAATTATTATGTGGTGGATATTGATTTAATTTTGATATAAATGAAAGAATTTCTCATGAAATATTTGTTAAAAGTTGGCAATTATCTTATCCGATAAAATATTCATTCAAATATATTATTATAATATTACATTATAATAATGTGATAATATAATAATATAATTTTTTATAATGGTAATATTTTTATTATATTATATAATTTTAAGCATGTGAATAAAAGTGGAGTGGAAGTTAGCAATTTGAATTTGAAAACTTTCCGTACACTTCTATTTTTCCTAATGGGTGGATGGAAAAAGTTTCCTGCATATGTATGTTTTTGTCCTTTTTGGTGGATGGTCATTTCATTTCTCTTGCAAACAAATTTTCCAAATGTGTGGGCCCTCTCCCATAAGAAAATGAGAGTTAGGCGAATAAGTTAGGCACTGAGAAAGAAAAAAAAACATGAGAAAGTTAAGTAGTGAGTTAGGCATTCATTTATCATTTCCTCCGTGCGGCACTATAAAAGGGGGGTAACCCTCCTTCATAAACACACATTCAATATCAAAAATTCTTATTAATTCTATAGTATTGTGAGTATTTCTCTTGAGTATAAGGATACTTTGAGTGTAACTTTTTGTGCAATATTTTCTCAGAATAATATTCGATATTCCAGTCAAATCCAGTTTTTACTAAGGTAAATGATATTATTTTATTGTAATACTCGTAAGAAATATTATTTTCTTTCATAATCCATATTATGTAAGGTGTGACGCCCCCAAAATAGGTATACATCACCCATTTTGAGTCGTCAATAACATGGTATAGAAACAACTACAACTTTATTAATACAACATATAAACTGAGTTTAAATACAAATATTGCCATCTAGATAATATTCACACCCAAATAAGTCCTCATTACAATTATTGGTACATTATTTTACAAAAATGGTGAGGACTACTAAACAACTTTCTAGAACCATCATTCCACATTTTGCATTGTAACTCGCTACATTCTCGCCTCTTGAGAAGAAAAATGGAACAAAAAGGAAAAGGGTGAGCTCAACTAGCCCAAGTAAAGAATATTATGACTAAGATAATATAGAACAAATTATCGTTAGTCTTCAACGAGAAAAAAATCGATAAAATCTGATGAGCAACAAGTTTCAGATCAATATTCGCAGCGGAAATAATAATTCATAGATGAGTTACGTAGAGAATGAAATCTACTATAATTTATGAATTTAAAAGTCCATCATCAATGTAAGACCCCAAATTATTAATAAATGAAATTTATTTTCCTCTATTTATTATTTTGAAATAGTAAGGGTTGATTTGATTAATGTGGATAGTTATGGGTAAAATACGCAAATATTTCAAATAAGCAAGTGGTTATAAAATATTCATTATTGTCGGGGAATATTCTTTTGGTCGTGGAATATTCATTATTGTCGGAATAATAAATAAATGACGTACACATGCAATCTTTGTGGGCCCCATGTAAAAAGCGATTGGATGAAGAAAGCAACAAATATAAGTTGTTTAAAAATAATGGCGTAGTTATTGCAAGATTAATCTTATTAAAATACTCGGTGGTTAAAACACAAGAATTTGCGGTATTGCACCAATTATTGATTCTTACGTGAAGAAGGCACTACTCAATAATGGTTACGATAATTCTTTGTCAAATATTTTATTGATTTAATAATTCTGCGTTGATATTTTATATTCTTTGTTGTTTGATAATTGTCATTACACAAGTATTTTTATTATCGAAGCAATAATTCATATTATCTGAATAATATTATTAGATAACATTATTGGTAATGTCTAGAAAGTTCATCTAATGAGAGGTTTGGTCACCTAATCATTGGCTTGTGTAGGTAAGAGAGAAATTCTTATTGGAAAGCCCCTCTTTCACAGGAAGCTATGCGGTTGTCGATATTGTGATTTCATAATATTATTTGTGAATAATTAATTATTGATTCACATGATGAGGAAAATATTGATTTTATGTGGATATATATGGAGAAAATTTTTAATATGACAATTGTTGAAAATTGAAATTTTATCTTTTTCGATAAAATAATTTATTTAAATATATTATTATATTTTAATAATATAATAATGGTGATATTTTTACAACGAATGTGGGATATATGAGTATACGAGGAGGAAGAGTATTTTGTTGCAATAAATGTTTAAAACATGTTAAACATGTGTAAATTGGACCCCATTTATTGTCTAAAATTTGATTATAAGCTTGTAAAATCGCTTCGTTTGTGGATTTTTATCAATTTGCATTTGGAATTTGGAAAAACTTCCTTCTGCAAAGTTGTAGATAATAGAATTTCCTATTGAAATTTTTGAGTTTGAATTTTTCTGATAAAAGAGCTATTTATTATGAATTATTTAAGTTCAAGCTCAAATAATTGATTTTTGGAAGTTTTAATTGTTTTAATTAACAAAAACGTTTTTTTTGTGTTTGGTTAGCCTCATTAAACACATGCAAGTTCTTTGAATTCAGATGGTTCTAGGTGCGTAGACAAATTTGTATATATATATATATATATATTATTATATTAAATTTTCTACTTTGGTGTTCTAAGCATTTTCCTATAAATAGGGTGCTTAGGTTAGAATTGAAAATCACACCAGAAACTGAAGTTTTCTCTCTCTATATTATCGAGCGTATTCTTGTGAGTATTTTGAGTATACTTTGAGTATTGTTATACGGTGTAATTTCAAGTCATGCTTTATATTCGGTGTTTCAGGTTAAGATCGATCTTTCGAGGTAAGGGATATTTTTTTTCGTAATGATATTATTTCTTCAATATCATTATGCTAAAATATTGATCTGAAGTTTTATCAAATTTGGAACTTTTGGTGTTGTGAGATTCTTATTCACGATACTACCTTATTCACGATATCTAATATATTATTTACAAATACCTTATTCATCGAAAAATAAAAATTTTCCTTTTTGTCTAAAATATCTATTGTGGATACTAGCTTTGATTGTATCCATGTTTTGATCATTCTTGAATTTTACACTACTATGATTATTTTTGAGGTATTTTTGGACATGGATAAAACAAAGTACGAATCCTTAATCCTTAATCCTTGTCATTTTGTTTCACTGGATTCGTTTCTTTAAAAATATTTTTCATCATCCTCAGTCTTAAATGATGATATTATTGAATATCTTTGGCGATAGTGCAAAGATGAATGATTTCGATGAATATCTTTGGCCCGTAGTGCAAATATGAGCAGTGTTTAGATGAACATTAATTAATCGATGAATATCTTTGGCTTTTGTAGTGCAAAGATGAATATTTGATTCTAGATATATATTGATTGATGTTAGAGGATAAAAGATAGACAATGAACTTTTAAATTCATACATAGAAGATAGTAGTTTGCATTCTCTACGTAACTCTTCTAATGAATTATTATTTCATTGCGAATATTGATTTAAAACTTGTTGTCTATTGTATTCTATTAGATTTTTCCCTGTTGAAGACTAATGATAATTTGTTGTATATTATCTTAGTCATAATATTCTTTTTCGGGCTAGTTGAGCTAACCCTTTTCCTTTTTGTTCATTTTTCTTCTCCGGAGGCGAGAATATAGCGAAAGATTTAGTGTGGGTATGGAATGAAGGTTCTATAGAGAGTTGTTTAGTAGTCCTCACCATTTTTTATAAAATAATGTATCAATAAATGTGATGAGGATTTATTTGAGTATAAATATTGTCTAGAAGATAATATTTGTATTCAAACTCAAAATTTTACTGTTGTAATAATAAAGTTGTAGTTGTTTCTGTACCATGTATTGACAACTCAGAATGGGTGATGTATACCTATTTTGGGGGCGTCACAGTTGGTATTAGAGCTTAGGGATATGATCTCTGGCGGAGATCGGGGAATAGAACTAGGAGGGGAGAGACGAGTAAATCCTTCGCTAGTGTGTCCTACCTAAGTTTATTTGTTAGATGGTCAGTATATAAGGATATTATATGATATATTGATTTCCTTAATTAACCCTTGTTTTATGACAGTATTTGAGAATGTTGACTGAGAATATTAACAATAGAAATGAGACCGTGGAGACGCCTGTACTCACCAACGAGGAGAACGCAACAACAGTGATAATGTTCCTCCGTGAACAACACCACCGAAGCAGATGATGAGCGAGGGATGTTTAGAAGCTTTTTTGCGATTCATGTAAAAATCAGACGAGGAGACTCGTGTTCAAAATACAGTGGAAATGATAACAATTCACGGGTTGTCACAATGCAAGCGCTCAAAGAGTTGGAAACACGAGAATTTAAGGGAAAGCAGATCCGATCATGGCGGAAACATGGGTCAAACAAATTACCAAGATATTCGATGTCTTGGGATGCACGGAGGAACAGAAGGTTCCATTCGCCACCTTTATGTTCCGTGGCGAAGGAGCATCATCGGTGGGAGTGCGTGAAGCGTACCCATCCATCAGACTCAAAGATGTCTTGGGAGACATTTGAGAACTATTTAATGACAAATACTTTCACGAAAGTGTTCGTCGTATGAAGGAAGTGGAGTTTATTAGGCTGGAGCGAGAATAACATGGCGGTGTCTCAAAGACGAGGCAAAGTTTGTAGAGTTATCCGAGTTTGTACCTCATTTGGTGGAGAATGAGGCATTATGATGGATGTTTCGAGAGGTTTGAAGCAAGATACGACAATATCTCATTTCTCATAAATTTTCTCTCTATTGGATGTTGTTAACATGGCTCAATTGTTAGAAGCGAGATAACGAGTATGTTCAACCGAGGGACCATAACCAAGATCATACCAGAGATAGCAATCAGCGTAATAACGATAAGCATGGAGGAGAAAAGCAGACGGACAAAATGGTAACCACTGGTGGTAATCATGGCCATGAAAATAGAAGAAGCGAGCCGGAGGAGATTTTAAAAAGAGGAGATTTAACAACGACTATGTGAAGACGCAAAGTCTTAAGCAACAACCGGTTCTAGGGGAGGAAACGACCACCGGTCGTATATGCTATAAATGCGGAAAAGAGGGACATATCATCCAAACTATCCACAACGATTCAAGGTATGCTATAATTGTGGAAAGGAAGGACATATCGCTCAAGATGTATGCAGTAGTGAAACCTAGTTCAATGGGAAGGTGACTCAAAAGATCGTCCCGGAAAAAGTCAAAGTCAGCGGTTCGGGAAGAGCGTTTGTTGTGACCGGTTAAAATGCGAGGAACCCAAACGAGGTGATCACGGGTAAGCTATTTATAAATTCTTGCGAAGTTTATACCTTACTTATCTGGGGTCTTTACCCATTCATTTATCTCTCCCGCTTGTGCTCAACGTTTAAACTTGACTCAGGAGAAATTAGACTTTAACCTATCTCTGTGGAAACTCCATTAGAGAAACTTTCATCACATCCATCGCTTATAAATCTTGTTTGATTCAAGTTGGCACCATCATCTTACCCATTGACCTTATCTCTTTAAAGATACTTGCTTTTGATGTGATTTTAGGAATTGATTGGTTAACTACTCATCATGCCAAAATTGATTGTTTTCGTAAGGTTGTTAATTTTCATATTCCTAACCAACTGTTATTTAATTCAAGCAACTAAACCATTAAAATCAATCAACATCATATCTAATCATAAAGCTATTTGTTTATTGAAAAACGGATGTCAAGCTTTCTTAGCCCATGTTATGGATTTGAATAAAGACACGTCAAATTTGAATAATATTCTGTTGTTATTGACTTTCTTGACGTATTTCTCAAGAACTTCCCGGTCTACCCGTAACGTGAAGTTGAATTCTTTATTGATCTTGAGTCCAGTACAAAGCCCATTTCTAAAACCCCATATCGAATGGCTCTATTGAACTTCGAGGAGTTAAAGGTCCAACTACGAGAATTATTGGACATCGGTTTCATTCTACTAAGTACATCTCCTTGGGGTGCTCTGTTTTATTAAGTAAAGAAGAAAAAGCGGGAGTATGCGACTTTGTATTGACTATCGGGAATTGAACCATGTCACCATCAAGAATAGGTATCCTCTACCTCGTATTGATGACTTGTTTGACCGATTCAAGAGGGCACAATTTTTTCAAAGATCGATCTTCGTTCGGATATTATTAGTGAAGATTAGAGGCGAGGATATTCCAAAGAGCGCTTTAGAATTGAGACGGGCATTATGAATTCTTAGTCATGTCTTTCGGATTGACTAATGCTCCCGTGGCTTTCATGGATATGATGAATCGAGTATTTAAGGAATACTTGGATCAATTCGTTGTTGTCTTTATTGATGACATCCTCATATATTCCAAAAGTCGTGAAGATCATGAGCACCATTTGGCTCGGTACTCCAAAGGCTTCGTGAAAACAAACTATATGCCAAATTGAAGAAATGCGAGTTTCGGCGAGGAAGTAGCATTTCTTGGGCACGTGGTGTCAAAACATGGAGTATCAAGTGGACCCGCGAAGATTGAAGCAATACAAAGTTGGGAGCAACTGAAGTCGGTGACCAAAGTACGTAGCTTTCTGGGTCTAGCTGGTTATTATCGGAGATTCGTGGAAGGGTTTTCTCGAATCGCTACTCCATTAACTCAACAAACTTGGAAGGATACAAAATTTGTTTGGAGCGAAGAATGCGAGAAGAGTTTCCAAGAGCTTATGAGGAGACTTATTTTAAGACTGTTCTAACAATACCATCTGGTTCGGATGGATTTGTTATCTACAATGATGCTTCGTGCAAAGGGTTAGGATGTGTTCTCATGCAACGTGGGAAAGTCATAGCTTTATGCCTCATGACAACTTAAAGAATATGAGAGGAATTATCCTACTCATGATCTAGAGTTAGCGTGATCGTTTTTACGCTTAAAGATATGGAGGCATTATCTATATGGGGAGAAAGTGGAGATATATTCGGACCATAAAAGCCTTAAATATTTCTTTTCACTCAAAAGAACTCAACATGCTTGGCAAATGACGTTGGCTCGAGCTATTGAAAGACTACGACCACACTATTCAATACCATCCCGAAAAGCGAACGTGGTAGCTGACGCGTTGAGTAGAAGATCATATGCAGGAATGAATGCGATGATGTCAAGTATACGCATTGAGCCAACTTTAATAGAAAAAGTTAAGGTTCTTTCAAGCCACCGGGCCCGGGCGATGCGTATGAAGAAGAGAGTACAAGAAGGAGCTATTCAAAAGCGAGAATTGATGAAGAAGGAATACTTGAGTCCACTCTAGACTTTGTGTTCCTAACGACTCGATTTGAAGTACAAGATTATGATGGAGGCACACAATACACCATTTGCAATCCATCTCGGAAGTACCAAAATGTATCGTGATCTTGACATACATTTTGGTGGAACAATATGAAGAGAGAGATTGCAAAGTTTATCTCAATGTGTTAAACTTATCAATGTGTAAAGTGTGAGCATCTAGTACCTAAGGGTCCGTTGCAACCACTTGAGATTCTCGAAATGGAAGTGGGAACACATTACCATGGATTTCGTTCTGGGTCTTTCTACGGTTTCCCAAGGCATCAATGCTATTTGGGTTATTGTTGATAGATTAACCAAGTCCGCTTCATTTCTTGCCGATCACGGAGACTTATTCCTTGAACGTCTTGCTTAGTATGTACGTGAATGAGATTGTGAGGTTGCATAGCATGCCCGTATCCATAGTTTTGGATCGTGACCCAAGATTCACTTCAAGATTTTGGGTTAGCTTGCAAAAAGCTATGAGCACGGATTTGCGATTTAGTTGGCATACCATCCTCAAAGCGGACGGACAATCGAGAGAGGACTATTCAAACTCTTGAAGATCTATTAAGACTCTGTGTCCTAGACTTTCAAGGCGGTTGGGATAAGTATTTACCATTGGTGGAATTCTCCTACAACAACATTTATCGTGCAAGTATAGGTGTGGTTCCATTCAAGCATTATATGGACGAAAATATCGCTCTTGATTATGTTGGGGACGAGGTGGGTGAAAGCAACATTGTTGGGACCCGAAGTTGAGTACGTACGTATGACTACGGAAAAGATCCAAATGATTCGACAACGTATACAAAGCGGCACAAGATCGACAAAAGAGTTATGCGGATCTTCATCGAAAGGGCGTGGAATTTAGTATAGGGGATCGTGTATTGTGCGAGTAGCTCCATGGAAGGGAGTTACAAGATTTGGGAAAGAGGAAAGCTCAATCCACAATTTATTGGTCCATTTCAAATTCTTGACCGAGTAGAAAATGTAGCCTATAGACTCGCGTTACCTCCGAGTATGTCTCGTGTTCATAATGTGTTTCACATATCTATACTTCAGTAAATATGTGAAAGACCCGAATCACGTTATAGAGTTAGAAGCAGGATGAGATAACCAAGACTTAACGATGAGGAGGTACTGTCAAAATCTTGGATAGGAAGGAGCATGTCCTACTGCAAGAAAGGTCATACCACAAGTTAAAGTTTTGTGGAGGAATCATGCTTTATAGAGGAAATGACACGGGAATTGGAAGCGGAAATGAAAGCGAGGTATCCTCACCTTTTGAAACACCAGTACGCACATCAATTTCAAGGACGAAATTTCATAAGGAGGGGAGGTTGTAAGACCCCAAATTATTAATAAATGAAATTTGTTTTCCTCTATTTATTATTTTGAAATAGTAAAGGTTGATTTGATTAATGTGGATAGTTATGGGTAAACTACATAAATATTTGAATAAGCAGATGGTTATAAAATATTCATTATAATTGGGAATATTCGTTTGGTCGTGGAATATTTGTATTGTCGGGGAATATTAAATGACGACTGGTGATCTTTTGTGGGCCCCATAACGGAAAAGCGATTGGATGAAGAAAAGCGATAAATATAAGTTGTTTAAAAATAACGGGCGTAGTTATTCACAGATTAATCTTATTAAAATACTCGGTGGTTAAAACACACAATAGCACTTTGCGGTATTGCACCAATTATTGATTCTTACGTAAGAAGGCACTACTCAATAATGGTTACGATAATTCTTATTCAAGTATTTTATTGATTTAATAATTGTTGCGTTGATATTTTATATTCTTTGTTGTTTGATAATTGTCATTTACAAGTATTTTTCATTATCGAAGCAATAATTCATATTATCCGAATAATATTATTAGATAACATTCTCGGCAATGTCTAGAAAGTTACATTTAAGGAGAGGTTTGGTCAACTAATTGCGCCCGAGAAGGAGAAATTCTTATTGGAAAGCCCCTGCTCTCTGAGGGCACTGTTGTCGATATTGTGATTCTGTAATATTATTTGTGAATAATTAATTATTGATTCATATGATGAGGAAAATATTGATTTTATGTGGATATAGATGAAGAAAATTTTTAATATAACAATTGTTGAAAATTGAACTTTTATCTTTTACGATAAAATAATTCATTTAAATATATTATTATATTTTAATAATATAATAATGGTGATATTTTTACAACGAATGTGGGATATATGAGTATCTGAGGAGGAAGGGTATTTTTGTTGCAATAAATATTTAAAACATGTTAAACATGTCGATTGGACCCTATTTATCGATTGAAATTTGATTATAACTTTATAAAATCGTCTGTTTGTGGATTTCGGTCAATTTCATTTGGAATTTGGAAAAACTTCCTTACGTAAAGTTGTAGATAATGGAATTTTCTATGGAAATTCGTGTATTTGAATTTTTCTCGATAAAAGAGCTATTTATTATGAATTATTTAAGTTAGAAGCTCAAAATAATTGATTTTGGAAGTTTTATTTAACAAAAAATGTTTTTGTGTTTGGTTAGCCTCATTAAACACATGCAAGTTCTTTGAATTCAGATGGTTCTAGGTGCGTAGACAAATTTGTATATATATATATATATATTATTATTATATTAAATTTTCTACTTTTGGTGTTCTAAGCATTTTCCTATAAATAGGGTGCTTAGGTTAGAATTGAAAATCACACCGGCTGAAGTTTCTCTCTATATTATCGGCGTATTCTTGTGAGTATTTTGAGTATACTTTGAGTATTTCTATACTGATTGTAAGTTCAAGTCATAGCTTTATATTCGGTGTTTCAAATTTAGAAATCTTGATCTTTCGAGGTAAAGGGATATTTTTTTTTCGTAATGATATTATTTCTTCAATATCATTATCTTTCAAATATTGATCTGAAGTTTTTATCAAATTTGGAACTTTTGGTGTTGTGAGATTCTTATTCACGTATCTGAGACTATTCACGTGATATCTGACATTATTTACGAATACGACATTATTCATCAAAAAATGAAAATTTTCCCTTTTCGTCTAAAATATCTATTGTGGATACTAGCTTTGATTGTATCCATGTTTTGATCATTCTTGAATTTCACACCACTATGATTATTTTTGAGGTATTTTTGGACATGGATAAAACAAAGTACGAATCCTTAATCCTTAATCCTTGTCATTTTGTTTCACTGGATTCGTTTCTTTAAAAATATTTTCATCATCCTCGGTCTTAAATGATGATATTATTGAATATCTTTGGCCCGTAGTGCAAAGATGAATGATTTCGATGAATATCTTTGGCCGTAGTAGTGCAAAGATGAACATGTGTTTAGATGAACATGATTAATCGATGAATATCTTTGGCACGTAGTGCAAAGATGAATATTTGATTCGGATATATATTGATTGATGTTACAGGATAAAAGATAGGCGATGAACTTTTAAATTCATACATAGAAGATAGTAGTTTGCATTCTCTACGTAACTCTTCTAATGAATTATTATTTCCGCTGCGAATATTGATTTAAAACTTGTTGTCTATTGTATTCTATTAGATTTTTCCCTGTTGAAGACTAATGATAATTTGTTGTTTATTATCTTAGTCATAATATTCTTTACTGGGCTAGTTGAGCTCACCCTTTTCCTTTTTGTTCCATTTTTCTTCTCAGGAGGCGAGAATATAGAGAGTATGAGTCGGGGTATGGAATGAAGGTTCTATAGAGAGTTGTTTAGTAGTCCTCGCCATTTTTTGTAAAATAATGTATCAATAAATGTGATGAGGATTTATTTGAGTATAAATATTGTCTAGAAGATAATATTTGTATTCAAACTCAAAATTTTACTGTTGTAATAATAAAGTTGTAGTTGTTTCTGTACCATGTATTGACAACTCAGAATGGGTGATATATACCTATTTTGGGGGCGTCACAATCAATATTTTATCCCTATAACATCAATCAATATTCATCTTGAGTCAAATATTCATCTTTGCACTACAAGCCAAAGATATTCATCAGTCGGTCATGTTCATTTCAACACCTGTTCATCTTTGCACTACAGGCCAAAGATATTCATCAAAAATTCATTCATCTTTGCACTACAGGCCAAAGATATTCAGTAATATCATCGTTTAGACCGAGGATGATGAAAAATATTTAAAGAAAAGCGAATCCGGTGAAACAAAAGAATAAATATTAAGGATTCGCATGCGGAAATACATATACAAATACAATCTTAAATATACTGACATGAGCTATGAGTTTTAATACAAATATTATCTTACAGGCGGTATTAATACTCAAAATAAGTCCTCAATACATTTATTAACTCACTATTTCATGTAGAATAAGCGAGGACTACTAATCTTATCGTCGGGACCGATCACTCCGTTCCTCGACTAGTCCCTGCTACGTTCTCATTTTCTGAAGAGAACAATGAAAGTAAAAGGGTGAGCTCAACTAGCCCAGTAAGAAATATTATGACTAAGATAATACAGAATAAATTATCGTTAGCCTTTAATGAGTGTTGAATCGATACAATATAACAAACATCAAGTTTAAGCTGCAATGAACAAGTAATCCATTAAAAGAGTCAAGTAGAGTATAAAATCTACTATCTTTTATGGTTTAAAAGGTTTTTCATCACTTTTATCGCTGGGACTCAGCTTAATAAATAATCCACATCATCCCTGCACTACAGCCAAGTATATTCATTACTATCATAACCACAAATTATCCATGCACTACGGGCCAAAGATATTCGTGTATTCATCAATGGTCATGATCATGCCAACAACTGTCCATCAATTCACTACGGGCCAATGAGGACTTTTACCACATCATTTGTAACATTACTGTGACTCCCCCAAAATAGGTATACATCACCCATCTTGAGTTGCCAGATACATGGTACATAAATTCAAATACAACTTAATTATACAACAGTCGTGCAAAATACGACGTCATATATACTATGAGTTTCAATACAAATATTGCAACGTATATAATACGACAATATTCATACTCAAATTAATACATGCCATATAAAGTACAGCAACAAATATTTCAAGTCTCCAAAGGAATACGAGAAGATATATGTTCTCTTCATTTTACTGCGGTGCACTTTTGACGCTTTCAGGGTCGAGTTCTCATCACCCTATTGTTGTTCACCAAAATCAATTATTAAGTGACGTATAAAATATGACACACACATCTTAGGTCCTCAATACAATTATATATTGCATGTCATGCCATAGTTAGGACTATTAATGCTATCATCTGGACCGTCACTCCATTCCCCGATTAGTCCCAGCTATATTCTCATTTCCTGAAGAGAACAATAAAAGAAAGGGTGAGCTCAACTAGCCCAGTAAAAAATATTATGACTAAGATAATGCAGAATAAATTATCATTAGTCTTCAACAATGTTAAACTGATAAAATATAATAGACATCAAGTTTAACTACAGCGGAACCAGCAATTCATTAAAAGAGTCAAGTAGAGAATAAAATCTACTATCTTCTATGATTTAAAAAGTTTTTCATCAACTTAATCGTTGAGACTTAGCTTAATAAATAAACCACAGTATCGAATCATTCTGCGCTTTACTGGGCTAAGGATATTCATTAAATCATCAATGGTCATGACTATCTTAGAATAACCCTAGTCATAATCATACAAAAAAAGCCCATCAATGCACTATGTGCCACCGAGGACTTTTTACCACATCGTTTATAACATTACTGTGTCATGATTATACCGAATGATCCTTGGTCATAATCATACCAAGTCCATCTCGCACGTAAGCCAAAGATATACAACTATAACACCAATAATCAACGATCCATCTTTATGCGTAAGCAAAGATATACATTTCAATAATCGGCGATCCATCTTTGCACGTAAGCTAAAGATAACTTTCATCACCATATATAAACATGAGGATGATGACAATGATATAAACATTTATCAAGCGAAAGCAAGGATAAATATTAAAGACTTTAAATTTATCCAAATATTATCAACCACCTAATAAACTCATAATCTAATATTATTAATATTAAAACAATATTTTAATCACTTCTTAAACTTATAAACAATTTATTTCAATTGTTTACACTTTACCACATAATGCATTTACTCATTCAAAATGCCATACTCATAAGATTTCATCACCAATGATCAAATCCCTCATCAAAAATTTGCATATACCCTATATAGGATTTTCAAGCCATAAAATCATATTTACCAATTTTTCAACTTCACATAACATATTTAACTCATATGTTCGTAACTAAACTATTTTCATGAAAAATACCAAATCAGTCCCAAAAATATTTCTTTTCTGGGATTTAGCAGAATATAGTCCCATAATGAACATATATTTTTCTTGAAATTTTAAAAATTCATTTACTATTTTTCAAAAATCAATTTCTAATTAATTCCTTAAGAAATTAGCTACCTCGAGTTTAACTCCAGAAATTCCCAAATCTTGGCAGGATCTTACACATGCTAACGTGAGATTCCAGTTTAAATTTCATGGTCATCGGAGTTCTAGAACTCCGGTTATAGCGTTTTTCGTCGAAAAAAACCTAAATATTGAAATGGTTATAACTTGCTCATTTTAAGTCGGAATGAGCTCATTTTTTGGACAGGAGGTTCTTTATACCATATACTTTTATGTCCCAAAAGGCCGGAATTTTTCTCACAAATTAAGTGGCCGAAACAACCCTTTTAAATTTCTGGGCAGTAGCTTTTTGCTATTTTGCAGCTTTTGACTCCTTTGCTAAAAACAGTCCACACGAAAATCTACAACACCTTTTCCAGTTATTCCACTTGTATAAGTTATAAGACTCATATATCTAACTCTAGAACTTGACCACACCCAAAAAATTTGAAATATAATAGGAGATATGGTCAATTGAATTTCATGTTCCATTTTCACCAAAATATGATTTTCAACCCTTTGTGATTTCTAAGAAATTTTCATGTTTTCACATAATAACCAACATAACTCATCATAACACTTACTAATACTACATATACCCATGATTTTCATCAGTCCAATAATTTTATTATGACTTTCATCATAATCAACAGTCCAATGCTTATATTATGACTTTCATCATAATCCACATAAATAGATTATTTCCACCATTTAATAAGGAATGAATACAAAGGATCATTCACCATGCATGTGGTAATCCACATAGACAGGTTATTCCAACAGAATAATAAAGAATGAAATAACAGAAGAATTCACCATGCGTGCGATAGACTGCACAGACAAGTTATTCACAACAAAATGATAAATAATGGAACAAGTCAGTCGCCAGAACGCAAAGACGAATATTACGACGAATAATAAATAATGGAACCGGAGTCTGCGTAAGCGCCGCAGACGGGATATTCCGGCTGAATAATAAATAATGGAACCAGTCAAACGAAACGCATGTAGCGGGATATTTCGACAGAATAATAAAGAACGGAATAATAGAAGAATTTCACCATGTATGCGGTACTTCGCATAAACAGGTTATTCTAACATAGTAATGAAAAATGGAATAACAGAATAATTTCACCATATATGCGGTACTTTGCATAAACAGGTTATTTCAACAAAATAATAAGGGATGGAATAACAATAGCTCCCTTCATGAATACGAAAGAAAAATAATAACCCTTACCTCAAAAGAAGACTGGATATTGGAATAGTGAGGTAGCAGACTTCTTTTCTTCTTTCGATGTATAATTTCTCACTATAATAATGGCTCTAAAGCTTTAGGAAATTGGTGAGAAATGAAGGAAGAATGAGCTTCTATTTATAAAAAAATATAGTTTCGATAATTGTACATTTTGGGGCTCGAAAAATTACAGTACAATACCTCCAACTTTTCTTTCATTTTTAATTTAGTCCTGCAAGTATTATCAAACTTGCACTATAAGACCCCAACTTTTTATAAATAAAATCGAATTTCCTCCAATTATTATTTTGAAATAATAAGGTGTTAAATTGATATAATATTTTGGTTATGGGTGAAATGTGTAAATTTTGCAAAATAAGCAAGTGGTTATAAAATATTCATTTCTGTCGGGGAATATTCGTTTGGTCGTGGAATATTCTTGTTGTCGGGGAAAATTCGTATGACGGCGCAACCATTTGTGGGCCTCATAACAGAATAACTGTCGGATGAAGAAAATGGCAAAGTATGAGTTTTTATAAATAATGGCGTAGTTATTATCAATTAACCTTTGTTGGAATACGGTGGTTAAAATATAATAATCTGGCGTGGTTGCACAAAGAAGCACGGTATTGCAGTATTCAAGCATATTATTGAATTATTGATTAGATGCGTAAGAAGGCACTACTCAATAATTATTACAGTGAATTCTTGTTCAATATTTTATTTTATTGATTCAATAATTATTTGCGTTGATATTTAATATTATTGTTATTTCAATAATTGTCATTGCACGATATTTCCCATTATCGGATCAATAATTTATATTATTTGAATAATATTATTAGATAAACATTATTGGCAATGTCTAGAAAGTTCTGTCAATGAGAGGTTTGGTCACCTAATTGCGTGCCAGTAAGGAGAAATCCTTATTAAAAAGCCCTCTCTTTCTTGGGAACGGCCTGGTTGTCATAATTGTGATTCTGTAATATTATTTATGAATAATTAGTTATTGATTTATATGATAAAGAAATATTTATTTGATGTGGATATAAATGATGGATTTATTTATTTTATGTGGTTATTAATGAAGGAATTAATCTTTGAGGTATTTTATCGATTTTTTTGTTTTGGAGGTATTAAAAATCACCTGTTTGTGGATTTCGGATATTTTCTGTTTGGAATTTGGAAAACCTCAAAGCTACAAAGTTGTAGAGAATTCGATTTCAGGCAGAATGGACATAAAATTTGTATTTTTCTGATAAACGAGCTATTTTCTATGAATTACTGAAGTTTCGAAAAAAAAAATAATTTTTATTAATATAGGGTGGGACCCACTTTTGTTTTAACAACATGTGAAATTTCTTTGGAAATTTTTCAAAGGTGATCTGCTACTTGATTTCAAAGGTTAGGTATGCGTAGAGAAAAAATACAAATAATATTATTTTATTATTTTAGTCTCCTATGGCGTTCTAGCATTTTTTTATAAATAGAGGGCTAAATTAGAATTGAAAATCATACCAGAAACAAGGTTTTTCTCTTTCTCTCTCTATATTATCGAGCGTATTCTTGTGAGTATTTTGATACTTTGAGTGTTGCTATACGGTGCAAGTTTCTGTAAGCACTATATTCGAAATTCAGTCAGAAGTACGATTATTTTGAGGTAAGGGATGTTATTTTCTTCTTAAATGATATTATTTTCTTCAATATCATTATGCCGAAATATTGGTGAACTTTTAAATCAAATTTGGAACTTTTTGGTGTCAGGGTTACTATTCACATATACGGCACTATTCACGAATACGACATTATTCACAAAAAAATAAAAAATTTCCTTTTGGTCCAAGATGTCTATTTTGGCTACTATATTTGATTGTATCCATGTTTTGATCATTATTTTTGAATTCTACTTCACAATTGGTTATTATGAAGTATTATTGATCTTGGATAAACTGTTATACGAATCCCTAATATTTGTCCTTCTGTCTCACTGGATTCGTTTTCTTTAAAATATTTTTCATCATCCTCACTCTTAAATGATGATATTACTGAATATCTTTGGCCTGTAATACAAAGATGAATGATTAACTGATGAATATCTTTGGCCCGTAGTGCAAAGATGAACAGGTGTTGAGATGAACATGACCGACTAGTGATATAAATGAATATCTTTGGCCAGTAGTGCAAAGATGAATATTTGATTAAAGAACTATATTGATTGATGTTACAGGGATAAAATATTGATGATGGACTTTTAAATCTTAGAAGATAGTAAAATTCATTCTCTACGTGACTCTTCTAATGGATTGCTGTTTCCGCTGCAGTTGTTGATCTAAAATTTGTTGTCTATTGTATTCTATCAGATTTTTCCCTGTTGAAGTGTGACGCCCCCAAAATTAGGTATTCATCACCCATCTTGAGTCGCCAGATACATGGTACAAAAATTTAAATACAACTTAATTATACAACTGTCGTGTAAAATACGACAAAACATAAACAGAGAGTTTAAACAATAATATTGCCTTCTAGAAAATATCCACTCTCAATGAAGTCCTTATTACATTTATTTTCACACTATTTAACAGAATAGTAAGGACTGATAATGCTATCCCTCCTGATCACATCTCGCGTTTCCCAGGCTCGTCCCAATTTATATTCTCATTTCCTGAAGAGAACAGTGAAATAAAGGGCGAGCTCAACTAGCCCAGTAAGAAATATTATGACTAAGATAATGTAGGATAAAATATCATTAGCCCTCAACAATGTTAAACTGATAAAATACAATAGACAACAAGTTTAACTGCAGCGGAATAAGCAATCCATTAAAAGAGTCAAGTAGAGAATAAAATCTACTATTTTTTATGATTTAAAAAGTTTTTCATCACTTTTATCGCTGAGACTCAGCTTCATAATTAAAACACATCATATAATCATCCCTGTACTACGACCAAGGATATTCATTAAATCATCAATGGTCATGACTATACCGAACAATCCCTGGTCATAATCATACCAAAAACTATCTATCAATGCATTACAGACCGCTGAGGACTTTTACCATATCATTTATAACATTACAGGTTATGATTATACCTAATGATCCCTGGTCATAATCATACTAAGTCCATCTATGCACGTAAGCCAAAGATGACCTTAAATCACAATATATATGCATGAGGATGATGACAATGACATAACAAGTTCACGAATTAATTTAACCAGGAACCAATAACGTCCAAATTGTCAACATGATACTTCTTTGTAGAGTAAAATTCAAGAATGCTCAGAAGAATATTTCCATGAAAAAATACTGTATGAAGCACAAATATCAAGGATATTCCACTAATTTTATGGAGTATAGAAGTTAAAGCTTTAATCAACTGAGTATAAGAGAATATATGAAACTGCAAATGGATTTTTAAATCGCCATGCAGTAATCCACGATATCTGAGATCATTTCCACAATTTAATAAGGAATGAATACAAAGGATCATTCACCAGGCGTGTGGTACTCCACATAGACAGGTTATTCCAACAGAATAATAAAGAATGGAATAACAATAGACATCACCAGGTATACGATAATCCGCGTATACAAGTTATTCCAACAGAATAATGAATAGAACCAGGTCAGGCGAAATTCGCACCGACATGATATTCCGACAGAATAATAAACAACGGAATAATAGCAGAATCTCACCATGTATGCGGTACTTCGCATAAACAGGTTATTCCAACATAATGATATATAATGGAATAATAGAAGAATTTCACCACATATGCGGTACTTCGTATAAACAGGTTATTCCAACATAATAATACAGAATGGAACAACAGAGGGTTTTCACCAAGTATAGGGTATGCCACTTATAGAGGTTATGTACAGGGTATGCCACGTATATAGGTTATTCCAATAGAATAATAAAGAATGGAATAACATAAGGATTTCACCAAGTATAGGGTATGCCACTTATACATATTATGTACAGGGTATGCCACGTATACAGGTTATTCCAACAGAATAATAAAGAATGGAATAACAAAAGTTCTCTTCATGAATAAGAAAGAATAACACCCCTTACGGGTACAACAAATAATATCCTGTTAATCAATAGTTCAATCATGTGATTCAATAGTTATAATCATGTGAAAATATGAATTACGGTATAGTACCCCTATCTATACCTCCATCTTTAACTTAGTCATGCAAGTATTATCAATCTTGCACCAACTCCCCTAATAATATAAGAATGTGATTCAATAGTACATACATGTGAACAAGATCATATTATTATCTTTTTTTATAAATAAAAGATGAATTTTTCTATAAATTTTGGGAAATTATTTTGAATATCATACCAAGTCCATCTATGGAATAAATTTGACGGTTGATAATGATATAAGAATTCAATAAAATAACTTCAATAATTAATTTATTGTATAATAATAAATAGTTTTATAAATAAAGGTAATATTTATAAATTTTGCAAAGTATGCAAGTTGTTATAAAATATTCGTTTGGTCTGGGAATATTCTTTTGTTAGGAATATTCGCATAATGGCTCAATCATTGGTGGACCCCATAATGTAATTATCATTGACTTTGATCGAGAAAACGATAAAAATATTTTAAAAAAATAACTACGGAGGTGTTATCTTAAAACCGCTGAACTACCTTTATGGGCATGAAAAAAAGAATACGCTGATATATGGTCAGATATAAGAGAAGACACCAGATTGATTATCGATGCTTACGTGAGAAGTCACCTCACTATTTGCTCAATTATCGCTACAAGAATCACGATCATATCTCTTATATTATCGATTCAATTATGTCACAAGATCATCTCAGATAATATGTTATAAGATTAAATCAATAATCGAGACGACAAGTTATAAATGATTAATAATTGTTGAAAGATTAAATATGTGTGATGAAAAAAAATGATTTGTGGTAAGTTTGATTATTTTATGGGGGCTCATATGTCATCATCTAAGAGTCTCTTCAATAGTATTTTACCTCAAGTAATTCAATAGTAATTACTTGAATAGAATTACCCTCGCCAATAAGTATTTACCTTCGCCAATAGTAATTACCTTGTGTGAATAGTATTTACCTTCACAATAGTAATTACCTTCACAATAGTAATTACCTCTTGTGAATAGTATTTACCTTCGTCAATAGTATTTACCTTCGTTAATAGTAATTACCTTTACCAGACGTCGAACCACTTGTCGCTTCACATTACAAAGGCCGAACCACTTGTCGCTTCACATTACAAAGCGCCAAAACCACTTTGTCACATCATTATCGCCACTTTTTCACACTAAGAAGTGCTAAGTTAGAAATCTTCTATAAATAGAGGCTCAGGGCTTCATTATTTTTCACTTAATTCATTCAAGCTTATAGAGAGAGAAAGTATAGAGAGAATAAGAGAGAAAGAAGAAGAGTATTTTGTTACTACACCGTCATAAAGATTCAATCTCCTACCAAATGTAAGTGGGTGTTATTCTTTCTTATTCACGAAGAGAACTGTTGTTATTCCATCGCTTATTATTTCGTTGGAATAACTCAGTATACGTGGTTTACCCTATACTTGGTGACATTCTTCTATTATTCTCGCTGGAACATCCTGTCTCGTAGTGTTTTACACCCGACCGGTTCCGCTTTTTTTATTATTATTTCGCTGGAACATCCCGCTCATGTGTGTTTTACACCCGGACCGGTTCCGCTCTTTTATTATTATTCGCTTGGAACATCCCGCTCGTGTGTTTTACACCGGACCGGTTCCGCTTTTTTTATTATTCTCATTGAATATCCTATTGTGTTTGTTTTACACCGGACCGGGTTCCATCTTTATTATTCGTTGAACATCCCGCTTTGTGAATTTCACCGACCCGTTCCGTTATTTATTATTCTGTTGAATAACTCGTCTGCAAGGTCTATCGCATGCATGGTGATTTCTTTTGTTATTCCATTCTTTATTATACCCATTGGTTAAAACTTTGACTTCTATACTCCATGAAATTAGTAGAATATCCTCGATATTTGCGTTTCATCCAAAGATCTTTCATGGAAATATTCTTCCGATCATTCTTGAATTTTACTCTACAAAACAAAGATCATGTTGATAATTTGACGTTAATAATTCTCGGATAAAATAATTTTGAACTTGTTTTATCAATTCTTATATCATTGTCATCATCCTCATGTTTATATTTTTTGAAAGTCATCTGTGGGCCTCAGTAGCATATAGATGGACTTGGTATGATTATGACCAGAGACTATTCTTGTAATCACGACCGTAATGTTACAAATGATGTGATAAAATCCTCAAAGGGTCGTAGTGTATCGATGGACAGCTTGTTGGCATGATCACGATTATTAATGAATACACAAATATTCTCGCCCGTAGTGCATGAATAATTGTGGTCGGATACTAAAGAATATCCTCGGTCAGAAAAGTGTGGGTGATTCGATGATGTGAATATTTATTAAAGTCGAGTCTCATTTATAATGTTGATGAAAAACCTTTAAAACCTAAAAGATAGTAGATTTTATTTTCTACTGACTTTTTAATGGATCAGATATTCACCGCAGCTTAAACCGGTTGTCTATTGTATTTTATCGCTTTAATATTATCAAGACTATTGATAATTTATTCGCATTATCTTAGTCATAATATTTTTCATCGGGCTAGTTGAGCTCACCCTTTCTTTCACCGTTTTCTTCGTGAAATGATAATATACCGGGATTTAGCCTGGGAAACGAGTGATGGTCCCAAGATAAGATTAGTAGTCCTCACTATTCTCGTAAAATAGTGTGATAATAATTGTAATGAGGACTTTTTGTTTGAGTTTGTATAATATCTAGTAGATTTATATTTGTATTTAAACTCACGTTTTTTATGTCAGATTGCATACCTACGCTTATGTTAATAAGTCAGATTTAAATTTGCAGACTACGTAAGTGTGTCACCCAAGATGGGTGATGTATACCTAATTTTGGGGGCGTCAACAGTATCAGAGCTTAGGATACGATCCCGCTAAGATGTGAGAATAGTACTAGAGAGGGGAGAGACGGGAATACCTTCGCTAGTATTTGACCTACCTAAGTTTATGTGGATATTTTATTGGTTGGGTCAAGATAGGGATAATTTGTTACACGTCAATTAACCTTTTGTTTTGTGGCAAGATCTCAAAATGACATCCGAGAATGTTGAGAATAAGAATGGAGCAGCAGCGATCGTTGATTCACCACATATCAATAATCGTGATAATGTGCATCGAAGGCGATAATCACTCGAAACAAACAACAACACCGACCAAATGATGAATGATCAAATGTTCAGAGGCTTTATGTAATTTATGCAACAAAGAAAGTAGAGCGACTCTCGCCCAAAACGTAGGTGGAAACACGGAAAACTCTCGGACGGCCACCGCTAAACAATTTAAGGAGCCGGGACCACCGGAGTTTAAGGGAGAGCCAAAACCACTTTCGCGGAAGCATGGATAAAGCAGATTACCAAGATATTTGATGTCTTGGGATGCTCCGAGAGCAAAAGGTTCCTTTCACGCCTTTTACGTCATGCGGAGAGAGGCGGATTCGTGGTGGAATCCAGAAACGACTCAACCAAATTGCATCAAGATATATCTTGGGAGAAGTTCCAGAGTCGTTTCAACGACAAATACTTTCCGAAAGTATTCGCCACATGAAGGAGGTGGAGTTTATCAAGTTCGAACAAAACAATACGACCGTGTCGCAATACGAGGCAAAATTTGCATGAGTTATCACGGCCAAGGCCCCACTTGGTGGATAATGAAGAGAGAATGGCGCTAATGTTTTTAAGAGGTTTCAAGTCGAGAGATACGCCAACATCTTATTTCTCATAAACCGTGTTTTTATTCGATGTTGTAAATAGGGCTCGATTAGTGGAGCGCGATAATGAGTCAACGCAACTAAAAGAGAGCACCAAAAAATTATAATACCAAATGAGAATAGTCATCAGGCGGTGACAACAAGCGTGAGGGAATCAATAAAGCCGATATGGTAAACCACTTTGGTGGTAATCAGGGCCAAAACAATAAGAATGGACATTTCAAGAAAAGGAGATTCAACAATGATGGAAAGACGCCAAGACCAAAGACCCATTGTTAAGGAAGGAGAAAGACCACCTATCATATGCTTCAAATGCGAGGAGAGGGACACATCACCAAATCGCGCCACGCCATTCAAAGCATGTTATAATTGTGGAAGAGAAGGTCACTTAGCTCGATTTTGTTGCCATCAAGACAAATTCAGCTAGGATGGAGGCACCAAAGGCCATCCCGTAAAATTCAAAACCCAGAAGTGCAAGGGAGAGCATTTGTTGTGACCTCCCAAAGAGCAAGGAACCGAATGAGGTCATCACGGTAAGCTTATCATAAACTCTAATGAAGTCTATACTTTATTTGATACCGGTTCTACCCATTCTTTTATTTCTCCTACTGCGCCATCGATTAAATTTGACTCGAGAAATTAGACTTTGACTTATCTCGTGGAAACTCCGCTGGGAGAAACCTTCATTACATCCATCATTTATAAGTCTTGTTTGGTTCAAATCCACACCTCACATTACCCGTCGATCTTATTTCATTAAAATACTTCAGATTTGACGTGATTCTGTGGATTGATGGTTAACTACTTATCATGCAAAAATTGATTGTTTTCGTAAGTTGTTAGCTTTCATATTCCTAATCAACCTATTATGCTAATTCAAACGACCAAACCATTAAAATCAATCACGGTCATCTCAAGCCATAAAGCTATTCGCTTATTGAAAAACGGATGTCAAGCTTTCTTAGCTCATGTCACGATTTAAATAAAAAATACGCCAATTTTAAACGATATTTCTATTGTTAATAAATTTCCGACGATTCTCAAGAACTTCCCGCCTACCCCAGAGCGTGAAATTGAATTTTGTATCGACTTGAACCCCAGACAAAACCTATTTCCAAAGCCCCATATCGAATGGCTCCTATTGAACTTCGTGAGTTAAAGACCCAACCGCAGGAATTGTTAGACATCGGGCTTTATTCGCCCCTAGTACTTTCCTCGGGGTGCTCCTCGCTCTATTCGTGAAGAAGAAGAAAGATGGGAGTATGCGATTTTTGTATTGATTATCTGGAGTCAATCACGCCACCATCAAAAATAGGTATCCATTGCCACGTATTGATGACTGTTTTTTCGACCAAGTGCAAGGAGCCAAATTCTTTTCAAAGATCGATCTTCGTCCGGATATCACCAATTGAAGATTAGAACCACCGACATTCCAAAGACGGCCGTAACTCCCCAGACGGCATTATGAATCCTAGTCATGTCCTTTCGATCGACTAATGCCCCGCCGCCTTTCATGGATATGATGAACCGAGTATTCAAGGAATATTTAGATCACTTTGTGGTCGCCTTTATTGATGACATCCTTATTTATTCCAAAAGCCGTGAAGATCATGAGCAACACTTGAGGTCGACACTCCAAAAGCTTCGTGAATATAAGCTTTATGCCAAGTTGAAGAAATGCGAGTTCGTCAAGAAGTAGCATTCCTTGGGCACGTGGTATCAAGTCATGGAATATCCGTCTGACCCAAAGAAAGATCAAGCTATTCAAAGTCGGGAACAACCTAAATCAATGATCAAGCACGTAGCTTTTGCTTTATGGGTTATTATCTGAGATTCGTGGAAGGATTTTTCTAATCGCTATTCCATCGACTCAAATTGACTCGGAAAGATACAAAGTTCTATTGAGCGAAGAATGTGAGAAGAGTTTTCAAGAACTCAAGAGGAGATTTATTTCAAAGACTGCTCGACAATACCATCCGCTCTTGAGGGATTTGTCATCTACAAAGTGATGCTTCTGCAAAGGGTTGGGATGTGTTCTCATGCAACATGGAAAAGTAATAGCTTTATGCCTCGCGACAACTCAAAGAATATGAGAGGAATTATCCTACTCATGATCTAGAGTGGCAAACCGTTGTCTTTTCAGACTTAAAATTTGGAGGCATTACTCAGATGGGGAGAAAGTGGAGATCTTTACTTGATCATAAAAGCCTCAAATATTTCTTCACTCAAAAGGAACTCAACACGCGACAACGACGCTGGCTTGAACTGCTGAAAGATTATGATCATACCATCCAATACCATCCCGAAAAGTTTAACGTGGTAGCCGACGATCGAGTAGAAAATCATATGCAAGCACGAAAAGCGATATTGTCAACGCGAAAGGCCCATTTTGTGTGACTTGCAAAGGATGGAGATAGAATTAAAGACTCTGTGGACGCATGTGATGATAGCGAGTATACGAGTAGAACCGATTTTAATCGATAAAGTTAAAGTCGCCAAGCTGCATGCACTGGAGCCGATGCGATGAGGAAGAAAAAGCAAGAAGGTGCTACGCCAAGCAAGAATCGATGAAGAAGGAATACTTGAGTCAACTCTGCATTTTGTGTTCCTAACGACTCGATTTAAAGTATAATATCACGATGGAGGCACACAACACACCATTTGCAATCCATCTCGAGGAGTACCAAATGTATCATGATATTCGGCCATACATTTTGGTGGAGCAATACGAGAGAGAGAGATAATTTTGCTTATCTCAAGGTGTCTAACTTGTCAACGAAAGTTAAAGCGGAGCATCAAGTACCAAAAGGTCCATCAGAACCACTTGAAATTCCAGAATGGAAGTGGGAGCACATTACCATGGATTTCGCACGGCCTTCCTAAGGTTTCTCAAGGCATCGATGCGATTTGGGTCATTGTTGATAGATCGACCAAGTCCGCTTCATTTTTTACCGATACGAGAAACTTATACACTTGAACGCCTTCGCTCAGATGTACATAAACGAGATTGTAAGATCGCATGGTACGCCTAAGATCCATAGTTTCGATCGAGACCCAAGATTCACTTCACGATTTTGGGTTAGTTTGCAAAAAGCTATGGGCACAGATTTACGATTTAGCTTTCTAAGATATCATCCCCCGCGATTTGACGACGGACAATCGGAGAGGACTATTCAAACTCTCAAGATCTATTAAGACTCGTGGTCCTTGATTTCAAGGAGTTGGGGGATGTTCTTACCATCGTGGAGTTTTCCTACAACAACAGCTTATCATCGCAAGTATCGCATGGCTCCATTCAAGTTGCCAGATGGAAGAAAGTGTCGTTTCCAAAGATGCCGGGATGAGGTGGGTGAAGCAACGTTGTTGGGACCGAGTTGGTACGTACGATGACTTTTTAAAAGATTCAAACGATCCGACAACGATAAAAACCTCACAAAATCGATAAAAGAGTTATATGCCGATCTTCATCGAAAGGACGTGGAATTCGATATAGAGATCATGTGTGTTAAGAGTCGCTTCCATGGAAAGGAGTTACAAGATTTGGAAAGAGAGGAAAACTTAACCCTCGATTCATCTGGCCCATTTTTAATCCTCGATCGAGTAGGAATCGTGGCCTATAGACTCGCTTTTACCGCCAAATATGTCTCGTGTTCATAACGCTTTTTTCACATATCTATGTTACGTAAATATGTGAAAGACCCAACCATATTATCGAAGTTAGAACCCATTTAAATAGCGGAAGATTTGACGTATTTAAGAGGTTCCTGCTCAAATTTTGATAAGAAGGAACATATTCTACGCCCAAGGTTATACCTCAAGTCAAAGTTTTGTGGAGGAACCACGATGTCGAGGAAATGACTGGGAGTTAGAATCAAATGAAATCAAGGTATCCTTACCTCTTCGACATACCGTGTATCGCACTCCTAATTTCGAGGGCTTAAATTTCATGTTAAGGGAGGTCAGAAGACCCTCACTTTTATAAATAAAGATGAATTTTTCTATAAATATTATTTTTGAATATTATGGAATAAATTTGATATAATGTTATAACAGGTAATATTTATAAATTTTGCAAAGTATGCAAGTTGTTATAAAATATTCATTTGGCCTGGGAATATTCTTTTGTTAGGAATATTCGCATAACGGCTCAATCATGGTGGACCCCATACAATGTAATTATCATTTGATCGAAAAACGACAAAAAATATTTTATAAAAATAACTACGAGGTGTTACCGTTAAAACCGCTGAACTACCCTAAGTGTAAAAGTAAAAGAATACGCGTGAGTTGATAAGAAGACACCAGATTGATTATCGATGCTTACGTGAGAAGTCACTCACCTACGCTTCAATTATCGCTACAAAGAATCGTGATCATATCTCTTATATTATCGATTCAATTATTGTCACAAAGATCATCTCAGATAATATGTTATAAGATTAAATCAATAATTGAGACGACAAGTTATAAATGATTAATAATTGTTGAAAGATTAAATATGTGTTGATGAAAAAAAAAATGATTTGTGGTAAGTTTGATTATTTTATGGGGGCTCATATGTCATCATCTAAGAGTCTCTTCTTCAATAGTATTTACCTTACAATAGTAATTACCTTCGCCAATAGTATTACCTTCACAATAGTAATTACCCTCGCCAATAATAGTATTTACCTTCAATCAATAGTAATTACCTTCACAATAGTAATTACCTCTTGTGAATAGTATTTACCTTTCAATAATAAGTAATTACCTTCGCCAATAGAATTACCTTGTGAATAGTATTTACCTTCCAATAGTATTTACCTTTTATTAATAGTAATTACCTTTACCAGACGTCGAACCACTTGTCGCTTCACATTACAAAAGGCCAAACCACTTGTCGTTTCACACATTAAAGGCCAAAACCAATTCAAGCCACTGGGCTTTTCACACAGTGCTAAGTTAGAAATCTTCTATAAATAGAGGCCTAGGGCTTCATTATTTTTCACTTAATTCATTCAAGCTTATAGAGAGAGAAAGTATAGAGAGAATAAGAGAGAAAGAAGAAGAGTATTTTGTTACTACATCGCCATAAAGATTCAATCTCCTACCAAAATGTAAGGGGTGTTATTCTTTCTTATTCACGAAGAGAACTGTTGTTATTCCATCGCTTATTATTCTCGCTGGAATAACTCGTATACGTGGTTTACCCTATACTTGGTGACATTCTTCTATTATTCGTTGGAACATCCACATCTCAGGTGTTTTACACCCGACCGGTTGTTTTTTTTATTATTTCGCTGAACATCCTGCTCGTGGTTTTACACCGATTCGGGTTCCGCCTTTATTATTATTCTCGTTGAACATCCCGTCTGTAGTGTTTTACACCGACTCGGTTCCGCCTTTTTATTATTCTCGTTGAATATCCTATCTCGTGTGTTTTTACACCGGATCCGGTTCCATCTTTATTATTCTCGTTGAACATCCCGCTTGTGAATTTCACCGACCGGTTCCGTTATTTATTATTCGTTGAATAACCCGTCTGTAAGGCTTCTATCGCACGCACGGTGATTTCTTTTGTTATTCCATTCTTTATTATACCCAATTGGTTAAAACTTTGACTTCTATACTCCATGAAATTAGTAGAATATCCTCGATATTTCGTTTTATCCAAAGATCTTTTCATGGAAATATTCTTCCGATCATTCTTGAATTTTACTCTACAAAACAAAGATCATGTTGATAATTTGGACGTTAATAATTTCTTGATAAAATAATTTTGAACTTGTTTTATCAATTCTTATATCATTGTCATCATCCTCATGTTTATATTTTTTTGAAAGTCATCGTGGCCTCAGAAGGTATGATGGACTTGGTATGATTATGCACAGAGACTATTCTTGTAATCACGACCGTAATGTTACAAATGATGTGATAAAAATCCTCAAGGGTCAGTAGTGTATCGATGGACGCTTGTTGGCATGATCATGACTATTAATGAATACACAAATATTCTCGGCCCGTAGTGCATGAATAATTGTGGGTCGTGATACTAAAGAATATCCTCGTCAGAAAAGTGTGGGTGATTCGATGATGTGAAATATTTATTAAAGTCGAGTCTCATTTATAAACAATGATGAAAACCTTTTAAAACCTAAAAGATAGTAGATTTTATTTTCTACTTGACTTTTTTAATGGATCAGATATTCATCCGCAGCTTAAACCTGGTTGTTCTATTGTATTTTATCAGTTTAATATTATCAAGACTATTGATAATTTATTCGCATTATCTTAGTCATAATATTTCATCGGGCTAGTTGAGCTCACCTTTCTTTCACCGTTTTTCTTGAAATGAAATGATCTGGGAAATATAGTCCGACTCACTAGCGTAAAATAGTGTGATAAAACGAGTGAGGATGGTCCTCAAGATAAGATTTAGTATTTAAACTCCTCACTATTTCGTTAATAAATAAAGGTGATAATAATGTATACCTAATAATGAGGACTTTGAAGTTTCGAGATAATCCACTAATTTTATGGATAATATCTAACCAAGAGTATAATATATTTGTATTTAAACTCACAGAATAATTAACGAAATGTCGATATTGTAATAATAAATAAGCAAGTGTCAAAATAAATTCAAGACCCAAAGGACGCTTATATTAATAAGAAGAATTTCACAAAAGTATTCCAAGTAGCGTAAAGAAAATCCAAATGAGAATAAAAATGAATACTGTAAACAAATAATCTGAAAGAAAATTACAAGTATTGAAGAAAATAATTCTCTTAATGAATACGAAACAAATAATACCACTTACCTTGAACAATTTGGATATAGGAGTAGTGAAGTAGCGAGAATACTTTTCTTCTTCTCTCTATAGTTTCTCTCTCAGAGTTTTAGTGAATTCGTAAAGAAATAATGAAGGAATAAGCTTCTATTTATAGGAGAATGGTGAATAGTAACTAATTTATGAACGGTCAGATTGATTTACTTTTAAAGCAGACGGCCCGTAATGGTTTACTATAAAATATTCTAATAAAACAAAATCTTTTAAATAAAATATAATATATTTTATTTATAATCTAATAAAACGAATAACTTTATAAAAGTATTTGCATTTTATGTAAAAAGATTTTACTATGCAAAATACTATCGCAGCCTTATGCAAAACACTATGCATAATAAAATATAATATATTCTATTTATAGTCTAATAAAAACGAATAACTTTATAAAAGTATTATGTTTTTATAAAAAGATTTTACTATGCAAAATACTATAATAATAGTAATATAATATATTCTATTTATAGTCTAATAAAACGAATAATTTTAAAAAAGTATTACATTTTTTTATATAAAAGTTTTACATTTTATTACATTAATAATACTAATAAAACAAAACTTCATCATCATTATTATAATTCACACTATTAATCGATCAGGTCGTTCTCAAGAAAGAGGGGGCTATCCAATAAGGATTTCTCCCTATTAGCGTGCAATTAGGTGACCAAACCTCTCCTTGGCAGAACTTCTAGACATCGTTAATATTGCAAATAATAATATTAATAACTTCGTCGTCTCAATTTTTGATTTAATAATATATAAAATGTTGACAATAATTGAATCAATTAACGTGAGATACTATGCAACAATTACTGAAGTAATAATTGAACAAAACTGAGTGACTTCTCACGTAAGCATTAATAATCAATACCGTGTGCTACTATGCAACCACGCGTATTCCTGTAATTTTAACACCGGGTGTTTCAACAGTTAACAATAAAACTTCTGCCGTTATTTTCATAAAATATTTTTGTCGTTTTCTCAATCCGATAATAATTCCGTTGTGGGGTCCACCAATGATTGTGTCGTCGTAAGAATATTCCCTGTTAAAACGAATATTTCCCGACCAATCAAATATTATATAACAACTTGTGTACTTTGCAAAATTTATAACTATTACCCACAACTATAACATTATATCAAATTCATTCCATAATATTCAAAAAATGATAATTATAGAAAATTCATCTTTATTCATAAAAGTTGGGGTCTTACAATTCATACTTAGTTGGTATGTTTAACAATAATTACCTCTTCAAGTTTTTACATACTGAGTTTTTTATTTACTTACATAATTTTGTTGCGTATATCCATATGTTATTGGACAACTAACTGCGATAGGAAGTGTAGAAGTCAACACAAACAATGATAAACAGAGCAAGAGAGTTAATATTGAATTAACTGATAACATGTAACTTTTCAAACTATATTAACACTACTTTTATTAATAACTATGATCATTTAAATTAATCTTACATTGTATTTTTCTTACAGTCATAATGTATTGAGCTGCACCTTGTGGGATGACTTTGCAAACCAGATTTGTTCTTTTACTGAAACAGAAAACCAAAATAACATTATAATTGTTTTACAGTTTGTAAAAATCAAGTTCTAGAAAGGTATTATCACTTTTATTTCAATGAAAAATATCTCTCCAAACACATAATTATTAACTATACAACATTTACCCTTAACTAGGTACACCAACGTTGTCAAACTCAATGTTCGGTTCGAGACTTCTTATAAATACAGATATCCCTGAGTTTGTTACTTTTAAAATAGGTATACTACATACTTTTCTGATCCCTTATTAATTTCTATTACTACTACAAGTTAATTTCCCCTTTAACTATCCTCACTGTTATCTACTAGCATTTGTGATGCAACAAATAATAAACTACGATAAATCATTTATCCAACTAGAGCACGTTATTTATGCCAGATGAATTCCTCCAAATCTGTGATAGTAAAATCTTGATGAGATACGGGATGCAACATAGGTAAAACCACTACTTTTTTATAACACCTTACTTCTTTCACAACATTATCTTATATTATGTTGCTCATTTTCTATTTAATATTCCAGGAGTCAACGTGTGTGGTACTTTCTACTATTTTGTGCATAGAAATTGAATACAATTGGCTCTACAATTCCTGCAAAAAATGCCGTAAAAAAGTAAAACCTGACAGCGGAAAATATTTGTGTGATAAATGTTCTGACTATGTTAATTATGTTACACCAAGGTATTGTGATACAATATTTTGTTATACGTTATATCTACCTTATGTTCATACTGTGTGCACTCTGTTAATACTATCCAACTTCGTAAATGTAACTTTTAATTGTAGATTTAAAGTTAAAGTTAAAGTAATGGATAATACGTCCAGTGCATCTTTTGTTATATTTGATCGTGAAGCCCAATAAGTCATAGAAAAATCAGTTTATGAATTGAGGGAATAATTGATTAAGGTCAAATTAAAATAGAAAAAATTATTACATATTTAAAGTATACATTCTTAACCTTATGTACATAACTCATTTTAATTCATGTTTTTTAAATATGTTAAATGATGGAGACTCTGATTGTTTTCCAGATGAACTCGATTTATTTTTGCAAAAGATGTTTCTTTTTAAGATACAAATATCATCTTATAATTTGAAGGGAAATTATGCGACATTCACAGTTGCTAGAATGACTGACGATGAAAAAAATAATTGAATCTTACACAAACTTATGTGATGAACCTCAGGTAGTATCAATTTTACACATATAATTTGGTAACAATAAATATTACCTACATTACCAACTATTTCTTATATCGTTGTTTTAATTCTGGTACTACAGTTTATACAGGGTGGTCATTGTCCGATGTTGTCAACTGTGTCACACCTATAAGCAAAATGCCTATACATTCAATCAGCGATGATTAAGTACAAGGATCTCAGTCAACTGATGTTGAAATGTCAACCAACAAACTGTAAAAGAAGATCAAAATTAATAAAGATGACAACTTTACCGCTCTAAATTCTTATTTAAATAAAAAAATTGTACTTGAATTATAAACCTCTCTGAACCCTAACCCAATGCTCCCCCCCCCCTCAAATATCTCCCTACTCCCACAAAAAGTAACCCCCTAAACCTCATAAACAAAAGGCTCTCATGATCCCCAACCATAATTTAGGTAATATTCCTTTTCATCACCATCAATTTAGACTCTAATTTGCATATATTGTTGCAAGCAACTGCAAAATAAAGACATTCCTTTTGACCCTATCTCCTTCACTTCCACCTTCGATTTTCAATGGTTGCTCCAATCTTTGGAACTACATGAATCTATAAGCCTTATTTTTATTCATGTGTAATATGTACATTTATATTTTTTTGTGTGGTAAAAAAAAATTAGTTACTTATGGCCAAATACCGTATTTCAGGATTATATGAGTAGAATAATGAATTCGATCCTTACCAAGAATTTGATTGCGTCATGTTTTGTGAAATTGATTGGATGAATTGGTATAACATTGTGTAATGTATTCATTATTTAACTATAACATTATGGTGTGTATGACACAGTGCTATACTACTATGTTTTTGGACATGGTGTTTGTTTGACATGAAGATCCAACATAATTATTAATGTTTGTGCTTTTTAGTTTCAACATATAACATGTGATTTCCCTTCAGGTCTGAGGACCGAAACTGGGACATTATTTCGTTGTTTCCCCTTTCGTTTGGATGTTAGACTTATAGTGCAAGTAAGTGTATATGAGTCATGAACTCTTCAAAATGTATCAAATACATGTGTAAGATATTTGAAGCTTGGTGATGTTAGTGTAATATGTAACAGACTTTAAATATGACACTAGCAATTATATCAATATAACAACTCGATGACATCGTCCATTACACCTTTTTAATATTTGTTAGTGCTTTAGAATGAAAGAGGTACCCATTTTTAACCCTATTTGTTACATTATAAATATTTTTATCAATAAATTAATATATATATATATATATATATATATATATATATATATATATATACACACACACACACACAACTGTTATATAATGTCATGGGATTTAGTGATCAGATTAATTCTATACTTAGATATATATTTGCGCACAAATCTTTTACCCAATTCCATGTAATATATGCTATCAAAATTTGATCATCCCACAGCAATCAACCATTTATTTTATTATATTTTAATTTATTAATTGCGTGTATAAATTTATTATTAACAAAATGAATAATTCCGCCGCAACGCGCGAGTTTGTATCTAGTTTATTGATTAATATATTAATGTAGAGTATATCACATCATTAATTTAAAAAATATTTATAAAATAATTTGTATCTCTAATATTTTTCATTAAACAAATGTATTGTAATAATTATTACTATTAAACCACATGATTATAATGTATAAATGATAATAAGAAGAGTGCAAGCCCTTATAAGGCCACACCTCATAACTAACGTGTGTCAACCTACGATGGGTTGTAAGATCTGTGGTACACACGAGGCAAATGAATTCTGGGTTTGGGATGAGTCCCAACTCGGCCAAAAGTATGAATTGTATTTGGATTGAAGGAATGAAATGGAGACTAAAATAATTCATTTCATTTTAGTTGAAATGAGTTATTCCATGCTCTCTCTCCCCCATACCCTCATGGTTTAATGATAAAAAAAATTACTCATAAGACTTTGGGTATGAAATCTTGGACAAGAATGTTAAGTATCAGTCGAAAATAGCAAAAAAAAATAATGATTCAATTCATTCTAATCGCAACTAAACACAATTTTTTTTTATATGAATTATTTTATTTCTAACTTTATTATTTCAATCCAAATGTAACATAAATTTAAATGTTATATTAAAAGGATGGTGCGAGCCTCCTTTAAGTTCTTAACACTATTCGAAATTGTCTCACACCTGTCATAACACTCCCGAAATAAAAATCAAATTATACATATGAAAAAGTGAAAATTAAGATATAATTGAACAATAAATTTCTCTAACAAGCCATGCCTTATAATTCTAGTCATTTGAACTTGATGGGCCTTTATTTTCTATTTTTATTATTTAAAATAAATGGAGGGTTTTGGTGTGCATTTTTTGTTATGGACAACAAAAGAATATGCTTTTCTAAATTATCTGATGCTAAATGCGAGTCCAAATTAGTCATTTACCACCCATCTTATTTTTCCGGATATACCCTTTAGTTACCATAAAGTTGTACGGTCATTATCTGACAAGAAACCAGCCTATCAAGGGTAATTTGGTAAAACAAAATGGGCTGCCTGACCGGCTAAAACAAATCCGTAACTTTTAACATTCGGAGTCAGCCGCTCGATCACATTACGCTCTCCACTCTTTCTCAGTCACCTCTGTAACCAAATTTATTTTTCTAGATCTGCAGTGACGTAAGCAGCCGGACGGACAGTGGTTCGGCGTCGCATCAGGTTACCTCTCTCTTCCCTTCGCCTCTCTATCCATTTATTTATGATTCTATGATATGTGTGATTATGTGTTTTTGTTTGCTTATGTAATAGATTTTAAGGTCAGATGAGTTATAGATTTCTGATTATCTTGTCAAATCTAATTCAATTTATACGTGGATTTGTTGGATTTTGATTTTAGCTGAGTACGCCTAAAGTTTGGTAGCAGTGTTAGTATGCCTATTATATATATCATATTGATATATATATATTTGATCTCTTTTACTCATATTTTGTCTCCATCACATTTATTGATAAAATCCAGACTACTTATGGTAGTCGAACATTGATGTAAACTATGAGCTAATATGTAGTTATATACATGTATTTTCTTTCATTATCAGTTAATATCAAGTAATGGAGATTTTTTTTAGTAGTTATGATTTTTTTTGAACTGTGGTGTAATATTTGCAGATTTGGTGCCTAGTTTTTTCGCCATTTATTTATTCTTACACTTAAACTTCCAATAGAAATATAAAAAAAACATGTTTTTGAACCCCAAGCGGTGGGAGAAATGGCAGAGGCCTTGAGGTTAGGACTGGTTCCAATCCCTCCAACATTACTTATGAAAAGTAGGCAACATGTTTTCAACTCTGAAGCTCTTACAATATTTATGCTAAAATCATTTGTTGCTTCAAAGCCTTTTTGGTCGTCCTTAAAATCTTGAAAGACCCAAAGTACTTGTCAAAACTTTTTGATGAGTCCCAAGTATTCCTCTCATAGTCCATATTAAGCTTCAATATTTTTACCCCTTTGTCGCCCATTTGTTAAACTCTTGACTGCATCTCCCTGCTCTTAGCCAAGGTATTTAACTATTTATATTAACCACCCCCACAAGACTGCTTTCCGCTGGCCTACATCATTGTGTGTTTAAGCAGTGAGCAAGAGAAAGTCCATAAAAAGTTTTAGATTAGTTATTAATCTCTTTTGAGATTTAACTTAGAACAGTCGGTTATTTTACTTCCGATGTTTTTTCTGAATTGAAAGTGAAGTTGTGATTCTGATCGATATTATAAAAACCTTTGTAATCATTATAATTAATTGGAATACTGGCATGGATGGAAAATAATTTTCTTTCATTTGTTAGACGGCATGTGATGTTGTTGGAGTTTGGGTGAGCTGTTCTTGTATGAGTATTAAGGTGTTGTATGTATCAATGAAATTGACTTATAGCCAGAGATGGTTGTAAATATCTTACGGAGGATGTGATTGCAAATTGTGTTCTTCACAAGTTTGTTGGTACTGATTAGAATGATATATAAAATGATTTGAGGTGGTCTGCTTGTTGAAAAGTATATATTCTGTAGTGTTGGGGTGGGTGTCTAATATCATGAAGGGTAAAGTAGGAAATGGATTTGGACTCATGGATGTGGTAATGGGTGTGGTTGTAATGGACAGGGAGGAGGCAGCAGCTGTGGTGGTGGTATTTTGCAGAACGGTGGTGGTTGGATTAAATTGTGGTTATTTGAAAATGAGTTCAGACAGCAGGAGCCGGAGCAACAGCAGGAGTCGAAGCAGGAGCCCCTTGGATCGTAAGATCCGTACGGAACGCTATTCCTATCGAGATGCACCGTACAGGAGGGACGCACGTCGGGGTTTCAGGTTTTCTGGTTTTCAATCAATTCACTTACTGTTTTAACTTTTCTGTTTGACTATTTTATGTAGACCCGCGAAGCAGGACATTAAGATATGGGTTCTGCTAGAGATCGACACAAGATTGATGATTATGATATGCTTAAATTGATTCTTCTATATGAATGATGATCTTAAAAGATGAACTCGAGATTTGGTTATAGTTCTTTGTGCATTTGTTGCTTATATCTTCTTGTTATAACTTCTTTTCAGGTTCAGTATATGAACAAAATTTTCTTGATACTTGAACATATTATATTAGTGATGTAAAAAGGGTTTTGGCTTATCAATATTGCATAGATGCATATTGCTTAGAAGTATAGGTAAATAGGAGCATTTCATGATTGGTAAAATGTAAATGTATGTTCTGGGACTATTGAAGGCAAAAAGATAAATTAGAAAAGGGGTAATATGTATTTTATTAATATATGAAAAAGAGAGGAAAAGATTATTGCTGCTGTTGTTTTCTCTCCTTTTCTCTACCTTTTTCTAATGAATACAGTTTAGTTTGATTGTTACTGTTTCCTCTACTTTTCCTTTTATCTAGTAGAGCTTGGTGAATCATCGATTTTGAATGATTGAAAAACACAATACACTCTTATCCTTCTCCCACTCCCCCCACTCTCATATAAAAATTAACACTTGTATTCTATTTTTGCTTCCAGCCAGAACAATCTCTGCAAGAACTGCAAGCGACCAGGTCATTTTGCTAGAGAATGCCCTAATGTGGCAATTTGTCACAATTGCGGTCTTCCTGGGTAAGGATGCTTGCGATGCACTATATGCTACGTAACATTCATTTGATGTGTTGAACTGAATTTCCTTCGCAAATATGCTACTCCAGAGTTGAGTTTCTGTTGTAATTGTACAATTGTTGGTTTTAAGAATTTGTGTATAGAAGAAATCCATGTAGTGTCTAGCATTAAACACAGGTTTATAATTTTTTTGGGGTCTCTTTTTAAGTGTTTGGTCCTTCTGCAAAATCGTAGGTAGGCTACTAACATTTGAAATGCATCTGGAGTATGACATTTTCAAGTAAAAAAGAAGCACCAGTACATTTTTTTTCCGAGTAATGCTTACTGTTAGGCTCTCAAATGCTCCAATAAAATTCTGAACTCCAAATGACAAGCATCAACACCTTATCAAGCCACATTGTATGGGTTTCGAATTTAGTGCTGTGTTTGGGGATCTCAAGCATCATTCATGTCTTTACTTCATCATGAATTATGATCCACAAGGCTTGGTTTATACTTGACACCGTACTAAAGCTTGGGGGGGGGGGGGGGTGGTTGGTTTAGTGGCAGTGGAACAAGAGTGATAACTTCTCACAATTAGTTAAAGAAAGTGAAAGTGAGTTCTGATTTTCATCAAGTTTGGTAGTGTATTCTTTGAGAAACTCGTTCACATAACTTTGTTGCATCTTTGAATATTATTTTAAATGGTTTTAATGAATAATCTTATGCTTTTGTATTAGCAGTAATTTCTCTTCATGCATTATCTTTTTGATCTTTTAACTAAGCTATGACACTTTGTTCAAATTCAATGGACACCGTCTCTCTCTTTATCTGTGTCTCATTGAGGTTGGCTTTTTATTTTGAAATTATTGTGATACAATACATGCTTTGTTCATGTTACATTTTTTGTATTAATTCGACCTTCTTTAGTCTCAAGAAACACGCTAAACAGTTATATTTAAAGTCTCTTAAAGTCAACTCTAACATGTGCATGAAATATCAAATAGTGTTATGATCATAATCATCACTAAATAACCAATTACTACCTGCTCTAGTCTCAAAGAAATACACTAGCAGTTGTATCTCTCTTCATGTCTTAACTCCTGTTTAAGAGAAAACTATGATTACATGTACTTGCTATGTCAGACACTATTACTATCACATTAGTTGTCTTCATCATCAACACTAATGATGAAGTTAATATTATGAATCAGGCATATTGCATCAGAGTGCACCACAAAATCTCTATGTTGGAACTGTCGTGAACCTGGACACATGGCTGGCAACTGTCCAAATGAGGGAATCTGTCACACCTGTGGCAAGACAGGCCACCGTGCTAGGGACTGCTCAGCTCCCCAACTGCCACCTGGTGATCTGCGGCTGTGCAATAACTGCTTTAAGCAAGGCCATGTAGCAGCAGACTGTACGAATGATAAGGCATGCAAGAACTGTAGAAAGACGGGCCACCTAGCTCGTGATTGTCAGAATGATCCTGTTTGCAACATGTGTAACATATCGGGTCACGTTGCTAGAGAGTGCCCAAAAGCTAATATGATGGATGAGAGGGGTGGCGGTCCCCGTGGTGGTGGTGGTTATGGTGGTGGCGGCGGTGGTTATGGCAGCGGTGGTTATGGTGGTGGTGGTGGTGGTTATCGGGATATTGTGTGTCGGAACTGCCAGCAGGTGGGTCATATGAGCCGTGACTGTGTGGCCTTGATGATTTGTCACAACTGCGGGGGGCGAGGACACCTGGCATTTGAGTGCCCATCTGGAAGGATGATGGACCGCTTCCCCAGGCGTTACTGATGGGTGTAACTATTGGTTTATGACTTTGAGTGACCGGTAGTATGATCTTTTATTTTTGTTTACAGTTGAAGTGAGATTTCTTTTCAGCATTTAGAATAATGCTACTCTGAAACTCTCTTAGATCTTGACTTGTTGGTTTTTGAAACTTTTTATGTTATAAATGTGCTGAATTTACTATGGAGCATTCATTTTGAATTGGTGGTGTCTGCGGATGTGCTTGCAATTGAAGTTTTAATGCTCTATCTAAACGAATGTGGATCACTCCTCAGTTTTTTTGACAAGGAGTCGGCTGGTATATTGAAATATTACACCTAGAAGTCATGTGTTGGTTAGTATTAATTAACAATGTGGGTCTGGTATATTGAAGTATTACCCCTCCCCTGGAAGTCTTGTGTTGGCTTAGTATTAATTAACAATGTGGGTCGCGGTGAGTGGGTGAGTTGGTCAGTTTGTGGTGGTGCTGTAGGTTCTTTCCGTAGGTTCTGGAAAGAAGCCTTGAAATGAAAATTATTGGGCTGTATCTACCTAAAATAAAATGTGCTACATAAACTACACTAGCAATGAAAGGAAAAATATGTAGAATTTTCCACTTTTCTTTACTGAAAACTATAAAACCAACGTAAGTTGCTAGTGATTGTCAAAAGTTGTAGAAACTCCAGTTGGGTTTAAGAAAAGGTTGGGTCACTTGCAATAATTGTGAAAAAGAGATAAAACTGCAGAAATCTGCTGGATTAAAAAACTCCGAAAGTCTCTATATTATTAAAAAAGGGTTGAGAAAAATTATCAAAAAAAATAATAAAAAAATTTGTAGACTTGGATTCTGGCAGTTTCACTTGCCCCACATGCCAAAGTGCACTCCAATTCACCAACTACTTTCAGCTGAAAGCTTGTGATTCCTTATCCGCCTTCCCAATGTCTTCCCAATAACCAAAACAGTTGGAGAATGGAGAAGAGTCCTGTTGCCATACATTATAAGATTACTCCATAATACAAATTTAATTATTTTGTAAATAAGAGACTTCCTGTAATTTTTAATCTTGGAATTTCGTATGTTAAATTTATGTTCTTCCATTCCAAAATAATATTTTGAAAATTATAATGGGTGACAAAAATTAAGACAAATTTTAATATGGATCATATTACTCATTTCATTCAATAAACTATATTAAGCTACATTTGTTTGCAAAAATGATGAGCTATATAAGACTATTTGTACTCATTTATTATCACTTCGTACTATTTTATCCCATGATTTTTGGTTATTTAATCTCATGGACTATATTTTATTATTTTTAAAGTCATTTGATACCTCAAAAGAGAGATTAATTATAATACTCCCTCCATCCCATGATAAAAGTCTTATTACTATATTTATGGGTAGTCCCATGTAAAAATGTCTATTTTCCTTTAATATGTTACCAAAAATATATATATTTTCCTATTAGCTGCCGTGAAGCATTAAATATCTCATATTTTTCTTTATTTTAATTCTCTTTCCATATTTAATATAGCATTTATTATAAAAGATTTTGTCATTTTATTCAGATAAATGAAATCTCCATATAGTTGAAAAGTAGAGGAAAAATTATAATTTTATCCCAGAGACGTAATAGGATATATAAAATAACAATATCACCTTTCTTCTTGGATAATATACTCATCATTTTTACAAACTAATGTAACAATATTTGTTTTAATAATAATACTAAAATAACACAGTATACTATCAAAATTCTGTTATCTTGTTGTTAATATCAAAATTAACAATCAATAAATTCAAGTAAAATATGAAACAAATTTTACTGATGAAAGTAGTCCATTTTTTCATTATATAAGTTATTTTAGAATACTCTTTTGAATTTTTTTCATAATATAAAATGTCTTACAAATATTTAAGAAAAAAAATTAATCATTTTCTACTTTGCCTCCTTAAAAATAAAATAATTGAGAGAGTAATTAATTAGTTTTATTGATAGTAATGAAATTTCAAATCAATATTAATTATTTAATATTATAATTAATGAGATTTTTAATGTGTGATTAGATTTTAATCGAGTTATATAATAGTAGTAGTTGAAAGGAGGGAGTAATATTTTTTGGATTGAAAGAGTATTTCAAGACATCTAATAATATATTGTCCCTTTGCCTTCACAAATCACAACTTCCTACTTTCAGTTTTAGTTAATTAATGGACTCCAACTGCCATTATTACTCTCCCCAAACTGTTCATCTCTATCCACTGTAACAACTGTCGCGCTAATCTCAAGTTTTAAGGAGTAAAATTTATGAGAATTATTGTATATCTACTATTTTGATATATATAGTGGAAATTTAAAATTTGATTTGTGGGTTTTAATTTTAAAGATTTTCTAAATAAAATCTTGTATCTCTCTTTATTTTACATAATTCCCAACAAATTCAATATGGTCAAGGCCTTAGGGTATGTTATATTTTGGAATGACTTATTTTAAAATGATTTATAAGTCAAAATAAAATTTAAATTTAAGTTAGAATGACTTATAAGTCATATTATGTAAAATAATAATTTATAATTACTTATTTTAAAAGTTTTGACAATTATTTTTAATTTATAAGTCAAAAATAAATCAAAAATTAAATTAAAATAAAATGTAAGTAAGGTATTTAACGTAGTAGAAAATGATATTATATTATTAATGTAGAAGTTGATTATTAAAAGATTTTTTTAAAGAAATAACAATTTCTTATAAAGACTATTAAAATAATGGCAAAACAATCTTTATATTTTGACAATATATAAGATGACTAAGTAGTAATGGGCTCACATTTTGCCCTGCATGTGATTTTTTACTGACACTACTAGTCTTGTCGGCGCTAATTCTCTCTCGTGATACCTCAAACTTAGCCTATTAAAGCAGCCCATTACCCACTCTCAATTTCACAAACACTTGGAGGGGATTTGGGAAAAGAAGAAGAAACAAGTAACAAACTATAAAAACTATCCCTCACTTTAACTTTCTTCTTCTTCTTCTTCTATCCTTTTTAATTCTTAATAATTTCCCCTTGTTTGAATCAAGCTACCATGATTACGCCGATGCATTGACGAAATCCATAATGTTTTTCGAGGGCCAGCGCTCAGGATTTTTGCCGCAGGACCAAAGGATCAGTTGGCGCGCGAATTCGGGCCTCGGCGACGGTTATACGGTGAGTGCTGACTTGACCGGCGGTTATTATGACGCCGGAGATAATGTTAAGTTCGGGTTTCCGATGGAATTTACCACGACGATGTTGGCTTGGTCTGTGATAGAATTTGGAGATAAAATGCCGGCGGGAGAACTGAGGAATGCTTTGGTGGCGGTTCGTTGGGCGACGGATTATCTTCTCAAAACTGTTTCTCAACCAGACCGTATTTTTGTGCAGGTAATATGATTATGATTGGTTTATGATACTATAGTTTTTGGGGATTGAAGTTTATTTTATTAATTTAACAAATTCATATTATTACATGAAAATACGTACAGTTATATGAAAATTTTGTATTTTTATATTACAGGATTAACTCATGTGAAAATATTATTTTTTTAGATAAAAATATTTATTTTATTTTTATATTTTCATGTTTATATGATCATGAATAGAAGGTATGACACGCGTAGAAATATTTTATTTTTATATAAAATTATGAATTTTACAAAAATATATATATATATATATATATATATATACTTTTTAAGTGTTTTGTTTAATATTAATAACATGATATTAATTATATTTGGAGACGTTGCATCATTGTCATTTTCTACAATTATCAAAGAAAAAATGAGTCATACTTTAGGAAAAGGAATTCATAAAATGATAAAGTGAAACGAAGGAGTATTAAATGCCAGATGAGATTTATTTTTTTTTTTTTTTTAAGATTTAAGAAAGGGATATACAGAGCAAAGAAGACCACCCCAATTTATACTGGCTACTAAAATAAGTAGTCTTTTTGTCCTAAAATAATAAAACTAATTACTATAACTATTATTTTCAAGACATTAATAAATCAATATTAATTTTTAATTTAAATTAACTTTAAATTGTCAATATATCTCCAATAGTGACAATATTCTGGATTTTAAAAATTATTTTAATACTTTCATTTTCTAATTGGGGAGGTGATTTGGTGAAGGACTACATGATATATAAATGTGAATTGATATTTTCATATGTATTTTTGATATTTTTCTCTCACGTGAACATACAGTGGGTCTCACCTTTATGTGAAAATGAATTATGTGAAAATATCAAAAACACATGTGAAAATTTATAATTTTTTTTTGTTTATTTGGCACAATAAACTAAAAGTGTAAGAAGATCTCCAAGTGATCTCTTATTTATTTTGAAATCTTTCAAATAGGCGAATCGCATCAAAAAATTATCTTTAAGAGTCTCTTCAATTTTAGTCATCAAATCTGCAACCTCATTCTCTCTATTCAAATCTTGAACCTCATTCTTTCTTTTCAAAATATTTATGAAAGGTTAAAAATGTTTATTTTATTTGATAAATTTGATGTACAGTTCATTGAATTAAAAAAACTAATAAAATACAAAATATAAAATTAACAAATAATATTTTTTAAATTGCTACGTATAGTAACAAACTTTAATTTTAATTTTTTTTTTGCTACTACTTCTAACACTATTCAAATGACCAACCCGTGAAAAAAGTTGGGGATGTGGTTGTTTGTGGATTAATTGGTTTATCTGTATCCTGACACTGGGTTCCAGAATATCTGTCATCAAAATCCAATTTTGCCAACTTGGTATTTGAAGTTTGAACCCACTAATCCTATTACAAGCATGATATCACCAGGTCCTAAGTTAGTGATCCCTCCGCTTCCGACTTTAGAGCATGAAAAATAAAATACTCCCTGCGACTATTATAAGTCGTTTTAAAGTTTACATAAATATTAAAAAAATAATTATATAAAATTAAATATAATATTAACTATTTATATTATTATTATATTAAAAAAAAGGAGTATTATTTATTAGGTAAAAAATAGTGAGAGAACCAAAGTTATATTTAATAGTTGGGGTAGTATTGAAAACTAAACAATTAATACTTACTTGAAATTCTCAAACGACTTATATTAAGTGACAAAAATAATTCTCTAAAACGATTTATATTAAGGAACGAAGGGAGTATATTGTGAAAGTTTATATTAATTTTTTAATTATTAATTATAGAAATAAATATTAGTGATAATTTTTTTTTTAAATATGTATAATAAATGGGTTTTTTTATAATTTTTATTAATTTTATGTATTAATAAATTTCACAATTATAATCCAGTATAAATTTATCACAATAAATTGTCACTGTTCATTTTTTATAACTTAATTTATCACCGTTCATTTTTAATTGTCTTAATAAATTGGTCCTGGTTGAGCTACTTAAAAATTTAATTAAGACTAGATGCAATATGGCTAGCTTACAACAGTTCACAGTGTATATATTTCTGAATAGTTGAATTTTGGGACATGCATTCAGAAAATAGGAGCACATGCTCAAAATTATAGTACATGGTTACACTGTTTGGACAAAAGAGATGACATTGATAATAATTAAGTGAGGATGCATGCAACTACCAACCAAGGTTGGCTTGAGTGGAAAGAATTCTAGTAGATTAAGCAAGTTTGTAGATGGCCAAACTTAAATTGTGAATCTGGAGATACCTTGAGAAACCAAAGAAAAAAAGAAAAGAAAAGAAGATGCATGCAACTAAATTAGGTTTGTTTGTTTGTTTTTTTGAAATTCACCTAAAGTAGGCATATTGTTGTCATGGGGTTTAAGTAGAGGCCAATTTGGTCCAATTATTTGGCATGCAGGGAGCTGCAGTCTTAAGAAAAACATATTGTTGTTAATTCTGTCTTCTTTAGACTTGATAGGATTTGTAGGCGCAGTCGGTGGTGATGTTTTGCTTTCTTTAAAAAAATAAAATTAAAAATTGAAGGTGAAAATCATGAATCACTATACTTTGGAAACAAATGTTGTATTTCCAAAACATGTTTTGTTTTTGTCTCAATTGGCTTGCTAAGTTAACTTCACGTGTTGCATTAAAGATTGTTTGTTTTTGATTCTTCCTTCCACCTTGAAAGAATGTGAATATGAATATTATTTTTATGGTATAACAATGACTGCAAAAACAATTGAAAATATTGTGTATTGTTTGCCAAATTATGTTGGTATAAAAATGCCGTCATTCTGGGTTACCTTTGTGATCATTTTTAACAAAAAATAAAAATAAAATCAAATTAGACACAGGTATCACGGACCATTAATATCAAAATGTGTAATTAGTTCCATTGTGATATTTCATATATAAGCACAATAATGACGCATAAGATTTGTGTTTGTGATTTCTAAGTGAATGCATGTATGTAACTTATTTCATATGATAGATTGGTGATCCAATTATAGATCATAACTGCTGGGAAAGACCAGAAGATATGGACACGGCTCGGACAGTTTACACGGTAAATGCCCCTAACCCTGCCTCTGATGTGGCCGGTGAGACAGCGGCAGCTCTAGCAGCTTCATCCATGGCGTTTCGTTCTTCTGATCCGGGATACTCTGAGACTCTTTTACGTACTGCCACTAGGGTTTTTGATTATGCGGATCATTACCGAGGGGCTTATAGCGATAATACAGACATTAGGGATGGTGTGTGCCCCTTTTATTGTGATTTTGATGGATATCAGGCAAGAATTAATTAGCTAGTCTCCTCCTCTATTTAATTAATGCATTCATGTTTCCTTAGCATATATATATATATATATATATATATATATATATATATATAGATAGGGTAGTACTACATTATCGATTACTTCTTCCTCTAAACTAAAGCCAGAGTTTCATTTGACGTACTTTTATTTAACTAAATTAATTATTAATGTTGCATGCATGTGTTTGTTAAATTTGCATGCATGCAGGACGAGTTATTGTGGGGAGCAGCTTGGCTAAGGAGGGCCTCTCAAGATGGTTCTAATTACCTTAGTTACATACAAAACAATGGTAACACACTTGGGGCTGATGACAATATTAACGAATTCGGGTGGGACAATAAGCATGCTGGCCTAAATGTTCTTGTTTCCAAGGTTAGTACGTAAGTCAAATTAAAAAATGATAATATTTGAAAATTAATTAAGGGATTAAATAAACAATTAATGCATGCAGGAAGTGTTGGAAGGGAGCGTATATGAGCTCCAATCGTATAAAGCATCAGCAGATAGCTTCATGTGCAGTCTTATACCGGAATCATCCTCTTCTCACATAGAGTACACTCCCGGTGGGCTGATCTACAGGCCCGGTGGCAGCAACTTGCAACACGCAACAACCATCACATTACTCTTGCTGGTTTACGCCAATTACCTAGAACGATCATCACAGTCACAGACCATAAATTGTGGTAGCATTAGTGGTGGTCCGTCAATTCTCCGCCAAATAGCCAAGAGGCAAGTTGACTACATTTTAGGTGACAATCCCAAGGGAATGTCCTATATGGTTGGGTATAGTAATTATTTCCCACAACGCATTCATCATCGTGCCTCGTCGCTTCCTTCTTTAAAAGATCATCCTCAATTCATCGCGTGCAAGGAGGGATCAATTTATTTTAACTCCTCGAATCCTAATCCCAACCTACTAGTTGGGGCCGTCGTGGGCGGACCCGGGGAAGATGATGCTTATGACGATGATCGAGTCGACTTTCGAAAGTCCGAGCCTACAACTTACATAAATGCACCGTTTGTTGGTGCACTAGCATATTTTGTTGCTAATCCTAACCCTACTAACCCATAACCCATAACCCAAGTTAGGGAAATAGCTAGCTAGGGCGAATCGATTAAGAGGTTCACATTTATATATATATATATATATATATATATATATATATAAGATTAGGGTAAAAGTCTCTCATCTTGTGCTAAAGCTAAAGCCAGGAAGGAAGAGGCTATCTAGTCTTTTGTTTTGATTTTGATTTTGTGTTTGAATTTTGGGAGAAGAATATGGCCACAATAGCTTATTCTGATGTTTATATATATATATATATATATATATATATATATATATATATATATATATGGAAAAAATGGTTCAATTGAAAAAAATGCAAGGTCTTCTATGTACTACCTTCAATTTGTGAAAAGAAAAAGAATTTGTCTTGAAAATATATATATATATATATATATATATATATATATATATATGATTTCAGAAATTAATGTTTGGACGGTTTTTCAAGTTATTATAACGCATAAATGTAATTAATGTCTAATTTAAACTGCCAGCATTTTACCTGAAGAATATATATATATATATATATATATATATAAGTGAGGCTTGTACTTCCCAAAGTTTCAGCTGTATGGTGCTGGTATCAATTTAATGACGATGTTCATACTAATACTGTACCCCGTGTGCTTGTTGTAAACTTTCCAACCATGAAAATATGGTAGTATTTATTTGACTTCCTGCCTTTATGGTAGGTTAAAAATCATAGACTCCTAATTACCAACTAACACGTGGATAGGTTAATTTACATAAACCATATTATTAACTAGTAATACTCTTTCCCCCTAAATTAAAGTTCATTATTATTGCTAATGTTTTTTTGACTGTCAGTTATGTTATCATAATAATAACAAAACTCTTGGCAATATTTGATCTCTCCCTCAATTATTGTACAATAGGTTTAATAGAACGACAATTTTAAAAGTAGGGCTAGGGAGGAGAAAATTAATGTCATGTGTCGTTACCAACCGAACATGTTAAATTTTTGGTATCTACCAGACCAATAATTAAATGGTTTCAGGGCCTTAAGCTCCGTACGTACTCTACTTCTCCTGTATTCCAACAATTTTGGTTCAGTATTCTTTGATGACTTGTGACTCACATAAATTATGAGGTAGTATTGATAAATAGGAGTATTAGTTTGTGACTAATATTGCTTACCTAATTTTTGTCGCCATTAAATCCGCGTGATAATAGTTTTTTAATTTGACTCCTCTCTTTAATTAAATTAATGCATCTTAAAAATAATAGATATTGTCGCCCTATAAACATTTAAATTTTGACAATTTTACTTGAGAATGACTTAAACATGAATTTGACAAATTTTTTCTAGTACATATTTGAAAAGGCAACGCAGTTTGTCTATGATTTAGTTCATTATTATTATTATTATTATTATTATTATTATTATTATTATTATTATTATTATACGGAAGGAGTTTAAATTAAAAATAATACTACTATCACATGCACTATGGTGGCTCACATATACACACATGCAAATTTGTGAACCCCACATGTCAGACGGAGGCTCACAATATGTATGTGTGTGTATGTGAGTATTTTTATGTGATATTAACATTGTTGTTAAATTAATTACGTTGAGAACTTACTCAAATAGGAACATTTATGATATTTGCCCCTTTTATTTGGGACTCTTTTTGGAAAAATGTAAACCAAAATATATTATGTTATAGAGTTCACGTTGCAGGTTTTTGCTATAAATGCTTTTTTGGACAATTTTGCTATAAAATTAGAAGAAGTTACTATTAAACAAGTTAGTTGACATTTCTGTTTTACATATAGCGAAGAAAAGTTTGTAGGAAGAGAGTAATGTTCATATTAACGGATTCGATTATCACTACATGTTAAGTTGATCAATTGATCGATATATGCATGTACATGCCATCTGTGCGCAGAAAAATATATCGACTTTTTCGATTCTACGATAACAACATTTGTATTAATCAATTTCCAAAATTAAGCTTACGTTAAGCTTCTACCCTATATTAACGTTGTGTGCTAGTGAACCCCCTTACACTATTGATTGATCTCAAACCAAAAAAGTAAATTTGTCTTCACATAATTATAAAACAAAGAAAATAATATACACATGGACAAATATGTGATATGTTGGATTGCAACCAACGTAAAAATCCATGCAATAAAATAAATTACGATAATTATTTTTAATATATTTTATTTATTTACATAACTTGCAATTATAATTCGATTGAAAACTTTCATAATACATAAAAAAAACATATCATAATAATAGATCACATAAATATTTGGGTCAAGCTAGATCCTTTTGTTGGCCTGATCATACTTTTGGTTTTATTAACGAATAAGTCTAGCCGGACAGGATTATTGGACAGATTTTTTGGACCGGTTGCAATTTATTTTTTTATTGTGACTCAAAAAATGTATACTATTTATTCCAACAGAAATTTTTATAAAATATAGTGTTTTAGGTGTAATTTGGATACATATATAAAATATAGTCTGTATAATCTTGTATTTGTATATATATCCAAATTACACCTAAAACACTATATTTTATAAAAATTCTTTTTGAAATAAATACTATATATTTTTTGAAAGTCACAATTAAAAAAAAAATTAAAAAATTGCAACCGGTCCAAAAAATCTGTCCCATTCTCCTGTCTGCCTAGCATTACTCTTTATTAACTGGATGCCAGAAATGGAGCAGGGGAAAAGCTGAATTAACTCCAAAACCCATCAAACTTGAGTTTCATTGACCCAGAGTAAGGATGGGCTTTGAAAATTTCTTAATATACACAACCTTATTCGCAAACAAACTACTTATCATAATGATTATCCATTTCTGTTTGAGTTCTTCTACCTTCTAGCGACTTTTTTTTTTTTTTTGGTTATTTTTTTTTTGTAGTACCTCTTAAAAAATAATATTTATTGTTTCTTGTATGTATCCAAATTACACCTAAAACACTATTTTTTATAAAAATTTCAGTTGAAATAAATATTATTTTTTAAGAGGTACTACAAAAAAAAATATAACTAGAAAATGTCCACAAAAAATATCCCCCTAGAATTATTGTTTCTGTTTATATAAATATACAATGAGTGGTAATGTTACTGCAAAAATGAGGAAAACTCTTGAATAATATCTAATTATTGTTATTAGTAAATACTCAATCGTTCTGAGATATATTTTAAAGCAATAACTTTTAAGAATAATTTTATATATTAAATATAGTCTTAGTATTAGGTAAAAATTCAGCTGTAGTGATTTGATATTCTTCATTTGTTGAAACAACACGATATATCTCTGCGTGTTGAAAATAATAGTAAAAACAAATGACAAATTATAAATATTATTTTATTTTAGTTTTGAAAATATATAATTGTATCTCTAATTTTGAAACGGACTAAAAAATATTTATATTTTTAATTTTAAAACAGAGGGAGTAGTAACTAATAACTGCCTTGTTATTGGGGGTAAAGGGGTAAATGAGCATGATTCTAACTTTAACCAAAATCAAGTTTAATACTTAGACTATGTTTGTTTGTAAGAATTATATTTGGAATATGACTATTAATCTTAAGTGTCTTATTTGTTTTCAAATTTAGAATTAAACTAGTAGTTTAGGGATTATAAAATGACTTAATAGTCTTGAAATTATAATTATAACACCGATATTATAATCATATGATTAATAATCTTAGGATTATAATGTCATGAATTATAATCCCGCGATTAAAATCCTTGCAAACAAATATAGCCTATAAAAATTTGAACTGATAATGAAATTAAAGGTGTAAATGAACCGAACCGAGTCGAGCCGAGTATTGAGTTGTTTAGATTTGGTTCATAAAATTTATCAAGTATAAAATAATGTTTGATTGAGGCTCTTTAACTATCTAGTCAAGCCCGATCTCGAATCGAGCCCGAATAGTTTGAATTTTTTGAACGAATATGATTTAAGTATCAATAGAAAATTACAATTTGAGGAGGTTCAAGTAATTTATCGAACTTTAAAATTTGTTTATATTTGAATCATTTATATTTTGAGTTGAATTTGAATAAAACTTTTAGTAGAAGAAAAGTACAACGAATCGTGTTCGGAAAGAATCGTTTTAATGTTCTTTCATTTTATAAACTTTAAATGAAATAATTAACTTAGAAAAGTTTCCAGCATGGGCTTTATGGTTCGTTAACTTGGGTTCGAATGGTGAAACTAAAAACCAAATTAATCAGGTTTTAATTCTCTTGTGTGGCCTGCAAATTTCAAATCCGTTGTAGTCTAGTTGGTCAGGATATTCGGCTCTCACCCGAAGAGACCCGGGTTCATGTCCCGGCAACGGAATTTTTTATTTAATAATGATTTCTTAGTTATTTATTTTGCTAAATAAATTCTTATTTTTAAGAAAATTAGAAGGCAAAAGCCTAGACCTATATCTTCAAAATCCCCATTTGAAGTATTAAGTTTGCTAAATAAATTCTTATCTTTTAAGTATTAAGTTTGAAGGCTAGATATTCATATAACCGAGTAACTGACCATATCTTCAAAATCCCCACCTTTTCGTTTCTTTGTTTTCATCCCCTTAAGGTTTGTTTTAGAATTTTGTTTGTGTGCTCTTGTTTTGATTTGGTGTCTGCGAGAGGTTGTAGGGCTTTTCTAAATCCTGATTACGAATTCCCTCGACATCAAAAGGTTCATTTCTCTTCTTTACATATACATACATACATACATATATTGCAGCTGATTACTGGATTCCATGTATATGTGATATTCTGGAGATTCTTTTTCATTTCATTAAAATCTGTTAAATTGTTTTCTGAAAGAACTGTGGCCTGTGGGTGGTTTGTTTTGCTTGAGATGGATGTAGTAGTGAGATTCACTGATTTTATTATTAGTTTGTTTTCTAAAAATATTGTATATGGAGATCACTGATTGCCTCTGTAGCTGTGTGTTTTGATCATTTTTATGAAAAGAGAAATTTTTTTATTTAGTTCATTTAGTAGTAAGGAGATGATAATTCGGGTTCTTTACGCTGTTAAGTCCAAAGAACTGACTTGTTGACATGAATTTTATCTTTCGATTTGGATTATTTGAATTTATTCTAGTTGAGGGGTATTAATTTAACTGTTGTTTGTCCCGGAACCAAATTGTCCGATTCAAAACTTGTCTAGTTTAGGTTATGAACTAGATTTTTTTGGCTACCTGTGATAATTTACTTCACTGCAAACAAAAGATAAGAATAATAAAAAAATACGTAGAATAAGAAGAAAAAGAACTTAGAAAATAATATTTAGGCGGGGCTCAAAAAGCAATTGGTGAGTGCGAATGTTTGTAGGCTGATAAGATTCTATTATGAAAATAATAGCTTGTTTTAAAGAGTGAGAAAATAAGAATAATCGTTATTGGATATCAAAAGTGGGTGCCTTGTTTAAGTGCAAATAAAATAAAATAACATTCCGGTCATTGAACTGTTTTTACACCTAATTAAAGCCAAGGTACTGAATTAGATAGTAGTTATGGTGAAAGTAAAACTTCAAAAGATCCAAGATTTTTTATCTTTTAAGAAGAAAAGCGGAAAGTTAATTTTCAAATTGACAGCAAATCCTTAGGAAAAGTTCTCTAATAAGCAGGGTCCATCTTTTTCTTATAAGATATGGTCTGGGTGAAACCCAGCAAGTCTTATCTGCATTACTTGAGGTTTAATTGGGTTGATCTTTATTGAAATTGTGAAACGCTCACCTTTCAGAACTTTAGGTAGTCTACCACTCTAGCTTTCCATGTTTATTATAAGAATTGCTAAAGGATTCCCTATGCACACTTTGGAACTATCTTTTTTACTAATGCCACCAATTGGTGATGAGGGATTGCCATCTTTGATTCACTGACTTGTATTTTAAAACCTTACTAGGGCGACGATGTGATAGTGGTACTTTTGATGTTCTTGAAATCTTCATGCCAATTAGTAATTTTTATTCCCAACTAGAGTTTACGTTTTTCAATCTTGTAGCAACTATCAATTGAACCACATCCCACATTTTTATTTTATTGGAGCATTGTCAATTTAGCCCTTAATATTAATTTCTTGTTCAGTCTGGAAAAAAAGAAGAGTAGTTTCTGTCCTTTTAAGCTATGAGGTTGTCAAGTGCCATCTTTAGGTGGATCAAATTGCCTGAAGAATGGGAATGGTTGGCCTTCTCTTTGACATTTGACATGGTAACCCTTTTGATGTTCTAATGTTGTTCCATCTCATGTGAAAGGAGGAGTGCATGAGTGGTGCAAGTAAATGAGTTTGATGGTGATGGACACTGTGTAAAACTTCTTTTTCTTCTTGTTATTATCTTAAAATATTAGTCATGTATTCTCTTAGTAGGTTAACAGAGTTGTATTTTGCTAGATATGGGCCTGGTGATTTAGTATGCATATACAGTCCTGGAGCTTACTCAAACTGTACGCCTTGCACCCTCACACCCTATGTTCTTCCCCTGCCCTTTGGCACATTACACTAAAGTTAGTTAATTACGATAATTTACTAATCCTATTAATGTATCTAGTTAAGGTTATTGTCAAGTTAGTCTTTTCATTGCAATTTTTAAGTGGTATACGGAATGGATTTGCTGAATGTTATGCTGCTATAATATATACTATCTTTTCAGTTATTTATAATATATAGGTCCCTGTTTATTGGTAGGCTAGTCTGTTGTTTCATTGTCCTGGAGCTTACTCAAACTGTACACCTTGCACCCTCACACCCTATGTTCTTCCCCTAGCCTTTGGCACATTACACTAAAGTTAGTTAATTAAGATAATTTACTAATCCTAGTAATGTATCTAGTTAAGGTTTATTGTCAAGTTAGTCTGAATGTTATGGTGCTATAATATACTATCTTTTCAGTTATTTATAATATATAGGTCCCTGTTTATTGGTAGGTTAGTCTGTTTTTTCATTGTCTAATTTAGCAGTTGTATCTACTTTATTTTATGAGTATGTTATTAAGAGATTGTGCTACAGGTGCTCAAAGAAAGAGAATATTGGCTCAGGGTTATGCTTCTGTTTTCGGAAATGGTGGTTGTACCTCTTCTTTCTAGTTTACCTACCTAGCTATTAGGGACATTATTTTCTGTTTAAGATTCAAGTCAGTTTATTTCTATATTGCCTTAACTTATGTTTTAACAAGTAATTTTTCTGGAATAGAAGACTGGAAAATATTTTTATCTGCTCATTTTCTGAGATCGAGCTGATGAAAATTTCTATATAATGAAGAGTTTAACGATGCTGATGAGTGCATTGTCTTTCAGGGGTAGGGGCTAATACTGCTTTCTACATTACACTCTTATGGCAATTGTTGAAGAAGATGATACAGCAGAAGGCTCTATGGCCATGGTTATGGGAGATGATGCAGTAGAAGGCTATGGCTCTTTTCTTACTCTCAATTCTATCGAGTCCAAGCAGAGTGGAAATATGTTTTCCCTGGAAGATGTAAACTGGGCAGAATCATGTTTGATTAAAGATGTCGAATTATCAGAAACTTGGACTTCTGTGATGGATGCCTTAACGGAGGCTTTTAGTTCCCATCCTGATACACTTGCCTCTTCAACAGCTGAAATAGATGCTTTGTCACCTGCAATTGACTTCAAGATTTCCTCAGAGAGTCTGGAAAAACCTGTAAGAACTGTTTACGATATTGTACCAAATCTAACCAATGAAGAATTGGAAAAGAACAGTGATAAACATCTAACAGATGAGACGACTGACTTTTTTGGGTCAAGAACTGAAAATCGAAATGGCTTTATTCCAACCTACAAGGAGGATCTGAGCGAAGTTGATAATTTTGATGCTGATTTCGATTCCAGTTTTCCAGCATTTGTAATGGTACCAACAACTGAGGATATCTTCAAAGTGTGGGATTTAGAGATTCCAACAGAGGAAGATGAAATTACCAAACAGCTGAAAACCCTTTCAGGCGGTACATCAAAGTCGGCCCCTTCAGATTTTGATGATTCTGACGTGTCCAAAGAATCGACAGAAGAGTCGGTTGATGATCTTATTGCCGGGATTTTGAACCTGTCACTTGATGATCTTATTTCTGGAATTTCAGACCCGTCTTTGAGTGGAAAATCTGATTAAGTTAGCCAAATGCCAGTGTAATTTGTAGGTGTTCATATTGATTCATGGTTGCTAGAAATGGGCTTTCTGGACCCAATTTGAGTAAGCATTAGAGGAGTCCATGAAGTCCCAAAAAAAGTAGTCTCAGAAAATCTTGCACTTTTTTATTTATGTATTGTGGATGATGCTAAGAAATGTTTTGGTTTTATTTTATTTCATGTTACAATGTAAGAAATGCCTCTCTTTTCTTCTTCCCCCCCCCTTGTGGTTTATATTACTATGATACAGCCTGCTTTGAGATATTACTCTGATTGAGTAATAATCACAAATCTGATCCATCACACCCATGAATCATGATGCAACAATATTTGATTTGGGTTCTTAAAGATGAGTTGGCAAGCCCTCTGCCGTTGATATGAAAATGCTATCCCATCAAAACAAGGAATTTAACTATGGCCATATTTACTTTCCATGGGATTCTCCCAAACAACTCTTATGTGAACTTTACACTACTGATGAGTGTGATGGAAACATGTAATGTTTTTTCCCCCAAGTTTTAATTATTTGTAATTTTTCCCGAGATGGGAATAAACTAATCTATTTCAACCACTTGTCCAACATGCCAAGTGGACAACCTATGGTCTACATGGTGACCCGCGATTGGCTGACCTATTTCAGCCTCAAATGAGACATCTTTAATTTGATGATACACAAAGGACATTTATATAAACAATGATCAAGTGAGGGTGCATGTGTGGTATTGAGAAGTAGAGATTGCTCGAGAGGAGATAAGATTGGAAAGCTTAAGGCTGCTACTATTTTTGTTTTAAAGAGGGTCACAAAGCCAATCCTCTTGAGCAAAACATACAATGGCCTCAACAGCATCTCTCCTCAAGTCATCTATTGTTCTTGACAAGTCTGAGTGGGTGAAGGGTCAGAACCTCCGCCAACCATCGGTCTCAGTCGTCCGCTGCCACCCTACAGCCACCTCGGCCCTAACCGTTAGAGCTTCTTCCTATGCCGATGAGCTTGTCAAGACTGCGGTACGTTCAAATATATTTTAATTGTTAACAAAGCTATATATTATAAACTCACATTTTGAATCATGCACAACTTTCCACTAGCATGTCTGCATGTGCATATGCATATGCATGGATATAGATAGTATCAAAGAACATCACCCTTTGAATAATTCTTAGTTTCAAGACATTAGAGCTGGTCTTTTAAGAGTAGAGTAGATGAATTTGAAAGTTTGGTTATTATTTTTTTTTTTGGTACAGAAAACTGTGGCATCACCAGGGCGTGGAATTTTGGCCATGGATGAGTCTAATGCTACTTGTGGAAAGCGTTTAGCATCAATTGGACTGGAGAACACCGAGGCTAATCGCCAAGCGTACCGTACCCTCCTAGTCTCAGCTCCGGGACTTGGGGAATACATATCTGGTTCTATCCTTTTTGAGGAAACTCTCTACCAATCAACAGTTGATGGCAAGAAGATTATTGATGTTCTTGTGGAGCAGAACATTGTCCCTGGTATCAAAGTTGACAAGGTACATAAATCAGACTCTCAAACATAATAATATTCACAGATTAATATGCTAGTACTATATCTATAGTTTTTTGCAAAAAATATAGTTAGTTGAATATAATTGGATATGAATGTATGGGGGAAAAGTTTTAATATTGTCACAACAGGGTTTGGTGCCCCTAACTGGTTCAAATGATGAATCCTGGTGCCAAGGTCTTGATGGTCTTGCTTCGCGCACTGCAGCTTACTACCAACAGGGAGCTCGTTTCGCCAAATGGTATAATTCTATTCTCCAATTTATTTCATCAGAATTAATACAAATCCAACTAGAAAGAAAGGAAAAAGAAAAAATTTGTAATACTATGTTCATGTAACACATCCAAATTTTGATCAATCAGGCGTACCGTTGTGAGCATTCCCAATGGTCCATCTACCTTGGCAGTGAAAGAAGCTGCTTGGGGCCTCGCTCGCTATGCTGCCATCTCTCAGGTATGAAAGAAATTAAAGACATGACTTGTAATTAACTAGACTAGTTTATAAAGTGATGTGGTAATAATATTTTTGAAAATTCTGTTTGTTCATTTGATGTATTTCAGGACAATGGGTTGGTACCAATTGTGGAGCCAGAAATCTTGCTTGATGGTGAACATGGCATTGACAGGACATTTGAAGTGGCTCAAAAAGTTTGGGCTGAAGTGTTCTTCTACCTTGCTGAGAACAATGTATTGTTTGAAGGAATTCTCCTCAAGCCTAGCATGGTTACCCCTGGTGCAGAATGCAAAGAAAGAGCCACACCCCAACAGGTTGCTGACTACACTCAGAAGCTCCTCAAAAGAAGAATCCCCCCGGCTGTCCCCGGAATCATGGCAAGTCACCTATTAATTAAACTCCCTCAATCCAATATCTCAACTTAAATATAACAAGATATGTTATGTGGACTTTGAAAGTGGACCATCAGTTTGGGACGTTCTAGTGGACAAACTTAATTATGAACTAGTTAATTTCTAATATATTGAAGTGTTTGTATTGAGCAGTTTTTGTCTGGAGGACAATCTGAAGTTGAAGCAACCTTGAACTTGAATGCAATGAACCAATCTCCAAACCCATGGCACGTATCGTTCTCCTATGCCAGAGCTCTTCAGAACACCTGCCTGAAGACGTGGGGAGGACGCCCCGAGAACGTGGCTGCAGCTCAGGAGGCTTTGCTTGTCCGGGCCAGGGCTAACTCTCTTGCGCAACAGGGAAAGTACACAGGTCAAGGCGAATCGGAGGAAGCAAAGAAAGAATTGTTTGTCAAGGGTTATGTGTACTAATCAAATGAACTCTTCCCTTTCCCTAGTATAAATAGGAATAGCAGAGACAGAGATGAAGCCATCCACCAAGATTATTTAATTCTCTCTTATTGTGTTATGATTGGAAACTATTTTTGTTTCATTACCATGTATTTTTCAACTTCTTGCTAATTAATGAGATTGCTCAGTGTATCACTACTCTACTACACATGAATTTCAAACTACTCTTTTAAACTTGTAGTTTGAATATCTTGGAATCTGGGCAGCATCAGAAAGAAAGGGAATATCAACCAACCATGACTCCACGAATGATTTTTTAATACCTGCAAGTCAGCATACAAGATTAAAATGAGGATTCAAACTTCCAAGTTTTTGACAATAGAATTCAGCTCGAAGTAGTAGTCTTCAGGTGATGGGAGAATCTTCACTCCCTCCCCTAAATTTTCCACTAGTATAAAACAAGATTGCTAGAATAATTTAGCCCAAAGTGCTCTTAAATAAGATTTCTTCCCCGAGCTACTGCTATCCAAAAATAATTCCCAAACAAAAATAAAATTCCATTTACACAACAAAAACATGTCTAGTGTACCTGAATATTTACAAAATTCCATCTAAACACTCTTGGTTCAGAATACATTTGATGTTCTTTCATTACAAACCCATTACAATTACGGTTAACATCTTTCACATGGAAGCTATATTGTAGTTACAAGTGAATTGCATAAACATTGATTCATGCCACCATGCTGGTTGAGCTGATGTGTTGCCATAACAGGTGATTTTCATCTGCCGATTCGGTATTATTCTCCAGGACTTGAATCAGTAGAACATGCAGTTTTCCGAGACTCCAACCAGAGAAAATATGCAAGTCTGCTGTGAATGTTGAAGCGGAAGTTTAGGACCCTGGTTAGATGTTTTCGGGCATCTTGTTTCTAATCTCTGTTTCGAGAAGGGCAAATGAAACAAGGAAGGAAAAAAAAAAACTTATCAGCATACAGATAGAAGTTCAATATATAAAATTAGTGGACAACCAAAAGAATAAACAATAATAAACCTAATGCATGGAAGCTTCACATTATTATGAAAGAGATTCCATGCATTATATATGATTCAACAACATCATTAGTATGACTATTGCACACATAATTCCAGGTTTCTGAGCCCTCCAACAAATAAAAAGACAAACATGCCGCTACTGACTTTGAGTCAAGAAATTGAGTATATGAAGTGTTTGAAAAAGTGCGCGAAAGAAAGAAGGAAAAAAAAAGCCTCAAATCAAATTAACATTGTGGCTAGAAGAGAAGATATAAAGACAATATCAAATGGTGGGAATGCCTTAAAGAAGGATGTAAATTCCCAAAAAATATCAATAAGTAAAGTGTGATAGGAACTTGTCTAGGACCATCTGCATGCATGAAATAATACGAATATAACGAAACATGGTAAAAAATAGTTAGAAGGTATGTATAAGAAGTATGAACAGTATAATAGTAATGCATATGATTACCTTACACCACCATCAGAGAATTCGAAAGGTATATCGTTAAAGCTACTTATAATGTGAAAAAACTCTCAGCTCCGGCTATTGAAGAGATACCAAATAACTGAAACTAGTAAGGATCTAGAAAATTTGAAGGTACACAAAAATATCCACACTCCTCAATTAACTTAGGAACTATCACCTTCCAAGTTCCAATTTATATATACCTTTGTTTAAAAAACAAATGTGATAATACTGCCCACATGATTTTAAGTTATGGATGATGAGAACAACTGTCTGAGCTTTTTATAAAGAAAAATATCCTCAAAATTATGAAGAGCGCTATAATCTACCAGCGAAAACAAGAAGTTAGAAACAAATGAAGGTTCAACCAGGAGCAACTGATATACTTAAAGTACCTCAATCACTTTTCAGGCTCTCTGTTGAAGGATCCCATTGGAACTTCACTTTCAGATTCATGATCACTGCCACTTAGTACATCCATTCCATGTTCCTTAAATATAAGAGGATGAAAATTCTTGCCAAAGTTACTTACTACAACATTAGAGCTGTAGTTTGAAAATACAATTAGAAGTCCCTATCAAAAGGTAAATTACTGAACTAAGCAGTAGTAAGGAAGCAGAGAGAAGGATGAAAAGTAGAAAACTATTACCTGGTGGTTTGAAGTTTGGCCATGTACATGTTGAGGCCTGGCATTAAGATCAATCAAGCTAGTCTCCATCTTGCCCCCACCATCATTGATATTATCAAGCAACAGAACAGGAGATACCCTGTGATTTTGCTGGTTTTCTACCCTGTGGCTTTGCTGGTTTTCTCTTGTCACAAACTTAAACGGATAATTGGATTCCCTCCTTGCTTCACCTGGATCAACAAGTTGTAATCCTAGCTCATTGCAACTACCAGTTTTATCCCCAGGAAACTAAAAAACAAACACAAAAGAAAAAGTAAAATTCGGGAGGACTTTGCTTAACGGATACAAGTACTTGAAGTGCTCTTCGCTATAAAACCACAAACCTTGACTCTCTGCCTCAACATGAGATATCTTCCATGTTTCCTTTTACCCCCAACGTGAACAATCATATCGCATTCCAGGCAAAGAGAACTTCCGTCGATCTCACAATAAAAGAATGCTGGGTACAAGTTTTGAATGGAATAATTTAACTTTGACGCATCACTCTTTCTAGAAAAATATTTGTTTACACCAGGATAGGATTTAAGAGGAAAACAAAATAAATCCGCATACCAGGTGCATTTTCACAAATGTCACAACGCGGTACATCACTGGGGTCAGCAAGTCCAACCCGTACATGTCGACTAGCAAGCTTGTTACACATATGCACCTGTCACACATGGCATAACAATCACAGAAGTCAAAAGTAGTCTCCTCTAATTCATTACCGTGTCGGTACTATTTGCTAGTGTTCTTCGTTATATTCTTCAACAAACTTCATTAGTTAGTTGTGAATTGCCATTTTGCTTCGATTGCATTCAAGGAATATTGGAGTCAAGGAAAGGTTGTTTATAATTCATATACAACAATCTCTCAAAAAAAGTACAAGTGAAAAGAATTTCTTACACTCAGTAATATGAATCTGAGCAACAACGAACACTAATCCTCATCATATCATACTAGAGTATATCCTAGACCCTCTGTCTTCATTACATAACTCTCACAGTGAACATAGTTTACCTACGTGTAATTCTCAAATTCAGAATAGTGTTAAAACTAGATCAGTACAAATTACTCCAGTTCACAATAAATTCAAGAATAATCCTGAATATGTGTGTGAATGTTCAACCTGGCCATAGCCTCGTGGTTCATGTCTTCCAGAAATTTGGTTTGCTTTGAAAATTTAATTATGGCTTAATGAGTTCAAGTGAAATGGTTATTGAGCAAGTCTAATTTCGGCCTACTAATCGAGGTTTACTCTTTCAAGTTCAAGTATTATGCTTATCATCCTTAAACAAGTTAGAATCCTAGCTCAACTAGAGTGATTCTACCTACTTTTTAGTAGTAGCAACACTTGAAATATTACCTATCTTTTATTCTCAAATTCAGAATAATACACAAAAACTAGATCCATCCCAAACAGTTCACAACCATTTAGATCCCAATCCGTCTTTCAACATCAAATGTGGCACATAATAATACTTAATTTATATAGTGGAGATAAATCATCTACATAAATCAATTGCAATAATGACCCTACATACTTTTTCGTCGCAGGAACGACAAAGAGCAGCTTCGTCTGCGGCACAGAAGATGATCGCAGCAGCACTCTCACATACGTCGCAGAGTGTTCGCATAATTCTTCGCTCACAATTTCTCTCTTCTATGTAAATAAATAGTATTTGTACGTGTATTATATGATTGTATCTTCTTCTTCACCGACCGGCCGATCTAAACGCCGATGGTTCACCGACCGATCAACCGGAGATACCTAAATAGGAGAGAAAACTGAAAAGCTGAAGATCGGAGAGAGTGAAGAAAGCTGGTAGAACAGAAAATTAAAGAGGCTTATATTATAGATAATAATAATAATTTGATAGGGGCTGAAAAGCATTAGAATTAAGAAGTGCTGCAGTGCACATGGATCCCTTTTTTTTTTTTTTTTTTCTATTTCAGCCTTGTTACGTACGGTACGTAGGTGCTGCTGCGACTACTGTCTACCGATGCTGGTGGTGGTTGAGCCACCCATCCCATCCCATCCCATCCCATGCCATGCTTTTCCCTTTTAATTTTTTCTTCTCTGCCAAATATTATTTAGTTAATTGGTCCACCTTATTTCGAATAAAATAAAGAATTTTTTTTTACAGATTCATTATTTATTATAAAACTTTAAGGAATAATTAGGATACTAGAGTATTGAAGTATTAATATTATTTATGTAAATTATTACAAAAAAATACATAAATAGAAACTATAGTTTCAGATCTTACTTGGGCAGTATTAACATAATTTTGCTCGTTCCATAGAAGTTGAGGACCGGAAATTTATAAGTTTGTAACTATAAAAGCTTCAAGAGTGGCTCTGTTCAAAACTCTAATTCGATACTTAAATAATTCGAATTTAAATATTCAGAATGTGTTATCCAATATTTATTTATTTAAGATATCGATTTTTTTTTTATCTCATTGATGCTCGATACAAGCTCGTTCTTGATTCTTACTCGTATATATTATTGAGTATACTCGATTTATTAAATATATAATATTTAACAATTAAATTATTCGCATTCTTTTAGAATCGGAAGAAATTGATTAATTGTTTCAATTTCATTAAAAATTTCCAGACTAGGATTTAATTTAAATTTTAAAGTGTTCAAATTTTAATTATTTCAACCACTGACCGAGTTAATTTAATATATATTATTATAATATAAATAATTCAGTTCTAATACGTATATGTCTCAAATATTTGTTAGTAGTTCAATTAAAAAACTAATCAAGTTGAACTCGAGTAGAATAAAATAAGTCCAAGATTACAAAATTTTATTCTTAAAAATTTTGAAAAAAAAAATACTACTATATTATATTATTATCTGACTTGTCTCAAGATCATTTTCAGCCGTATATAGGCGCAGGACAGGAGATGCTATGTGGAGTTGGTGGGATCACAAATAAAAGCCAAAAGACAGATGGCCGGCTAACATCGAAAAGAGGAAAAGTCAAGGATTTTGGGTATCTGGTTGTGATGCACCCGCCCATTCAGAGCCACAAGCCTTTAAATGAGAAATAAATAAGTAAAATAGTCTTATTATAAATGATTGTGACCATTCACCAATTACTACTCATTCTATAAAATTAGATTTAGAATTGAGTGAATAAGCTAAATAGAAATGGGTCACATTAAATTCTAGGCTGGCCCATTCATCCTCCTTATGGGCTAAAAAATAAACTTTCAAATTCAATGTCTAGTAGATGTCACAACAGATTTAGTAGGCTCTTTTTAGTATCCATTTTTCCTAGCCCAACCCTAATACTCCAGCAAATGAAATATATATATATATATATATATATATATATATATCATATAATATTCTTATATAGTTCTGTTAATCTTATTTAATAATGATTTTTATAGGCTAGATTTGCTTTTTTTTAAAAAAAAAATGAGATTGAAACATAAATATCATTGGTAGTAACAACTTTATAAACAAATGTTTTTATTATGTTATAAAATAAAGCAAATGTTTATTTTTTGTTTAAAAAATGCATTTTTTTTTATTGTTATAAATATATTATAAATATTTGTTATAAATATTTGTTTTAAAAAAACATTTTTTTTTATTTTCTAAACTATTTAAAATAAAAAAAAAAAATGTTTTATAAAACAAATATTTTATAACAAATGTTTTTATTTTGTTATAAAATATATTATATAAAACAAAAATATTTTATTTATGGATTTTTTTTTTTTTTTTGTGTTTTTAGAGGCTCTTACTATTGACATTTTTTTTTTTTTTTTTTATATATAAAACATTTCGTATTTGGCCAGATTATTTAATATTAAAATTGCTTTTTTAAACAAACCGACATTTCGACTTATGTGCCCTCATATTAAAATAAAAAAAGAAAGTTGTTACTACCGAAAGATATTTATGTTTCAATCTCAAATTTTCCAATGTTTTTTATCAATCATATCTAAAATAAAGGTTTAAGATAAGACTCTATAAGAACTTATTACTTTTTTTATATATATATATATATATATATATATATATATATATATATATATATTTCATGTTCACTTTGTATAATGGAATGTCCCAAAATTAAAAGTACCAAATTTTATGTGCACCCAAATTGAGAGCCTATTTATTAAAAGTGGGCTAGAAGTCACTAAAGAGTTACATGGAATTTAAAATTTATCAAGAAGATGTTAAATTAAGCTTTATCATAAATAGACTTTATATGTCAATTTTTTATTATTGCGAGTTACTTGATAAATTTAATTATTAATATTTTTAAGATATATTTGATACAGAGTCGACCAATTTTATAATCTTATCCAATCTCATGTATTGATATACGTTGTAATTATAATTCACAATATATAACACGACTGATCATAAATTAAGTTAAGACGTTAAATAGGAAATTATTCCTTTTACTTACTTTTGTAAGGTTGGCCAACCTTTCTCCAAACTTGTAGTTGATTATATAAAAAAAATTAGATTAGCATGTTAAATTGGATTAGTTGGGAGATAAATTGACAGCCAAATGATTCATGTATTTGTCCAAAAAAAGTATATTTTATTTGAAGGACAACTTTTGTGTGTTGAATGTGACATTCATTTTTTTCTTAATTATAAATAAAAATTAGCGTCTATTAAGAATGGAAGTCAAAATGTCCAATTGAATCGGGGGATATTTTTCACCCATGTCCTTTTCCCCAATTAACATGTGGTAGGTTCAAGGTTGTGTTGGAAGTGGGATTGGGTTGTTGAAAGGGAGAGCAAATTCTCTGTCCTCAATTTTTCTGTCTTCTCTCTACTTAAATTTTGACATCTAGTCTTTTATTTAATATTAATTAATTCTAAAATTAAATAAAAAGATACACAAAATTTAAGTTTATGGAGAATTCAAGACAGAAGATTTCTTTCTCGTTGAGAGGTTGATCATGATGCAAAATTAAAATGCATATCTAGGGCACGTGCAAGTTAACATTTGTTATTTTTATATATATATATATATATATATATATATATATAAAGTGATTTAAAATTTTTAACTAAAGTTACATTAAATGTAAATGCAAACGACTTTTCTAATAAATTATAAATTAAGAGAAAATTACATAGAAAGTAAAATGCAAAACCTCACTCTCATAACTTTAAGTAATTATCCATACAATATAATTTTTATTTATACAAGCTTCTTCATTATAAATTGAGTACGCCCAATTAATATTTTTATTGCAACTAAAAAGAAAAATATTAATATTTGATATTTTAAGTAAACATTTTAATTTTATTTGGCCAAAAATAACACTTTATTTTTATACCTCCTCCGTCCCATGATAAAAGTCCTTATTACTATTTTGGATAGTCTCATGTTAAATGTCTACTTTCCTTTAATAATTAAATTTTTACACATTTTTTCCTATTATACCCGTAGCATTAAATATCTCATACTTTTCTTATTCTAATTTTCTTTCCATAATTAATGACATTATTATAGGCAATTTTGTCATTTCATTCCTCTTCTAAATATGCGTGAAAAGTTCACCAAAATTTTTATCCTTGAACGAAGAGAGTAACAATTAAGATGTTTTAATAAAGGACACGTTCAACTCCAAATTATAATTTAACCACGTAATATTTAATTTTTCTCGCTTAAAAATATAGCACGTACTACTACTTAAGGGCTATTTCCTTTTTAATTTCATAAATAAGTTTAAAAGCAGGGACTATAATTTATAGGAACAATTACATATTCTATTATATTTTTAAAAATAATTACAATAATAGTGCACTCATAAAATACTTACACGCTTAATACACTTTTATATTTATTTAAAATATTAGTGCAATTAGGATTCTCTACAACAAAATCCGACCCGAGGTTAGGCAACAAAATCAAATACTACTAACGGAGTAATACATTTAGCTTAACTAAAATTAGCTATAAAAATAAAGCCCACGTGAGCCTCAAAATTAGTCTGATCAAGACCCCACGTGTGAATCCAATGAAAGACATCAGCATTTCAAAATTGGGTGGACCCCATTTGTGTTGTCCAAGAAAAGCAACACATCGCCTCAGGCAAACACCGCTCTACGAAGACTGTAAGCAAAGAAAACAACCACCGACAGATAAAGCGACAACGAACCACCATGAAAATTTGGTAGCATAATCTGAGTAACACAGATCCGCATAAAGAAACCAAATACTCATATCAAGACCAAAATGAGAAAGGAGGAGAGAGCGGTTAAAACATATATACACTCGCGATTTTTTTCATAAAGACAAATTCTTTGCGATTTTTTCATAAGACAGTTGGTAGGCCAAACATTCATACCAACGTGAATTCAATTCAAATGTTATTAGGTTACTAATTTATTTTTAAAAAATTTATTATAGATTTTTTATTTAATAGTGCGATTGGTAGCCAACACTTTATATAAATATAACCAATTCAATTTTATTGGGTTATCAATTAATTAAAAAAAAATCTATCAGTTTTTTTTTTATAATGCAATTCAGAATAAACCTTAATACAAAAAAGAATTAATTCAGCTTTTATTAAGTTACCAATTAATTATAAAAATCTATTATATATTTTTTTATAATATATTGGTAATTAAACCTTAATACAAATGTAACCAACAAAAATTAAAATTGTTACCTTTGTATGAAAGTTTTGTTATTAACCAAGACCGAAATTTCTTGCTATCCACAAAAAAAAAAGTTACATTTTCAGATAAATGTTTTGGCCACCAATCGCACTAAAATTTATCTTTTTCCTTTTAATTTCCTGACTAAATCAACCTTCATTATAATGGCAATTTGTGGTCAGTAATGGATGAGGAGATAGGCGTCCATGGCGACTACATCTTCAAGATCTACAGATCTACATCTTTAAGGTGTTGAATCGACGGCGACGGCGACGGCGAATGAAGAAGAAGAAGAAGAAGAAGAAGGAGACTTACAAGATCTATATCTTCAAGGTGTTGAAGCGACGGCGACGACGAAGTAGACGGCGAAGGAGACGACGAAGGAGGAGGACCGACGGCGAATGAGGAGGACCGCATAAAGTGGATTGCACTACTATTGATATTATTACATATTATTGCACTATTACTATAATTATTTAGTTGGTGTACTATTCTTGTAATATTTTTTTATTTGTTATATATTTATGTAAAGGACCCTAATTTATATAATCACAAATTCACACCCAAGAACTTTGGTATTATGTACGTGGCCTAGTTAGAGGTGATAAATGAGTTGATTTAATGGGTAATGGGTAAAATTTAATGGGCTAATGGTTGATATGGGTTAAACCCATCAACCCATGTAACTTGAAACTTAATTTTTTGGGTTTTTTTAAGAAACAACAAAGCATAATTTATTCGGATAAAACATAGCTTAATTTGTTTCTAATTCACCTGGGTCGGATTTAAAATACATACATATATATATATATATATATAAATAGTTAACGGAAAGACAATAATAAAACGCACATCAAAAAAGAGAATATTCCCTTTATAAATAACAAGCACTCATTTAACATCGAACTTATTATGGGTCCAATAAGATTGATCCGTGGTCCACGGTTATGAAAAATTCTCTTATTTACCTAACATATTTTTTAACTAATTAAAAAAAAATTTGAAAGTGACATATTCTTTTAATTTATTTATAGGTTCTCTTGTTGAAGGACGAGAGATCAAAATAATTATCCCTTAAAATATTGAGTTTAAATTTAATTCATATGCTGCTATTAATATACAAATAATTTATTAATCATGAACTGTACTGTGATCTTAACGCGGTATTTATATACACTGTCAGTATATTAAATTAAATTTATTTTATATATAATTATTTTTCACTAGTCATTCTTTTTACTTGAAAATTGCAACACCAAATGAAAATAAAATATCTTAAAATTAGGATTAGTCGGTGGAAAAAAGGCGTTGATGAGTCCTTGTCCTATTTTAAAATGCTAACAATGGAATATTAGAGAAGTCTAAGATATAATGCTTCCTATACTTTAATATCTAAATTTGAATATATAATATAATATTCATATTAAATAAAAATTTAATGTGATTAAGAGAAAAAATTAGAACATAATTCATCTTTTTGTTTATGTCTTATAAAAGGAACCCATTATAATAATATAACACATAAAATAGAGAAAACAAGACTTGGAACAAAAACATTAATTAATATTGAAGAAAATGCAGATGGATGGTTATAGGTTATTCATTCGGATGTCACTCTCAAACAATTGGCAGCTCAGTTTGGTTGAATTCTAGAGGTGGTCCAAGAGGGCTAAGAAACTTAATTCTTTCTCTTCCTTATAATTCTCGATACCAAATTGACCATTAAAGGAAGGGAAATAACATATGTTACCATTTATTTATCATTTTTTTTTGTTAGTAACATAAATGAGTATATCTTATTAGTAGTAGTCAGTTTTAACTTCGTTAGTTGATTTTTATATTAAACAATAGAGATGATGTATGTTCATTTTTGATCAAATATATATTATATTTGATCAAATCAACTTATTAAAAATGACTTATAAGTTATTTGTAAACAGTCCAGTTCTCATATTACAAACTTCCCAATTTGATCAAACGGCTAATTATCACTATCCACGTACTGCAATACTTTAATAAATTCACCGATACTCTGAGCGTCACGTGACTAACCTCCACACTTTAAGCATAAAGTAAGGGTAAAACTGTAACTTAATTTATAACCTTTTCTAAGACTTCCACGCCCAGCAACTACTTATTCGGTTTGATGCTCCAATTTTCTTTTACTACTTCTAGAGAGAGAGAAATCTAGAGAGAGAAAATAGTGTGAGGAAGACGGTTACTGTTAGAATGTAGAACAGTATCTCTTTTTTTCTTCTTGCTGTATTTGTTTTGAAAATCACTGTATTTTTACTGTTCTATCTGATTTATGTGTTTAATTTCCATTTTGAGCTTCAAGTTCACACTAAAATTTGAGTTTTTTTAAGAGAGAAAAATTTAATTTATCAATCCAAATGTGTGAGGGAGCTTGTATCTGAAACTATGGAAGATCTAGTAGTAACAAACTCGGAGCGATTTCATTGTCTTCTAAATTGGTAAATATCTACATTTCTAGGCTCGTTTGTTGATTTATAGATTTTGGTGTATTAGCCGTTAAATAACGGCACTGAAATGTAGAATAGAAATCAAACATTAAATAAATTGTTTATTTGCGTTACATTTTTTTATCTGTAATTATGATAATCTTAATTTTAGAGTTTGTATTGTTACAGTTTTGTTTTGGAGTATTCGCATTCAGTGTCGGAGAAGCTTCTGATCATTCAGTTTAAATCTTAATCTGAAATTAGACTTCACTACCGGTTGGTGAAAACGACATGGAAAAGGTAAAATATCTATCTGAATTTTACAGTTTCTGTAAATAAAAATGGAGATTGTCCAATTTTTTATGTGATTTGTTGATTGGGGGGGTCACATGGGCCACCATTTCTGATATTTCTAAGCTTGGACCAGCCTTTGGTGAATTCCATAAAGTACCGTTACTTCATCTGCAAGCATAGTAGGGTCCCCATTAAGCAAAGCTATCTGTTCTGACCTTCCAATGGAATAGTGGTTTCTATTGAAGCTTTTGACCAAAGATTAAGCAAACTGCTTAATCACACAACTAACCCTTTGATTAAACTTTTTTTTGTTTATGCAGTTGGTTGATTATTAATTTTCATAATTAGTTTTCTGTTTGCAAATGATGCAGTTATGACAACTTGGAGCATACAGTCCTTTTTTGCAAGCACAACCTCCCTGCTTTTTACATCTTAACTGTCTTGATTTGTTTTGGGTAGTAAGATGTTATAGGGAGAGTTGGGCTTGTTTTTGTTTTACTTTAGGGGGATTTTAGATTATGGGTATTTTGTTTTTGATGTAATTGGAGGTGGGTTTGAGAGAGAGAGGAGGTAGGAGCATAGGAGGGTGATAATTGAGAAATGGGGGCAATTGGTGAGGAAGAGATAATGAAGTGGGAAAAATTGCAAGGAGCTGGAAGTGCACGTGAAGAGAAGATTCTTGTGTTGGTGAGGTTGAGGCCATTGAGTGAGAAGGAGATTGCGAAGAATGAAGTTTCAGATTGGGAATGTATCAATGAGACCAGCTTTTTGTTCAGGAACAGCCTTCAAGAGCGGTCTATGTTTCCGACAGCCTATACATTTGGTAAGAAAATGGTATATGTTTTTTTCCCTTTCTCACCAGATGTATATATTCTTGTGTTTCTGCTTAAATTTGGTTACTCTGATTTTCATTTCAAGTTCCAAGATCTTTTTTCTATTCTTTGGGTTTTGTCCAAGGTTATATAACAAAAAATAATGAGCAATTATGGCAAACTGAGGGGCACATATTATGAATGTAATGTGAACTTCTGATCTATATACATGATTTTTAAGTGATTGTGAATTATAATTTTATTTTGGATAAGTGACTTTGCACCGTAAATAGAGACAAATGACAGAATGTCAAAAGTTTCTCCCATTTATTGTAAACCACCTCTTCCATGAACTTTTAATAAATTAATTTACAGTTTCCGTAAAATGTGTTGAACCTTCTGTGCTTTTGAAGTCTGCTATATGGATTATGGAGATGTGCATAAGGTTTTCTAATCTCCCATACTCCTTTTTTCCTTGGTTCCCACTTTGGGATAGACAGAGTATTTGGGGGCGACTGTTTGACAAGGCAGGTATACGATGCAGGAGCAAAAGAGATTGCTCTTTCAGTTGTCAGTGGTGTTAACTGTAAGTACTGTACTGACACCATTACTTGCTGGTTCATGTGGGCTTAATTACTACTGGAATAACTATTAAATGAACTTCCGTTTTCAAAATTATTCTTTTTCAGCAAGTATATTTGCATATGGGCAAACAAGCAGTGGAAAAACATACACCATGATTGGAATAACTGAGTATACAGTGGCAGATATATATGACTATATCCAAAGGGTAATTATAAGTTTGGCGTCATTCTGTTCATATTCAGTCAGATACTTCAGTTGTGACTCTTTGAATACGACATAGTTTTTCCTCTTATCCAGCATGAAGAAAGAGCATTTGTTTTGAAGTTTTCTGCAATGGAGATTTACAATGAAGCTGTCAGAGACCTCCTTAGCACAGACAATATTCCACTTAGGCTCCTAGACGACCCCGAGGTGCTTATCACGTTCTTCTTAGTTCCATTCTAGAAGATATGTGTCTTATCTTTAATATATCTCATTTTTTTGTAGAAAGGAACAATTGTGGAGAAACTCACAGAAGAAACTTTGCGGGACTGGAAGCATCTCAAGGAGCTTCTGTCCATCTGTGAAGGTAAGGGCATTGTGTAAGAGTCACATTGTTATCGACTATGACTTGTCTTTATGTATTTTATTATGTTCTTGCAGCTCAAAGACAAGTAGGGGAGACTTCCCTGAATGAAACAAGCTCTAGATCTCATCAAATTCTTAGATTGGTCTGCTTTTAACTTCTCTTGCTTTTTCTGGTTAGTGCTTTTTATACAATTATCATGTATGAGAAGTACTTCCTAATACATTTGATTTATGTATTGCAGACAATTGAGAGCTCTGCTCGCGAGTTTGTAGGAAAGGGCAAGTCAACTACCCTTGCAGCAAGTGTGGTATGGATCAGTTGGCTCTCTTTTTGATAATTTATTTTATGAATGTAAAAATGCAAATGAAGTGTATGTTCTCTACGTAAGCATTTTTGAAATTCTATAGCAAGCACTATGTTGTGACCAGCTAGTTCAAATTTTCTGCAGAATTTTGTTGATCTAGCAGGGAGTGAGCGTGCAGCTCAGGCATTATCAGTTGGGCAGAGACTGAAAGAAGGCTGCCATATTAATCGTAGTTTGCTGACTTTGGGAACTGTTATTCGCAAGCTAAGGTAGACTAATTGCTCTTTACTATATCTGAAGCTTTTCTTTTTCTTCATCTACACTTAGATGTCACTCATATCAATAATTTCTTAAATCCACATTTCGAGTTGGAGGTTAGTTCCTTTATGTATATGTTCATTTGAGGTGATTGTAGGATTTTTCTTAAAATTCATTAAATTTGTATCTAAGCATACAACAATAATGTTTTGCTTATTAAAAGTTATCTGGTATTTTGTTGCTTGTAGTTGTTAATAGGACACTAATTCGCTAAAGTAATAAAGAATGTATGGGAATCCTAAAACTTATTTCATTTCAAGTGAACATGAAACATGACTGTTATTGGTGAATGCATGTGTTTCTGTGTATATATGTTTCTTTGTTATCCTTTTGTACTCTGTCTTTCTGTTTCAAGTTCTTGGATGATAGAAATTTTAATTTATGATCTATGCCATATGTAGTTTATATTTTGAGTGTTACTGTTCAATGCAGCAAGGGAAGACATGGACACGTGAATTACAGAGATTCTAAACTAACACGAATTCTGCAACCCTGCTTGGGAGGCAATGCTAGAACTGCCATCATCTGCACTTTGAGCCCTGCTCTAAGCCATGTTGAGCAATCTAGGAATACTCTCTTGTTTGCTAGTTGTGCAAAAGAAGTGACTACAAATGCTCAGGTCAATGTAGTAATGTCAGATAAAGCCTTGGTGAAGCATTTGCAAAAGGAGTTGGCTAGATTGGAATGTGAGTTGAGAACTCCTGGCCCTGCTTCTAATTGTGATCACACAACATTACTGAGAAAGAAAGATCTTCAGATTGTGAAGGTAATATTTTACTTTTCCAGTTCATGCCTCAACGCGTTTCCACTTTTTAACATCTTTATAGGCAAAAAGTTGGGAGGTAATCTAAATTCAAGTGTGGAAGGTGAAATGATTGTCTCAACTGCAATTGGACCCAAATTAAACTCACTCATACTTCATGTGTTTATATTTAACCATTGACGCAAAAGTAGCTTGTTTACTTATTGACTAACACTGATTAGGTGTTTAATTCCTATGATATATATAGTTGGAGAGAGAGCTGAGAGAGCTAAGTAAGGAAAGGGATCTCGCTCAAGCTAAGCTTGAGGATGCATTACGAGAGATTCGAAATGGCCGAGCTTCAAGACATTGGGTATATTTGTGTATTTTTGATACAGAATTTTAGAATTGAATGTTACTGCTCCAACTGCTAATACTTATTGTATCGTATTTGCTCAGGATGGGCAAGAAGGGAACACCGGGGAAGATGATTCTTCAGTGGCAGAGACATCAGGGGTTGGTGATGCTCATTTTCATGGTGTAGGATTCAGAAAGTTCAACACAACTTGGTCAGGCAACAGGAATAATGAAACTCCCTACCATCTTTCAGAAAACGACAAAGGTCTATCTGTTGGCGAGTCTTCATCACTGTCAAATAGAAGGAAGTTTGCTAGATTTGGTCCATATCAAGAAGAGTTAGCACTGGGATCTGGAGAAGATTCTGATGCCATCTGCAAGGATGTTCGTTGTATTGAGATGGATGAGTTCAACAAGGACGAAACTGCTGATCCCCTTGCCTTGTCAGCTGTTCAGAATAATGGAAGAGTATCGGAATTGACGGTTACTGGTGCTGGAGACGTGGAAGATGAGATCATGTCATCGTCACCTAGAGAGGCAAGTGACCTCCAAAACTGCTTCACTTATGGTGCACTGGAGCAGAAAGTTCAAGGTGTGCAGAAGTCCGTTGATTCTCCATGGTCCCTGGCAGCAGATATGTCTAGTTCTCAGAGCCTGAAGTTAACTAGGAGCTGGAGTTGTAGAGCTAATCTAATGATTGGCTCATCTTCACCTGGCTTTGAGATGGTACAACCAAGCAATAACACCCCACCTAGTCATTTTGCAAAGAACTTTCCTGGAAGACCAGCATGCTCTCGAAGGAGGATTCCTCCATTAAATTATAATGACAACACTGCAAGGCTTTCAAGAAATGATTCTCAGTCCTCTGCGGGAAGTGCTTTCATAGATGAGTTAAAAGGTCAGAACATGGTCTGCGGAGATGAGGATATTCCTAGCATTGATACTTTTGTTGCAGGAATGAAGGAAATGGCTAAGCTTCAGTATGAGAAGCAACTTGCTGATAATCAGGTCATAATATTTTCTTATATCAGTTATGGTGCTCACATCATTTTTCTGGTTCCTGTTTTCTTTCTGATTAATTCAATTATCTTTACTGAGTGGTTTGCTTGTTCGACCATCAATGAACGAACGAAATTTGCCCTTTCAAAGTCATTGTACAATCACCTTATGAATTCCTATGATTCTTATTTAATAATTATTGATTTGACTTGTGTTAACGGTCAACAATTGGGGTTGGACAGTTCACGGGCTGCTGAGTGTCAATCTGTTATAGCATTCTTTTTGGTGTTCCTTTACTGCAGCATGTACTCCCAGCTTGTGACTATTTTACAGATTTGATTTAGGTAGCTAAATTTAACACTGTATTGTCTTCCGGCTTGTGTGACTTGGGGTCTTAACATGGTTTCTTATGTGCATGCTAGGTTGGGGATTCGGAATTAAAGGTTGAAAAGTTTGCAAAGACTGTCAAAGATGTTGGGTTGGACCCAATGCAGGATTTGGTTGGAACTCCAGATTGGCCTCTGGAATTTGAGAGGCAGCAGAGATCGATACTTGAACTTTGGCAAACTTGCAATGTTTCATTGGTTCATAGGACATACTTTGTTCTGCTTTTTAAAGGTGACCCCATGGATTCTATTTACATGGAAGTAGAGCTCCGGAGACTTTCCTTCCTCAAGGAAACATTTGCAAGGGGAACTCCGGCTGTGGAAGATGGTCGGACTCTCACATTGGCTTCAAGGTTGACCCTCTCTCTCTCTCTCTCTCGTATGGGTTGTGTATTATTGTGTATGCCTAATGCCTATGCATCTTTTTGCGCATGCCAGTGACTGCATACAGACTCTTTTTTGCAAGGTTGATGAAGTATTGGTCCTATAGCCATATGTATTACCATGTGGTGTGTAATTAAAAATGATACTAGGAAAAGAGATGAGGGACATGGACATGGTGGAGTAAGATGTGACAATGAAGTTTAAATCTTGATATTTATTTGCTCTAGATTTTATAGAGGGTGGCTTGAATTTGAAATCTTTCCTAAACAGCATTTAATTCAGTTTTTACTGTATCTGCATACATTTCCTTAACATACCTACTTTTGTTATTTGTTGATCTGTCAGCATGAAAGCTCTTCGTTGTGAAAGAGAGATGCTGAGCAGGATGATGTATAGAAGGTTTTCAGCAGAGGAACGGAACAGGATCTACCAGAAGTGGGATATCAGTTTGGACTCGAAGAGGAGGCGGCTGAAGCTCATCCAACGGCTGTGGAGTGACACAGAGGATATGAACCACATTATGGAGAGTGCCGCAGTTGTTGCAAAGCTTGTTAGGTTCTCAGAGCAGGGACAGGCCCCTAAGGAGATGTTTGGACTTAGTTTCACACCTCCACGTATGAGCTGGAGATCTTTTGGCTGGAAACATAGCATGGCATCCCTATTGTAAGCCTGTTCTATATGCAGGCGTCAACTTGTATTTGTGACTTGGTGAATTTGATTGAAATAGAAACCAGTAGTTGATTATTTTGTTAAATTTTTTTTTTTTTGCCTTTTAGAATGAGGTAATGTTCTGGGATTCTAACTTTCTCAGGTTTTAAGGTTGTACCCCTAACCCCATTATGGATAACATATAATGGCTTCCAAATTAGAAAAAAAAAAAAACAGGAATGCTACATTTGAGAGACTATTCCTCACTTTTTAAGTTGTGTAATAATGGTTAATGGTTGTTATTTGATTTTTCAACTTAATATATTAAAATAATTAGACTCAAATAACTAATGAATTTTATTAATATAATGGAAAAACTATTCAAAAATAACTATTTTAACTATGTCGAATGGAATTCTCATTTTGGGATACATGAGATGAACTAATTGGGATTGTGAGTTTGCTGACTATAATTTGTCCTTTATTTTCTCAAAATGGATATCACAAAATATATATATATATATTTTTTCACTTTATTCTTATACATTTTATTGATTTATGGGCTTTTTTATTATACAATTTTTATTGATTATATTTGGAATTAAAATTTATATAAATGCATCAAGATCTTTTTGTGAAGTTAAAAACTATTAATAAAAGGAGAAAACAAATGAGCTATAGAAAGTTATAAACGATAAATAAAATGAAACAAACTTTTCTTTTAAAAAAAGCTTATTATTGTATGTAAATACAAGGAAAATAACAAATGAGCTATAATATTGTATGCCAATTCATAATTCTTAACGATTAAACACACTAATACTCAATATGATTTAAGAATGCCCCTAACTTAATTTATCTATTTTATTTTATTGTATAGATTTTCAGGTTGCATACATATTTTTTGAAGAAAAAATAAAAATAAAAATAAAAATTTAACGGCGTCGTCTGATGCTGCTCATCCCCCTACCCCACCCCCAATTTGCTTCAGCAACTCAACAGTTGGTGAAACACAATAGCAAGGGTCCGAGGAGGGAGAGAGAGAGAAAGATGAGTGGAGTAGCATCGTATCTGACGAAGAGGGCAGCGCAGAAGGAAAGAGTGAGAATTCTGTATCGAAGAGCTCTCAAAGACACTCTTAATTGGGCTGTCCATCGCCATCTCTTCTATCCAGATGTATCTCTCTTTCTCTCACACATTTCCTTCTTTTTCTAGGGTTTCTTTTTTCCACCTCTTTGATTTTCCGGATTCTGTACTAATTTATACTTCTTCTAATCTAGCTTTTACATTTCGATAATCTCTGGTAATGGATTGTTTTTGTGTTGTTTCAGGCCGATGCTTTGTGAGACAAGTTTGAGGCCAACAAACACGTGGTTTGTTCTCTTCGTTTCTCAGTTAGTTTTAGTTTTTGATTTAGATTTAGATTTAACCATGTTATAGCATCAATAATCACAGATTATATATACGTACACGTTTTTATTATAAAAACTTCTTTTTTGATAATTTGCTAATGTGATTAAACTACTTGTGAATCTTCTTAATTATCTATGTTGTGGACTCCATGTCTGCGTCTGAAACCTGATAGTATTGGCTGTGTGCTTGTGTGAGACAGGGAAAATTCTGGTTTAAACTTTAGAAAGATGTGTTTTTTATACATGGGAAGCTGATCGCTGGCTTCATTTGTGAGATTTATATTGTTTACAATCAGAAATATTGATAAATTGTGTGTGTGTTTATTGGGTTGGGGGTGGTGAGTGAGTGGGTGGGTTAGTTTTGCTAGTTATTACTTTTGATAATAGTTCATACTTGCTAATGAGCTGATAATGTGATTTTTTTTTTTTTATGTTTACACATACTCTATTATATAAGTAAAAGAGGGGACAAAAGTGTCAGCTAACGAACATGCATTAACGTGATATCAGAACCAGACTTACCAAAAAGATGTTACGACATAAAATTAAGCTACTGCAAATTACTCCCTGGACAGACTTCATTCAACTAGAATAAGAGCAGACATAATTCAATGAATGAACTTATGTGATTTCATATTATTTGCTATAAAAATTGTTTATTAAAGAGAAAGATGAGGTTTGCTTGTTCAAACTTTATATAATTTATGATTTAATATGAACAAAAATTTCATGGGCTTTATTTATGAGATTTATGTTGTTTGCCATCACATATGTTCTCACAAAATTCGTTTCTGTTTGTAACAGTATTGTCCTAAATAACTTTTTGTAGGTTCTAGGTCAATGAATCAATAGGTTGCTGAAATTGAGCAGTTTCTATTCATTTATGTCAAAGTTCTGGTGTTAGTGAGTTTGTTTCTGTAGTTGAACACCTTCATCTAGTCAATTACGAGTATATTTCTTTAGTCCTATTACTTTTACCCACATGCTCTAAGCGCTTCCACGGTACTAGGTTCTAATTTCAGAAGCTCTGACTTTTTCTTTGGGTCGTGGTATCTTATCATTAGATTTATGCTTTCACTACTTTCGGTTATTCTGAAATACATACTCACACGTGTACACACAGTGAACTATACATTGTAACGGCTGGTTTAATTCTAACTTTCCTCTTACTGAGCGTTAGGATGGTCTACTAAAACTAACAATAAGTAATCCTAATCCAAGTAGGTGCTGCATATTAAAATCTATATCGCATTTTGTGAGAATATATTCTCTGTCCAAGCAGAGTGGTTCCCCTTTTAATCTGCTTACTGAGAATATAATTACATGTATTGGGACACTGGTATGTATAGGCTATAGCTTAATTTTTTTTAATCTGGATCATAAAGAAAATAGTGGATTCATTAGTTGCAAGTACAGTTCAGTCTACACGAATACCTGGAGAGGATGTTTGGAACACCTAGTGATATGATCTGGTTTTAGCATAGTAGTTAGCTAGAAATGATGATCATGATGATAGCAATTTAATTAACTCGTCGCAACTACTGCTGTGCTATTGGTTAGTGATTGCATTCCTTTGTCCAAGTATAGAGCTTGAGCTAATCATTATCTTTATGTTTGCTGATATCTGTATTCCGTCTAATATAGTATTTTTTTTACATTGATTGATTCCCAGGAAGATATCGAGACTATTGATAGAATGATAGCTGATGGAGAAGCATCCTATAATAAGTGGCGGCACCCTGATCCATATATTGGTAAATGCTAATTAAAAAGGTTCTTTTGTTAAATACAGGATTTTTATCATTTGTTCTTAATATTTGAAAAATAAATCATGAAGTAAATAACATAACAAGATTCCTGCTAAATTTCGTACAATTGAATGACTGGATGGAGCTGTTGTGGCTGTGCCCATGCTACCATATCTGCTTTTAAGAGGTGTGGTTATTTTGACGGTCAAAGTCAGTCCACAGAATCTAAACTGCATCATTATGAAATAGTTTATGGTCCTTCTTGGTGATGGCTTAACATCTTTCTCGTCTCCTTAAGTGTACTTATACTGCATTATGGAACAATGCCAGGTTACCATCTCTAAAGAGCAGTGCCGTTACCTCTATATGCATCCATGATCCATCCTTTCTCTTCTGAGCATTTTATGTATCCTCTCTAGGGCATCAGAACCTCTTTCCTGGTCTTAGACAGACAGGCATAGACATTCTCTGTCATAATAGGCAAAACATCATTCTGATTAACTTATTTTGGATTACTCTTAGTTGAAGTGTTTGTCGATATGAAAGATTGTGAAGTTTCCATATGTTTGTCAATGTGTTGATTATTATCATGCAGTAAAAGCTCACTATCTTCTTATGAACAGTTCCATGGGCTCCTGGTGGCTCCAAGTTCACCCGAAACCCGCCGCCGCCTTCTGGGGTAATTTGATCTTTCATTATTATTCTTCATTTGGTTTGTTCAATTTAATGAAATTTTTGTTGATATGATCATTAAACAACATAGGTTTGACTTGGATTCTTTTGTAAACAATCATGTTTCATGCCTTAATTGTTTTTCCTTTCTCGTGATATTTTGCTATAATTCTGAAAATTGTGCATTTTCTTCTATGATTTTACTGAAATCTGGTAAAAGCTGAACTCATGATGATGCATTTTTCATCTCTATTTTTGGTTACAAGCCATGATATTGTATCAACATGGTTGGTCTTCATTAAGGCTGGAACTGGTGTAAGACGCTATTTTCTTCTTTTTGATGTATGTTAGTTTTCAGAAACATGGAGGAAGCTCCTTCCTTTTTTCATACTGGTGATATATGATAAATTTTAGAATTTATCCCGCATGTTCGAGATAGATCGAGATTATGCCTAGTTACAATTTTTATCCTTTGGAGGTTCATTCAGGAGTTCATTTATTCCTTGAAGGTTTGCAATTTACCAATTGGCACAGTTTGAGATAATTAATGAATTCAGTGGACTTATTGTCTGCTCTTGATATTTAAGATTTCCATCTAATTTATGGGTCGTAGCCTCCCAAACGTGTTTATTGACACAAACTACCATTTTAAACACACACGAACAGTGCTGTTCCAGTTGAGCTATTGGAGGGTACAGTTGATAACAGAAAAAATGACATAAATCTATGATTATTTGAATTCATATATATTGTTAACCTGGAAAACTATCCTTTTAGCTTTGTTCTTGTATAATAATGGTTTAAAAGGGTATGTGTTCCAGTTGAGAAGATGCAAGGAGAGTAATATAACCAAAGTAGTTGATAATCAGAAAAAATGACATAAATCTTTCCTGGATTATTTGAAATATAGATATATAATATGCATGTACATACATGACATGCAAATTTTTGGAAATAGTTTATGCTGTTAGTCATTTTTGATAGTTTACCATATGCCTTAATAAAATTGTTGCAAGCTACAAGTGTTTACTGTGGTTTTGTTATGATCCTCATTTATGTGAAGCTCCTTTCTTTTGTTCTGAAATATAGATCTGTAATATGGATTTACATATATAAGCATGCATTCAGTTTTTGAAGTAGTAATGCTGTTGGTCAATTTTTCAAGTTTTGCTCTATGATCGGCTTCTGTGCTTCTTAATTCTTACTCAAGTGAAACTTCCTTATTGCTGATGCAGATTGAGATTGTGTATGACTATGGAAAAGAAGAAGCTGAGGCACTGTGATCCTCTTTCATAGAAACAAATAAAGGTAAGCATTATCACCGTCATATGGCATCATTTTACTTAATTCTTGCAATATTATGTCTAAAGACTAAAGCTAAGGAAAAGAAATATTTAAAACTTATATGTTCACCCGGCTGTTTTCCCTCACCTTTAGTGTTCTCAAGTCTTGAAAATTTAGATGTTGGCATAGTTACATAACAATTGTGATTTTGTCACACTATCTTGTTTCACTTTCGTTATGCATTCAAAAATTAGATCACAATCATGATTGTGAATCCCTCTCTCTCTCTCTCTCTCTCTCTCTCTCTCTCTCTCTCTCACACACACACACACACACACACACACCACATTTTTAGATTTCTTCTAATTTCTTAATTTCTCTTTTTGTTACTGATGCAGACTGAGGTGGTATGCAACTAAAGGGGAGGAAGATTAGCAACCATCTTGTTTGTGTTTTTTAAGTACAATGGATTTAAAGCTATGGACATTTTGTTATCTGCATCTGACCTGTATCTTGGATTGTTACTATTTTTTTAAAAAAGTTGATGGATCCGAAGATTTAGTGTTTGCATGTTCTGCATCATCTTGAATTGAATACCTTTTATTTTTCCTTTCTAGTGAAGGTTTTTAGAAACAATCCTAGTGAAATTAAATTGTACAATGTCAAGTATGACCTTACAGATTGCAAATGACGTATGCCCCCATCACTATTGTCAATATATTGCGATCCCCAAATTCAGTACTAGCAAATTATCACAAGAAAAGTGGGTGAAAAGAAAAAAAAAGTAAATTAACATAAGTGGGGGAAAAAGAAAAAAAAAGTGTGCGAGAGATTGAGGGTAGGGTGATGTTATAGATGTTGAAATGTGTTTTCAAAGAAGGAAATCTTGAACAATCAGAACAATAAGCTTATGGACCAAGAATAAATGCTTAGGAAAGCAAAGTAAATGCTTAGGAGAGCAGTTTTCACAAGTGTATCACATGCTATTTAGCATTATACCATATTTGTTTTATAGTATACAAACATGGGTAAACTCTTTAATATGTATGCCCTTTGCTCTGTTGTTGCCTAAACCTATTAATAGATGCATAGCTTTCATAAAATCCTTGCAGTCTTTCTCCACATGCCTGTTGCCATTTCTCATGCCGCTTCTATTATAATGTTTGAATAGACCATTTGAATTACAAATTTACATGCTGTGGGACTAGCATCCAATGATGAAATCATTAGCAGTCCCAATCTTCTCTCTATTATGGATTAGATCTCACGGGCTTACTAATCAATGGTTTTGTATGTTGTCTTTTTATGCATCAACATGCACATAACTATAATGTAATTTACGGACTAAAACAACTAATCAAATTACCAATGAACTGCAAAGAAAGAAACTAAAATGTGAGGCGCAACACATGTTTCAGTCATCTCTACTCTGTTAATAATACAATATTATTCCACTTTGCTCACAACTGGTTGGCTACCTTTCGTGTATAGTTAACTTATGGATGTCTTAGCAACAAGGCTAAGTTATGAAAGCTACTGCAATTAGTAGTTCTAACCCCACCATTTGAAAGCCTACATAGTCATTTAAATGAACTGATAATCAAGCTGCTGCAATATACAACATAAGCTAGGATTAGTATCTAAACAACTGTAATGAAGCCATCTGCAAACAATACACCATAGGGTTATTATCTAAACATTTGAAGGATAACTCTTCTGTCAGTAGCCTCAAGCAGTACACACTGTGACCCTGATAATGCAGATATTGCTCCTAGCAGGAAGAACAAAAAAATCCATGGATGGATTTTACTGGTTTGACATGGTCTACACTACAACTTACACAAGTCACTAGTTCCAGGGACGTGGTATATTTAAAATGTAAATATCATCTAAGTTCTTTCCCCTGCCCTCTCTCTCTTTCTCTAAGGATATTTTGTGCCAACTGATGAAACACTGCCTTCTCTGTTATTGTCAAATCCTTCATATGCGAGACATTCTCTTCCCTCTGACCTTATCCGCACTATAAGGTAACACTTGTACAAATATTACTAGCAGAGCATACCGTACAACCAAGATTTCAAATTTAAGCTTGCATACCATTTCAATCAACAACTACTGAGCACATATATAATGCTAACTTTTTAAGTTACTGAAATCAAGACATACAATTCAATGATTCATAACCTCAATTTATCAACTTAATAATTTATTTTAACATTTTCGAGCTAAAGAATATAACACATTATAATTCCTAAGAGCACTTCTAGGTGGACATGAAAATTGTACATGAATTTCATCTATTTGTATTTTTACCCCTATTGCTTAAAATTCAAACACCAATTTTCATGTCCAATTAGACTTTTTGTTCAAATTATACAAACCTAACAGAATGACTGGTTTGATAAATCAAAGTCATGAGAAGTTCATAAATGAACACATTCCTCCAAAGGATAGAAACTGCAACAATTGGAGGTAAATTGAAAGAAATTCATCTAAGATGGTTTGACCAATGACCAAAAGTGTAGCTGAAGATCATTTCTCTTTATATATAATAACTATAACCTAGGTTTAGCAAGGCAAATTGTTATATGTATTCATATAATACAAGTACTTATGAATGAATACCACAGAAAAAAATTACCCATTTCGAACAGAATTGTTCATTCTTCGGGATTAAAGTGAAATGAATTTGATCACAAAACACAAACAGAACTACAAAAGATAGTGATTTCGAAAGATAAATTATTTTTCTTTTCAAATGAGTTTGAAAGGGAGAGGCCAAGGGGTGGACCTGGGGACCTCAACTTTGTCTTTGATGCGCTCAATCTTCTTCTCTTTCTTGGGCCTTGAGTTTCCGAATGACCCTTTGAATCTCTTCCCTCTCTTCGTTTTCTTGTCCCCTCTGCCGCACACTATCAGCGTTGCCGGCGCCGTTGATGACGACGACGACCAAGTTGATGAAGAAAGTGACGAAAATGTTGCTCCCACTGCTCTACTCTCGGTCGTCAGCATCAATCTCTTTACTGCTGCGCCGTACCACTGCATCATCATTGTCATGATTTTCCTCCCACGAAAACCCTAGGACAGAACACTGTCAGATTTCCAAGCACCAAGCTCAGAGAATGAAGAAATAAAATTATGCAGTGTACACTTTAGTATAACTGGGACAGTGTTGGATCAAGTTTCGGCCCATTAAGCTCAACTCACTTAGGGCCTGGCCCATCTACAATATTTTGTTTTTCCATATTCAATTTTTTTTATATATATAATAATTATCTGGGACCTCTAGTATAATTGAAGTACACTTCCATATGCTTTAGTTTTAGTCAGTTGTTTTCTTTTTAGTTTTTGTTTTGTTGTTGTCATTTTTTTTAAAGCTTTTAAACTTAAAACTAAAATTAAAATCATTTCATTTAACTCGTGAAAAGTAAAATTAGAACCCCGGCAAGTTCAAATATTTTTACTCGTTACATCTAACAAGCTTGATTTATTTTTAAACTAAATAGAATTTTTTTTAAATAACTGTAGTCAACTCTCAAGCTTTTACACTAGTTATTTAAGCTCATATCATGTTATGTTCCACTTGTTCTCAAGTTTGTTGAGTTTGAGTTATTCACAAGTTAGTGAATTTACACCCACTAAGCTATCCTTTTTAAGCTATAATGTATCAGTGGTGTACTAGTGTTGTTTGTGTGCGTTAGGTGGGGGTGGGGGTGGGTGGGGGAGAGAGACAAGTCCAAATGTTTGAAGAGAGAGAGAAGTCTCCAAATGTTTGAATAAATATGGTATCAACAGAACCGTGAGTGATCTCTGCACACTATTTCAGGCCTTGAACTAAAATTCAGTGTCAAAAGATAATTTATATTTCTTCCTTCCATCTTTAGACAAGAACCCACATTTCCATTTTCAAACGATACATCATCTTAGTTCCATATTATGATATGATTACTATTGAACACAATCAACCCTTTAATGAATATCTCTTCCCACTGAATGCCTGAAATTTTGGTTCTTCTTTTGCTTGGGGAGGCTCTTGTTTAGTCTCCTTTGTAGCTTCCTACAGACAGAAAAATCCCTATAGGTCAAGACATGCTAATAGCAACTGTTAGTCAGGAACTTGGTGTTGAAATGGAGGTTATATGAAGTACCTTTTGCGTGCCTGTTGTACGATTTGCATTTGATCCAAATACAAGCTTTCCCTGCGACTGACGAGAGGTACCTTGTGAGCTAGATCCTGCAGAGGGATGTCCCTTACCATTGGAAACATCAGGTCGCTTGTCTCTAGACCCAGAGGAAGAAGCTGGTGGAGACTCGTACTTCAAGGGCTTCCCATCCAATCGCCTCCCTGCTCCAGTGAAGGGGTTAAACTTTGGTTCAGCCTCAGCTGTAGCCTCTTGACCTGTACATGCATAAAATGTTAATTATGCATGTCAAAAACAAAACAAGAAAATAAATCAACCATTTGTTAGATAAATCAGAATTTTAAACTCCAAAGCTAGAGTTTTGGGTTAGCATTCACACAAAAATATAATTTTTGACTTGTTCAAGGAATTTAACAAGTTCCCACATATATAGTAGCTGAGTAGATTTTGACTAACAGTGCTAAAAACTTTTCTCACAGCTTATTATCACAAAAGAGGTATAAGTTGTAATCAAACCCCAGTTTTGTGATAATGATCACCATAAGCAATAAGAAATGACAGCCATGAGGGAAACCAGAAGAAAAAAGGGGAGAGGGGAGGGAGGGGGGAGGGTAAGAAACAAGAAACTTACCTTCTGCGGGCACTTTGCTTAAAGGAACGGATGCTACAGGTTTTTCCGGTTCTTTATAATCAAGTGGAGTAGCAAAATCCACCTCACAGTCTGTCTCAATAATACTAATGGCATTGGAAGGCTTTGATTCAATGATATCTATGTAATACTTTTTATTGTTGTAAGCCATCATAATACTATCCCCTGTGGTTAAGCATGAAAAGTTCCTCAGTGTTGTCTCCAAGCTGTGCATGAGAAAAGAACAAAAACATTAAAATTGAGAAATCTTCCAACAGCTGATGGCATAGGCACATGCTCAAAAAGAAACTGAACCGAATTACACAGGAAAAGTATATTTGCACAACTCCATATTTGACATTAAATTTAAGGACTACTCATCAGCTGACTTACATGGCTTTTGGGTTAGAAATGTCCAAAAAGTCCTTCGTATGGGGTTGCAATTTTACGTATGTACCCTTTGGAAGAGTCACGTTTTTCACTCGCACAATATCTCCTTCTTGTAGGAGCAAATTCTCCATCATCTACAAGGAAGCAATTCAACATGTATCCATGAGAAGAGTGTTAAAAGGTTTCGAAGATATTCTTGACTGCAATAGCGACTTCACAACGCAAATGTAACCACAAACACATGTATCACTGGATACCTACCCAATATGGCATATATATCATGCCTTCTTCCGCAATAAACTCCAAGACCCCACAATGAGAAACGCGCTCAGCAGCAGCATTCTGAAGCTCGAACAGCATAGGATAATCAATGTTCAGAGACGCTGCAGGATTTAGCCTTGATTCAGTCATTTATATTAGAACTAAACAGAGAGATTTTGGCATTGTTTTCTTTTTTGGGACAAGGCACAAGAAAATGCAAGATATTCACAAAAGAAAATTCAATAAAATCAACTAACCAAGGCGGTCAAGGGCCGAGGGAGGCATTATAACTGAAACAAATTCAAAAAGAAATCAGCAATTCACTTTGCCTTTTGATAAACAGAACTCAAAAGAAAAATAAAACAAATTAAAAATTAGTTCTAACTCACTTTTATCACCGTTTTCTAGTTGAGGCTGCAGAAGTGGAAATGGAAGGTAATATTAGAATCATAAGAAAAAGGCAATGAACATGAAATACTACATATTTGGTTATGCACAAAAGCTTTAGAAGAAGCATATTGTTTCTAGATTGTCCATATGTAATTCTAAAGATGGGTACAAGAAGGTAAAAATAAAATCTTCTTCTGAAACCAAAACTGCAGCAAATTAGTAGTGTAACAAAAAACAAGGTGAGCAAAGCCTCCCAACCTTATCAATAAAGGATGCAGGGTAGCATCGATATGTGTGCTCAAATGATCTTCCATGATATCCATATCCATCAAAAAACTGCAGTGTCACAAACCAACAGTTTAGATAATAGCGGTGTAAATTAATAAGTAACCGACTGAAGACACAGGATAACAAAATTTTATTTTAGTAAAAAACAAATGTCAATATAATGGTTTTTGTTTTTGATAGGTAACTTTGGTCCAAGTATGAAGATTGAACCACCAACCTTGAGGTTATTCCTCAAGGCATTTGCCATTTCTCCCACACCTTGGGGCATCAACACGATGATGGTTGTAGAACAGTCAGCAACAATAATCATGCAAAGAAATTAACATGAACGGCACTAAAAATTTCAACACTCATTATATATATATATATATATATATATATATATATATATATATATATATATATTACAGTTAAAATTTGATGATCTATCACTCTAACATCAACCAACTAAAGTTGACAAAAGGTGATAGCAAACAATATGATCCTCAGTTATGAAATTCACAAGGCACTTCATATTCGAGATGCATAAATAGTGAGCATTTCAACTGCATGTCCTGTTTTCGTTTTTTTCAATGATGTTGTATTGACGCTACCATGCAGTACAACTTTTTATTACCCTTCTGCCCATAAATTTGACAGATTTACTGAACTATCAGTGCAATGTTATACTGCTGTATCTATCAAAAAAGAATCAAAACTAACTGATCCATAAAATGTATCCATGTATTTGTTTTAGATAGGGTATATATTAATGTAAAACCTAAAGATATCTGGAGTCGTATTCTACAGAGGAGTCTAGGTGAATTTTTTTAAAATAATTTGACTGTTGTGAAGTTCTCCAGCTATAGAAATCTATCACTAAATTGGTATCCCACTTTCTCTAGCTTCTCAATTTGATATTTTTTTATAGCAAAAGAAAAAATGTTACAAAATAGGAAAACATTAAAAGAAATAATTGATATTACACTGTGATAACATATATATAATAAAAAAATAATATCCTCAAGATCCATGTCGGATAAAATATCAAATATGTATAATGACAGCACCTAACTATAGTCATTAAAAACTTCTAATAAGTTGAAGCAAATTAATAGGAAGAAAAAAAACTAACAAATTGCATACATTTACAAGTAAACATTCAATTAACTGAAATTTTCTGGAAGAACAGAAGTGGTTGGCATAAATCAATATAGAGAATGAATCTAAATACACACAATGGAATAGCTAAAATTAAAGAACAACAACTAATTCTAATCCGACATTAAATAACGGTGATGAGACATGTAATAATATTGATGATAACTCTGCAAGTAATCCCAATAAGGCATATGAAAGCTACAAGTTTCTAATCTACCATTCAATAACAGTGATAAGATGTATAATAATATTGATGACAACTCCACAAGTAATCCCAAGAAGGCATATGCAAAACTACAAGTTTCTTAGATCAATAAATGATCCCAAGAAGGCATATGCAAAACTACAAGTTTCTTAGATCAATAAATGATAGATGCCAATAATGCTTATGTACTTGAATTAAGAAGTTCAAATTATTTAGCTTTATACCTCATTGTTAGGTGCCCACTGCAGTTCAAAAACAATAATAAAAGTCAGTGCTTAAATTGCAGCGAAACAATGTAATCACCAGAGTAAGAACCAGGATAGTAACAAATTATCTAAAACCACGATGATAAGACCTACCATATTTACTAACTTCTGATTGCACAATCAACAGTCCCAACCCCTATTTAAGGAAAAGCATCCAAGGTTAAACCAACACACAAATGTATTGGCTCACAAAATATACAAATATATTTCATTACAATATTAGTCCAAAAATTAAGATGGACCCTTAATTTGGAACTAAGGGAGTGATTGTTATCCTAAATCCACTATACATATGTATTGTGCATGTGTATATAAATATACATATACACATACATATACAGCCACAAAGGTCACTAACTGTGAGGAACAATTGATTTCAATAAAATAATTACCATCTGAATTTTCACGAAGAAATTTGGATACATACACAAATGAATTTTTTTTATTAGGTCAATGAAAAATGAATAAACGACAGGATTTAAAGCTAAAGTGAAAGAATTGCCTTACCTTATCCAACAATTGTAGTAAAAGGTTGGATCTTTCCGAGGAGTTACAGCAGAAACCTAGTAAAATGAAATTGCAAAGAGAAGAATTAGAATTAAAAGCAGAAGACTTGTTGGACGGAGAATAAAGAAAAGGCTAAGATGCGCTAGGTGCATATTGTACACGCCATGTCGCTTGCTGCCACCTGTAATTGTGATGATACTTTTGGGCTTAATGCCCAGACCAGCCCATGTAGAACCGAAGCATAAAGTTGTTTAATGTTTTAGTTCCTTGGGCTTTTATAACATTCGTCTACACAACAAATAAAATCGTTATAAAGTAACTTATAGGAATTATTTATTTATTTATTTTTTCGAAAGTATGTTTTATATTGGATTAATTTGTACAGACTAACAAAGAATGTAAATTTTGAGGATTATATATATACTCAACCCATAGAGGTTGTTAAATCCTATGACTCATAGGATAGGATAGGATAGCTATACTAATCCATATTTGATTGTTATGCTAATTACTAATTCATATAGGACTGTTATGTTGAATCCCAATAATATAGGTAATGGCTTGTTTAAACTTAAAATTAATTTAGAATCCAAAATTAAAAATGCATTTTATTAACAAATCATGCATCTATCGACTTTATTCAGAAATTTTCAAATAACTGAACCATCTATGTTGTTAAACAAGGGAGGGGTTATCCACAGCCAACAACAGAACAAAGTTAAGTTACAAACTCAGGACGTTTGCTATGAAAGTGCCAATATCAATTATCCAGTAGTGTCACCAATCCACCTCCAGCCATGATACCTATTTTCATGGCTCACAATTTTATTAAATACACAGCAGCAGCTTCAAAAGGATTAATTGAGCACCAGACTCTTCTACGGTAATTAACTCCCACAACTTCAATAGAGGAGGGGGAGATGATATATAAATTCCTTTTAGGACCTCTGGCCCTCCATTGCAAGCTTCAAAAGGAGCAAAAAAAATTTCTATTAACCAAGTGCAAGTGGTTAAATGTGAATAATATTTTACCTGTACCCCTTCTTAAGAATCAATACTCACAAGTCACCCAATCCTGACCTCAAAAGATTTCACGAGGCTATGAAGAGAAGATAAGCTCCCACGCCTGTGGTTGACCAACTGTTTCTACTCTGAACGCCGTTATGATATTTCAAAATCTTCCAACCAGCAAGCCCAGTATGTGCATAGGATTATGATCACCACCCAGTAGTCAGTTTATGTCAATAAGCAAGCCCCACTATGTGCATAGGATTATGATCAGTTGGCCTCTTCAAGCTCATCTTCATTTCCACACTATTCCACGCGGACATAAAATAAGACAACAAATCCACAATAACACCAATATTCCAAACCTGATAATCTAATTACTTTTGCAGGAGTTCTATATATTTCTTTCTTTCCTTTTTCAACAAAAGCACAACCTAAACCGAAAGAACTCAAAAGACCCTACACAGGATCACAAGAGGATAAACAAAACAAATTCAGAAGGCCACCCCATTAACGAAACATCCATATAGCCACCAATGGGCTGGCAACGGCATAAAGCATGGTAACATGCATTTAGAAAATAATGTAAAGTAAGAACAAAGCTGACAAGTAAGTTTTAACTGGAAGACTACAAAAAGTCTATTATAGCAAAGAAGATAATAAGATGACTACAGAAAAGAGGATACTCGAAACCGAATATACATTAGACTAATCTGGCCAAGCTCCAACTTATCTCTCTGCAAATGCAAATAACTGTCAACTTCTTACATATTATTTTTCTTGAACTAAACAGAAATGAACAAAAGTAAATGCAAAAATAGAAACAGACGACCTCAAATGACAAACGAACAATCTGAAGGAAATGCTTTTGGTGTGCAGATGCCAAGACATATCTCAAGCACAGCAGTAAGACCAATGCTCATCCTCATCTGTAGCAGAATCTGTAACAGCGCCATAATTATCAACATCGCAATAATAATAACCATTGTTACTATTTGCAGCAGTCAAGCTGCAAGAGGAATTAGCAAGATAAGGCATGTTGTGGAAAGAATGAGCAAGCCCGTTTGCAATAGCATCATGGTCCAAACCATGGCTACTCTCATCAATAACACACTCCTCAGCACGGTGCTTGAGTGTCTCAAACATTATTTCAGGCTCATGCTGCATCACGCGGAGGACATCCCCACAGGAAGGCCCAGGAACAGCACGCGTCACTGCAAAACTATGAGGCCCATCGCTCTGTGAGACACGCACCACACTCGGCCCACCAAACAGGTTGTGAACTCCCCCAAGCGCCTCCTCATAAGCCCCACCAAGAAACATTCCCAAATAGTAACTCCCGCCGCCACAGCCTTCCAATTCATGCAGCGGCAAACTCCCTTCACCCCCAATGAACTTATCAATCTTCCCATCACTGTCACAAGTTAAGTCTGACAAAATTCCCTTCACTCCCGGCTTTTGATCAAGGCGATGAATCGGAACAATTGGAAACAGCTGGCCAATACCCCAGAAATCAGGTATAGAAGTAAAAACTGACAAGTTAACATGATAACTCCGAACAGGATCAGAAGCCCCAATTGCCTTATAAACAAAGTCACATAACCCATCCACAGAGGCAAGTTGTTCAATATCTAAAGATCCTTCCTTGAACTGTTCGACACATTTCTGTTTCAACTGATCGGAATAAAGTAAACATGTATCATACTCACCGCGAATGGCAGCCGCAGATAAATTTCGGTAGTCCACATGAGCATCCTCAGGGAGCCGCCGTATAAAATACTGAAGGTCAGCTGAGGACATTTGTGGCATTTGATTTGTACTTGCTGATACAGCCTCAAATACCAAAATTGAATGGTGAGAGACAATTGCTCGACCACTTTCACTACAAATCACCGGGTGCTTGATGGACTTACGGTCACAGACAAACCGAACCGCCTGAACTACTGCGGCAGCATATTCTTCCAAAGTATAACCAACAGAAACATCAGAATCCGGCGACTTTGAACCATCATAATCAATTCCCAGGCCACCACCAATATCAATAACTCCCATACAAGCGCCAAGGCGGACTAATTCACAGTAGATCTGAGCTGCTTCGCCTATACCATCTGCTAACAGAGCTGTTGAGGGAATTTGAGAACCAATATGGAAGTGCAATAATTGCAAACAATCAAGCATTCCACATTGATCAAGTTTCTTCACTACGCGCAATATCTGTGTGGTTGTGAGTCCAAATTTACCTTTCTCGCCCGAAGTTGAACCGAAATGACCAGAATGCTTCGTCCTTAGCTTGGCTCGCATCCCAATAACAGGACGAACGCCAAGCTTCCGGCTTAAATCAATCACCAAATTGACCTCTTCTTCTTGCTCAAGAACAATTACAGTGTTGAAGAGGAGCTTTCTTCCGACTAGAGCAAGCGATATGTATTCGGCATCTTTGAAGCCATTACATATAAGAAGAGACTCGGAGCTTCCCTTGCAAAGACAGCTCATGGCTAAGAGGAGCTCCGGCTTGGAGCCGGCTTCCAGGCCGAACCGGAATGAAGACCCAAATTTCACAATGTCTTCAACAACAAACCGGTCCTGGTTGCATTTCACGGGATAGACGCCTTGGTAATGAGCTCCATATCCCTGTGACTGAATTGCAAAATCGAAAGCGGATTGAAGGGATTCCAACCTGTTTTTGAGTACGTCAGGTAGCCGGACAATAAGAGGAAGCTGCAACCCGAGTCCGCCGGTGGATTTCGGATCTGAGGCCTTTTTCACGACCTTCATGAGATCAATTTCCTGATGAGAAAGAGTGCCCAAACCGTGAGGGCGTACTGAGATGTTGCCAGAGGAGTTGACGGAGAAGTACGGTCCTCCCCATCGATCGATTCTGTAGAGAGCGGATGAGAGAGAAGGGGACCAATGTGAATCGGAGGGAACGGTGGTGGTGCTGTTCGTCGGTAGAGGCACGCCGGAAAATGGGTCCGGCGCGGGAAGAGAGCTATCCCAGGCAAAGGCATAGCCTGGAGGAGGTGCAACAGCGGCGTCTACGCAACACGCAAGGGCCGGCATCTCTTCCCGGTCTGCCCCAAAAAGAATTAAAGAATTTTATAGAGATATAAAGGGTTTGATTGGTATGTTTGTAATAGGTGGGGGCTTTAGAACCCGCCGAGGCCGGAGCCCCGGCTACCCCCTCAAAAGAAGCAGAAAAAGCTCGTAATCAAATGGAAATGGAACCCTAGCTCACCCCTATAATACACAGATATCCCCACACCTACTTCAGAAGAAAGAGATCCGAAAGACTACAACACCACAAACACAAAATGACGAGAGAATTCGCAAATCTAAAAACTGTACACAAATGTCACCATGCAGATTCAGATCTTATAGAAATAAACAAAAATTGAGCTGACCGGAGAAACCGCCGGAAACGGCGAGAAAGTATAGAAATGTATGACGGAAAACAAGCGGCGCGGGTAAAAATAGAAGAGAGAGATTAGGGTTTAGTTTCGGGTTTCGAGGGAAAGATTCAGGATTCTGAAGTGAGCGAGAATTGCATGAGCTTGGAAGGCCGTTTATATAGGGAAGCGGGGCAGGTCAGGGAGTGGACCCAAAGATTTTGCAGAATTAAAATATCTATTTTTTTGGTATTTTCATAAGAATATTATTATACACACAAATACTAACACGTAAAAATATTATTCCTTCTCTTTCTAAAAAAAAGTTTTAGTTGATTTTTTATATATATTAGTAAAAAAGAAAATAAAATAATAAATTGTCTATATTTAATATTAAAGTTATTTAAAAACTTCTCATTAAAATAAATAAAATAATGCTCTATTATATTATATGGTGTATAAGTATTTACGAGGAGAGGAGAGTTCACCATTTTATTAAACTTGGTAAAATTAATAAGTCTACCAAATATTGATACATCATATATTACGTTAACTTAATTAATTAACTGGTAGTAGTATGATTTATTTATGTTGATATATAGATCAATTCTTGTTGTCATTAAGTTATGAAAATATGTTGGACTAAAATAAGTCTATAATATTGAGACCGACACATCATCTCCTCCTTCACATAGATTACTCTCTTCATGTAGTACTACACATTTAAAATATATATCACATTATTTTATACATAATTTATTTATGTATAAATTGTGTCCATAGAATTAATCTTTTTATAATTATATAATTTTTCACTTTGAATATTTTGTTTTTGTTTTTTTTTTAATACAATTTTTTACAATAATGTTACTATCACATAAAAATATCGCATGCTGCTCACATACTGTATGGGGTGGCTTCTATGAAGTTGTTCTTCAGTTAATTAGGTCATGTCAACAATAAATACATGAGTGTCACCCATACAATATGTGATACTTTTATATGAGAATGGTTAACATGAAATTAATTTTGATCAATTGACTAATACAATATCGACACGCAGGTCAGAAAATAATCTCTCTCTACGTGTCAGCACTGTATTGATCAATTGATAAACTTATTATGAAATTAATTTTATGATAATCGGATTCATTTTATATGATAGTCCGCGTTCATTCTTTTCCGGAAGGATAATCAGCATCGAGCTGCCGCGTGGTTTGAATATGCGGGACCCTATTCTACTTCTTCCCTTTCTCTCCCCAGGCTTCCTCATTATGAGTTTTTAAAAAGAAATAAATATTACTTATTTTTCGTTTATCTATTTTTTTCGTCCATTTTAAAATTCAAAAGTGCAACGTTGTGTTGTGTTTAGCTTTTTAAGGTGCCTTGCTAGCTATACGATAACTTCAACATCAGATGAGAAATTGAGATGATATATATAAAGGAAAGTGGTAGGAAATTTCACTGAGATTGATTGTGCCACGTCACAATTTATTTATTTTTTATTCACCGTAATTAGTTAAGTAGTGTTTATTTACTTATTAATACATTTTAATAATAAAAAGATAAAGTTGTTTGATATACTCTCACGTGACAACATTTATTTGTTTATTATATATGTATGATCATATTTTTTTTTAATAAATCAAAAGTGATATTAAACGTATCATCCCATGACGGATGCATAATAGGGCAAGTGGGGCACTTTTTCAGCCTTAATTTTTGTAATTCTATGTTATTTTTAGAGGATATTAAAATAACGACACCATTCTTAAACAAAAAAATATTATTATATGAGGTTTGTTTTTATTTTTTTGTATGATTTGTTTATTTATTTTATTTTTTATAAAATTAATGTGACACCACCACCAAATTCACACACTTAAGGATTGAACGATCAACCTCATGATAAACATACATGGGTTGAGTTATACTACCAGGCTGAATGTTTTTAATATTGTGTTTGAATTAAAAAAATAAAATAAAAATTAAAATGAATTATTTCATGCTCACCCAAGACTCTAATGACTACGGACTGGCTTGACGCGCACAGCACACGTAAATAGAGAAAATGGAGAATTTGGTAAATTCAGAGGTTAGCGGTGGTATTATCTGAGCTAGGTTTTATATGGTGTGGTTTAGTGGACCCCCTCAACCTAAAACACCTACGCCAGAGCTTGCGTGTTTTGTGTAGGTAAATATATAGATTGCCCTCCAACCAAAGCTCCAAAATGTAGACATGGCATGTTATCTCTAAGAGGATCGATCATTCCTAGGGCTAGGGCTCTCTCTACCTGTCAACTCATTCCACCAAATATGTACCTATTTGAATCTAAAAATGATACTCCATGTGTAGTTATCAACATATTATATTTCAAAATTTTGTGAATTTATAATAAAATAACTTAAATAACTACTCCATTATTATTATTATTATTATTATTATTATTATAATAAATATTCTGTACAACTATTTTTTTAAGAGTGAAGGTGGTGGTAAAATTTTGCAATTATAATTATCTCTTTTTAAAGAGTTAAGGTGGTAGTAAACTTTTAGCAAACGTTATAAAAAAGATTAAAAAGTGTCGAGTTTGGCTCATATTTTAGTGGGTACAACCAACGACTGCTACGACAATATAATGGGAGTTGCAAGGTACAGCGCCACTTGAAACCCAATCATATATGCATATGACATATAAGTTTACATATAGGGGTTTCATCCACAGCAACCGGTTGTTGTGGAGCAATCTTTTTTAAGCGCGCACAGAAGAAATTTGGAGTAAAAAAAATTTTAAAAATTGACATAAAGGCTAAAAAGGTTTCTTCCATAAAGAACGGTTCTTTCAATGGATGGAACCCCTTACATATAAGATTTTGCATCTCTCTCTTCGATCTTCTCCAATTTTCAACAAACAAATAACTATTACAAAGCAGTATTCTATTAGAATTTTAAGTGAATTGCTATTACGGATAATTCACTAAAGGCTTGACATATATCCTGGAAGTATATCTTCTGCAACCTTTAACAAACTAATCATGATAAACAAGAATCACTTGTGTCATATATTCTATAATAATTTTGACTACAAAACTATGGTTTTAACAATTTATTTTTTCTTTCTTTTTTAATTTTTGTGATTAGTTGTTAAATATAATAGTAAGTTTTCATCAAGTTCCCTTGCTTAACTTTTTTTCAACTCTCCCCTTAATTTTAAGATGAAATGTATCTTTTTCAAGTGAATTATAATAATATAGGTTTGAAAGGAGGAAAAACAAAAAAAACTTCTAGAGCCTTTGTCGGTGGGCCCTTTTGCAATATGGGTACACTAGAAAATAAAGAGTTAAAAATCCAAAAAACATGGAGGATTTTTAAATAGAATTCCTTGTATTACACGCAAGTGAGTAGTGACCCTCCTTTATAGGTTTGACTAACTGACTTGGACTTGGTGCTGGCCAAACATGAATTTGCTAGCTAGCTTTGACATAGTCACATGCAAATTGGAATTGATGGGTTGGGGTTTTGCTCCTTTGGATTTGGTGTTGATTTATTTTAGTAAATGTTGACCCGTGATTATGCTGGTAATTTTCAACTGGATTTCAGCTGGTCCTACTAACTCTCTACCCTTATTACCTTATTTTCTTCTATTTTTTGTCACTAATAAAATGGGATATATATCTACAGACTAAATTAACTTACAAGTAACCAAAAAGATTTTGATAATTTGTAATTATATTGATTTAACAAAAAATTGAATTGAAACCGCATCACACCGCACCGACAACGATTACTAAAACTGCACCGCACCAATTTGTACAACATGAATAATTAACAAGTAATTTAATTTAATATTTTGACACCAATGTTGACTTAATTTTTACTCCCTCTGTCCCAAATTAATTACTCAGTTTTGACTTTTTTAAGTCAAATTGACTATTTTTAGAATTAATAATTAAGCATATTTAAATATATTTCTAAAATTATAAAAATTGGGGTTAGTAATAAATTGTATATACTTTCTTTTGGTTATAATCTCTTCACCTATATTTTAGCAAAAATAGTAAAAAAAATTAGTTTTAAAAATGGTCAATTTGACTTTAAAAAGTCAAAACTGAACAATTAATTTGGGACGGAGGGAGTATTAAAGTAGTTTAATATTCACGCAACACAAATTATAATAACATTAAATAAAATAACTCAAAAAATATTACTAACAAGTAATACTACTATAAGATTATATGTTGAATTAATAACATTGTTATAATTTTGATATTATTCACTACAACAAAATTGCTAACAGCGACGGACCTTTAGCTACATATCTTGTCAATAGTGAAATATCAGCGGCGACAATCCATCACTTAAAGTCGTGGCTAATTAATTGGTCGCTAGCGGACAAAGACATCAGCGACTTAAGTGCTCGCAACGGTAAAGAGTTCAAAGAATCATAACATAAATCATAACATAATTAGGCAATCATATCCAATTTTTATATTTGCATAAAAATAGGTAAAATTATAAAGTAATCGTGAGTTTAATTTAAATCATAACATAATTAGGCCTAATGAACTTGTCTTAATAATATATATTTTTTGATTAATTTAACTCGCAACAAATTATTAATGATAGGAATGAGGTAATATAAACTCTCTAACTTAAATACACGGTATTTCCGTCACGTACAGTTAGGGAAGCCTTTATGTCTTCACTCCTGACAAGTGAATTGAAGAACCCAACCCGCTACCATATAATATCGTATATAACAATCGGGATCAAATCTCGAATTATCTTAACTTATTACAGATTTATTTAAAAATAATGAATGAATGAATGTATTAACTATAATAATATGAATCCTTATATACACATTTAAATAGTATTTTATATGTAGTACCCGTTGCAATTATGTCTCCGTAAAGGGCAGGTGGAATCAACTTGTCTAAACTATGGCATCATCAGATCAGAGATCACGGGAATCTAGTAGTTACAATAGGTTTTTATTTTGACAGTGTTTGGAGACATGGGAAATTGGATCCAAGGAACGGTTATTCCGGAGTTCTGAATTCAGTGCGGGACCAGTTTATCTGACGTAAGGATATGCTTCGGATGCCGGTAAATCCTTTGTTATTTATATAGTAGCTCTTCAAAGTGGGACCCACCCTCTCTAGATTCTTGACAGAGGGATATGCTAATTTCCACCATAAGAACATGAAATCCTAATCCACCAATCAAAATTCATTTATGCACGTGAAGAAGTCACTACTAGTACTACTAGAGATAAATTATTGACATAATCATTATCAATATGTAGTGTCTCTAATAATGTTGGATATTAATTTATTTTCCAATTGGATTTATCTTATTTTCCTAATATGAACGCATTTTTGCGTAAAAAGTATAATTTTTTTACATTGAGGATTATAGAACATTATTTGGTAAATATAATAGGAAAATTTTATTTTACAAATAAATTTTTAATTTCAAAATATTATTGTCACGTTAATTTTTTTGTTGTCGCTCGAAATATAAATTTTGTCCAACATATTTAATTTGATCATATATAGTTATTAAATATATTAATATTTATGTACAATACTAGTGGTATATATATTTATTTATATTTTTACATGTATTTTTAAAATTTTAATATTATTTATTTTTATATAAAAAATAAATTAATTTTTAATAAAATATTAAAATTATATGTAAAAATATTATTAATTCTTACTTGAATCCAAAGGCAAAAGATACCCAAGAAATTGAGTGGAGTACAAACCTATCATGTCATGGCCGAATATTTGTGGGGTTTGTGTAGATAAATATAAGACTAAAAGACAAAATGCACCCTAAACTTTAGTTCGGTGTTGATATTTACACCCTAAAGTGAAAAAGGTGTCTAAGTACACTCCATACTTTATTTTCTTCGAACAAAATGCACACTTTTATGATTTAATAGGTCAAAATGACCTATTAAGTCAGTAAATCTTATTACGAGAGGGTAAGCTTGGTATTTTACATTTATTCTCTTCTTCTTTTATCTCTATCCTCCATAACCAAGCAAACAATGGCATCTTCACCTGCACTACTATCATCATCACCTGCACCACCGAGCTGAACAAGGCTTCCAAAACAAGCATTTGTGAGATAGATTTCAGGGGTACCCTCAATTCATGCCATCAACACAACTAAACTACCGAGGCCTTAAAAGATTCTACTTTATCCCCTTCGAATAACATTTTCTTTCTCTCACAGTCTCCCCAAGGGATCTAGTAAAGCCATAATTTAATTATGACATCCATTCCAATCGAATCATGCTTGCATCAGATGATCATTCTTGACAAAAAGAAAAAAAAGACACAAAAGTTAAAAAAGAGCATAAACCAAGTAATTGTTAACAGCAGAGGTATCTATACCTGAAACTTTTTATCTTGATATTTGTTTCATGTTTCCATCTTGCTCCCAACTGATAGTTTTTCTTGCAGATCAATGAGTCTAAGATCGCGTATTCTTCTTCCCCAATAGTCTCCAGAACCAATCTAAATCTAATCCATTCATGAACATTCACCACATAAGTTAAGTCTTTGGATGCGGAGAATGCAAAACTTACTCCAGTGAGGAGCGAAAGAATGCATTTATTCAAGCTGAAACAAAATTATAGAAAAGGTGACAACTAGTGTGACGCCCCCAAAATTAGGTATACATCATCCATCTTGGGTAGTCAGATACATGGTACATAATTTAAATACAACTTACTAATATAAGCTAAGTGTACAATACGACATAAGCGTGAGTTTGAATACAAATATTGTCTACTAGATATTATACAAACTCAAAAGGAGTCCTCATTACAATTATTATCACACTATTTCGCAGAATAGTGAGGACTACTAATGCTTATCTTCGGACCATTACTCCGCTTCCCCTACTCGTCCAAATTTATGTTCTCATTTCAAGAGAAATGCGGTGAAAGAAAGGGTGAGCTCAACTAGCCCAAAGAAGAAATATTATGATAAGATAATGCAGAATAAATTATCAATAGCCTTCAACATTGTTAAACCGATAAATTATAATAAACATCAAGTTTAAGCTGCGGTGAACAAGCAATCCATTAAAAGAGTCAAGTAGAAAATAAAATCTACTATCTTTTATGATTTAAAAGGTTTTTCATCATTGTTATAAAGTGAGACTCAAACTTTAATAAATAATCCACATCATCGAATCACCCCGCACTACTGGCCGAGGATATTCTTTAGTATCACGACCACAATTATTTTCGCACTACGGCCAAGAATAATTGTGTATTCATTAATGGTCGTGATCATGCCAACAATCGTCCATCAATGCACTACTACTAATCGAGGACTTTTACCACATCATTTGTAACATTACGATTAATGATTATAATCGAATAATCCTCGGTCATAATCATCATACCAAGTCCATCCATGCTCTAAAATACGGATGACTTTAAAAAAAATATAAACATGAGGATGATGACAATGATATAAGAATTCAATAAAACAAGTTCAAGAATTAAGTTATTCAGAACTAATAACATCCAAATCATCAACATCAGAAGACCCAATTTTTTTTAAATAAAAAGGAATTTCCTTTATTTATTATTTTGAAATAGTAAGGGTTGATTTGATTAATGTGGATAGTTAAGGGTTAAATACGCAAATATTTCAAAATAAGCAAGTGGTTATAAAATATTCATTTTGTCGGGAATATTCGTTTGGTCGTGGAAGTGGAATATTAAATCTTTGTCGGGAATATTAAATGCGACAGTAGCATGACAGCCATGTGGGCCCCATAAAGGAAAGCGATTGGATGAAGAAAACGACAAATATAAGTTGGTTAAAAATAACTGGCGTAGTTATTACAGATTAAGATTGTTGGAATACCCGGTGGTTAAAATCTGAATCTGGCGTGGTTCGCATTAAAGAAGACCAGACGATTATGATGATTGTTGAATTATTGATCCTTACGTAAGAAGGCACTACTCAATAATTTTCACGATAGTTATCGCTCAATATTTTATTTTATTGATTCAATAATTCTGCGTTGATATTTTATATTATTGTTGTTCAATAATTGTCACCGCATGCACATTATCTCCATTATCGATCAATAATTCATATTATTTGAATAATATTATTAGATAGCATTATTGGCAATGTCTAGAAAGTTACGTCGAGGAGAGGTTTGGTCACCTAATTGCGCGCCAAGAAGGAGAAATCCTTATCGGAAAGCCCCTCTTTCCGAGAACTACACGGTCATCATAATTGTGATTTCGTAATATTATTTGTGAATAATTAATTATTGATTCATATGATAAAGAAATATTTATTTTATGTGGATATAAATGATGGATTTATTTATGTGGTTATAAATGAAGAAATTATTGTTGAGGTGTTTTATCAAGATTTTATCGATTGGAGGTATTAAAAATTAAATCGGGGTTTTGAGATATATTATGGGGTTATAATTTTTAATCCGACCGTTGGATTGTGGTAATTTTTGGGTATGTTATACATACATAAGTTAAGTATATGTCCACAAATTTTAAACCGTTAAAATGTACGAATGATTTGTTATGAATTTTAAGAGGTGTCCGATTAGGAAATTAGGGTTATAATTGATTTTGGTGGAAAATTCTAGAATTGAGTGGGCCCCACTTGTGGTTGGTGAAGAAATGTGCTGAATTTTATTTCAAATATGGTGGGTGGCAATAGTAAGGTAAAAGCCCATCGTAAAGCAGTCAAGTCCTGCTTCGGTAATGGGCTAACATTTTCCTATAAATAGAGGGCTAAGTTAGAATTGAAAATCACACCGTAAACAAAGTTTTTCTCTTCTCTCTATATTATTGAGCGTATTTTGTGAGTATTTAGATACTTTGAGAGTTATTGTTCAAGATAAGTTTCATTCAAAGATCACTTCCTGACCTTTCTTCCAAGTAATCGATTCTTCGAGAAAGTGAGGGATATTATTTTTTTTCGTAATGATATTATTTCTTCAATATCATTATCCAAATGTTGATCCGAAGTTTTATCAAATTTGGAACTTTTTCATGTCGGGGTTACTATTCATGAGTTACTATTCACGAGTTACTATTCATGAGTTCTTATTCACGAGTTCTTATTCACGAGTACTATTCATGAAGCGTGAAGATGTTTTTGTGGAATTTCTATCTTTTTTGGTGTCGGAGTTACTATTCACGATATCGACTATTCACGATAAGGCACTATTCACGATATATCGACACTATTCATCAAAAAAAATAAAATTTCTTATTTTCGTCCAAAATATCTATTCGGATACTAGCTTTGATTGTATCCATGTTTTGATCATTCTTGAATTTTACACCACTATGATTATTTTTGAGGTATTGTTGGACATGGATAAAACAAAGTATCTAATCCTTAATCCTTAATCCTTGTCATTTTGTTTCACCTTTGGATTCGCTTTTTTAAAAATATTTTCATCATCCTCGGCCTTAAATGATGATATTATTGAATATCTTTGGCTCAGTAGTGCAAAGATGAATGATTTCAAGAATATTTTTGGCCCCAGAGTGCAAAGATGAGCAGTGTTTAAATGAACACGACCGATCGATGAATATCTTTGGCACCAGAGTGCAAAGATGAGCAGTGTTTAAATGAACATGACCGATCGATGAATATCTTTGGCCTTTAGTGCAAAAGATGAGCAGTGTTGAGATGAACACGACCGATTGATGAATATCTTTGGCCTGTAGTGCAAAGATGAATATTTGATTTGAGATGAATATTGATTGATGTTCTGAGGATAAAATATTGATGATGGAATTTATTAAATTCATAGATTATAGTAGATTTCATTCTCTACGTAACTCTTCATGAATTATTATTTTTCATTGCGAATATTGATCCGAAACTTGTTGTCTATTGTATTCTATTAAATTTTTCCCTGTTGAAGACTAACGATAATTTGTTGTATATTATCTTAGTCATAATATTCTTTCTTGAGCTAGTTAAGCTCACCCTTTTCCTTGTTGTTCCATTTTTCTTCTCGGGGAGGCGAGAATTTTAAATAAAAAGTAAATTTAAGAATGATCGGAAGAATATTTTTTATTATTCTACTAATTTTGAAATCAAAGTTAATAATTGGGTATAATAAAGAATTTCAATAACGCGATAGTTATTACGGTGTAAGACCAAATTTTTTAAATATAAAAGGAATATTTATTATTTTTAAGGGTTGATTTGAAATGTGGATAGTTAAGGGTTAAATATAAATATTTCATGTGGTTATAAAATATTCATTTTGTTTGGGAATATTCGTTCGTCGTGGAATATTCAGATCGCTTCTGGGAATATTCGACGACCACGCAGCCCATGTGTGGGCCCCATATAAACGGAAAGCGATTGGATGAAGAAAACGACAAATATAAGTTGGTTAAAAATAACTACAGAAGTTATACCAAGTAAGATCGTTGAATACCCGGTGGTTAAAATACGAATACGCTGTGGTCGCACAAAAGAAGACACTACCAGATTGCACAAGATTGTTGAATTATTGATCCTTACGTAAGAAGGCACTACTCAATAATTTTTACAAGAGTTATCGCTCAATATTTTATTTTATCGATCAATAATAATCGCATATTGATATTTTATATTATTGTTGTTCAATAATTGTCACCGCACATTATCTCCATTATCGATCAATAATTCATATTATTTAAATAATATTATTAGATAGCATTATTGGCAATGTCTAGAAAGTTCTCACAAGGAGAGGTTTGGTCACCTAATTGCGCCGCCAAGAAGGAGAAATCCTTATCTGAAAGCCCCTCTTCCCGGAACTACCGTCATCGTCATAATCAGGATTCGTAATATTATTTGTGAATAATTAATTATTGATTCATATGATAAAGAAATATTTATTTTATGTGGATATAAATGATGGATTTATTTATGTGGTTATAAATGAAGAAATTATTGTTGAGGTGTTTTATCAAGATTTTACCGTGATCGAGGTATTAAAAATTAAATCGTGGGTTTTCAGATATATCATGGGATTATAATTTTTAATCCCGACCGCTGGATTGTGGTAATTTTTGGGTATGTTATACATACATAAGTTGAGTATATGTCCACAAATTTTGAACCGTTAAAATGCACTAATGATTTGTTATGAATTTTAAGAGGTGTCTCGATTTAAATTAGGGTTATAATTGATTTTGGTGGAAAATTTAGAATTGAGTGGGCCCCACTTGTGGTTGGTGAAGAAATGTGCTGAATTTTATTTCAAATGTGGTGGGTGGCAATAGTAGCAGTGTAAAGCCATCGTGTAGCAGTGTCAAGTCCGCTTTTGCGGCTAACATTTTCCTATAAATAGAGGGCTAAGTTAGAATTGAAAATCACACCGTAAACAAAGTTTTTCTTTCTCTCTATATTATTGAGCGATTTTGTGAGTATTTAGATACTTTGAGAGTTGTTGCTCAAGATAAGTTTCATTCAAAGATCACTTCCGACCTTTCCTTCCAAGTAATCGATTCTTTCGAGGTAGTGGATATTATTTTTTTTCAGAATGATATTATTTCTTCAATATCATTACGTTGAAATGTCGATCCGAAGTTTTTATCAAATTTGGACTTTTTTTTCATGCTCTGGGTTACTATTCATGAGTTACTATTCACGAAGTTACTATTCATGAGTTACTATTCACGAAGTTACTATTCACGAAAGTACTATTCATGAAGCGTGAAGATGTTTTTTTGTGGAATTTCTATCTTTTGGTGCTTGATTTATTATTCACTATTCAAGATTATTCACGATACTTCAAGACTATTCACGATACTAAGACTATTCACGATACTCAAGACTATTCACCCAAAAAATAAAATTTCTTCTTTTTGTCCAAAACATCTATTTTGGATACTAGCTTTGATCAGATCCATGTTTTGATCATTCTTGAATTTTACACCACCGTGATTATTTTTGGGGTATTTTTGACATGGATAAAACAAAGTACTAATCCTTAATCCTTAATCCTTGTCATTTTGTTTCACCGGATTCGCTTCTTTAAAAATATTTTCATCATCCTCGCCTTAAATGATGATATTATTGAATATCTTCGCCCAGAAGTAAAAGAATGAATGATTTCTGAAGAATAAGAGTAAAAGATGAATGATTTTCAAGAATATCTTTGGCCTCAGAAAAAAAGATGAACAGTGAGATGAGATGAATACGATCGATCGATTAATATCTTTGGCCTCAGAAAGCAAAGATGAACAGTGTTTAAATGAAATACGATTAATCGATGAATATCTTCGCCTCAGAGCAAAAAGATGAATATTTGATTCCGAGATGTATATCGATTGTTGTTACAGGATAAAAGATAGACGATGAACTTTTAAATTCATACATGTAAGATAGTAGTTTGCATTCTCTACTTAACTCTTCTAATGAATTATTATTTCACCATAATATTGATTGAAAATTTGTTGTCTATCAGATTCTATTAAATTTTTCCTCGTTCAAGACTAACGATAATTTGTTGTATATTATCTTAGTCATAATATTCTTTATCGAAGCTAGTTGAGCTCACCCTTTTCCTTTTTTGTTCCATTCTTCTCGTGAGGCTAGAATATATGATAGTATTTAGTCTGGGTATGGAATGAAGGTTTTAGAAAGGATTGTTTAGTAGTCCTCACCATTTTTGTAAAATAATGTATCAATAAATGTGATGAGGATTTATGTGAGTATAAATATTGTCTGTAAGATAATATTTGTATTTAAACTCACGCTTTTATCGTTGTAATAATAAAGTTGTAGTTGTTTCGCACTCACGTATCGACAACTCGTAATGGGTGATGTATACCTATTTTGGGGGCGCCACAGCTTGGTATCGTAGCTTAGGATATGATCTCCCATGAGATCGGGGAATAGAACTAGAGGGAGAGACGAGTAAATCCTTCGCTAAAGTGTGTCCTACCTAAGCTTATTTGTTAGTTGGTCAAGATATAGGATATTATGTGATATATTGATTTCCTTAATTAACCCTTGTTTTTTTTATGACAAGATTTGAGAATGTCGAATCGAGAATATTAACAATGGAGTAAATGAGACCGTGGAGATGCCTCAGATTTTACCAACGAGGAGAACGCAACAGTCGGGCAATGTTCCTCCCGTGAACAACACCACCGAAAGCAGATGATGAACGAGGGATGTTTAGAAGTTTTTTGCAGCTCATGCAAAATCGCATTTAGGAGACTCGTGTTCAAAATACAGGAGGAAATGATAGTAATTCACGGGTTGTCACAACCAACCAGCAGCTCAAAGAGTCGGGACCACCGTAATTTAAGGGAAAGCCAGATCCGATCACATGAAACACGGGTCAAACAAATTACCAAGATATTCGATGTCTGGGATGCACGGAGGAACAGAGGTTCCATTCGCCACCTTTATGTTCCGTGGCGGCGAGGCAGATCATCGGTGGGAGTCTGTGGAAGTTGCACTCCATCCAAACAAGACTCAAAGATGTCTCGGGAGACGCTTTCAGAGACTATTTAATGACAAATACTTTCCCGAAAGTGTTCGCTATACGAAGGAAGTGGAGTTCATCGACAGAGCAAAACAACACGATTTGTCTCTCAAGACGAGGCAAAGTTTGCAGAGTTATCCGTGTCAGACCTCATTTGGTGGAGAATGAGGAACGATGACGCGGATGTTTCTTAGAGGTTTGAAACCCCAAGATACGCCAAGATCTCATTTTTCATAAACTTTCTTTATTCAGAGATGTGTAAACAGGCTCAATTATTAGAGCGAGATAACGAGTACGGCCAATCGAGGGACCATAACCGTGGATCGCATCGTAGATAGCAAGCCAATGTAATAATGATAACTCATGGAGAAAGAAACAGATTTGATGTAAATGGTAACCACTCGGTGGTAATCATGGTCATGAAAAATGTAAGAAGCGAGTCAGAGGAGATTTTAAAAGAGGAGATTTAACAACGACTATGTGAAGACGACAAAGGCAGCAAAAGAATCGGTTCTAAGGAGGAGAACGACCACCACCGGCCATATGCTACAAATGCGAAAAGAGGGACATATCGCCCAAACCGCCCACAACAGCTCAAGGTATGCTATAGTCAGGGAAAGGAAGGACATATCGCCGAGATCAGACGCAGAAATAAACCTAGTTCAATGGGGACGGTGACTCAAAAGATCGTCCCGTAAAAGTCAAAGTCAACGATTCCCGGAAGAGCGTTTGTTGTGATCGGTCATAATGCGAGGAACCCAAACGAGGTGATCACGGTAAGCTATTTATAAATTCTCAAGTTTATACCTTACTGATACCGGCATACCCATTCATTTATCTCTCCCGCATGTGCTCAACGCTTAAACTCGACTCCTGAGAAATTAGACTTTGACCTATCTCGTGGAAACTCCGCTAGAGAAACTTTCATCACATCCATCGCTTATAAATCTTGTTTGATTCAAGTGGCACCATCACCTTACCCGTGACCTTATCTCTTTAAAGATACTTGCTTTTGATGTGATTTTAGGATTGATTGGTTAACTACTCATCATGCCAAAATTGATTGTTTTCGTAAGGGTGTTAGTTTTCATATTCCTAACCAACCCGTTGTATTTAATTCAAGCAACTAAACCATTAAAATCAATCACTATCATATCTAATCATAAAGCTATTCGCTTATTGAAAAACGGATGTCAAGCTTTCTTAGCCCATGTTATGGATTTGAATAAAGACACGCCAAATTTGAATAATATTCCCGTTGTTATCGATTTTCCGACGATTTTCAAGAACTTCCTGCCTACCCCGTAACGTGAAGTCAATTTTATTGATCTTGAACCCGCACAAAGCCCATTTCTAAAACCCCATATCGAATGGCTCCTATTGAACTTCAGAGTTAAAGGTCCAACTACGTGAATTGTTGGACATCGGTTTCATTGGCCCCAAGACATCTCCTCGGGGTGCCCTGCTTTTATTTGTAAAAAAGAAAGACGGAGTATGCGATTTTGTATCGACTATCGAATCGAACCATGTCACCATCAAGAATAGGTATCCTCACCTCGATTGATGACTTGTTTGACCATTGTAAGGGGCACAATTCTTTTCAAAAATCGATCTTCGCTCGATATCATCACCAAGATTAGAATCGAGGATATTCCAAAGACCGCCTTCGTAACTCCCAGATGGGCATTATGAATTTTAGTCATGTCTTTCTGACTAACTAATGCTCCCGCGGCTTTCATGGATATGATGAACCGAGTATTCAAGGAATATTTCGATCGGCCTGTTGTTGTTGTTTTATTGATGACATCCTTATATATTCCAAAAGTCGGAAGATCATGAGCACCATTTGAAGTCGGTACTCCAAAGGCTTCGTGAAAACCAACTATATGCCAAATTGAAGAAATGCGAAGTTCGCTTCGAGAAGAAGTAGCCTTTCTTGGGCATGTGGTGTCAAAACATGGAGTATCCGCTGATCCGCCAAGATCAAGCAATACAAAGTTGGGAGCAACCAAGCTTCATGGATCAAGCACGTAGCTTTTTGGGCTTAATGGTTATTATCTGAGATTCGTGGAAGTGGTTTTTTCTAATCGCTACTCCATTAACTCGCCTAACTCAAAGGATACAAAATTGCTTGGAGCGTAAGAATGCGAGAAAAGTTTCCAAGAGCTTAAGAGAGACTTATTTTAAGACTGCTCTAACAATACCATCCGGTTCTTGATGGATTTGTTATCTATGCCGATGCTTCGTGCAAAGGGTTGGGATGTGTTCTCATGCAACGGGAAAGTCATAGCCTATGCCTCGCGACAACTTAAAGAGTATGAGAGGAATTATCCTACTCATGATCTAGAGTCAAGCAAAGCAATGCTTTCAAGCGCTTAAAGATATGGAGGCACTATCTATACGGGGAGAAAGTGGAGATATATTCGCACCATAAAAGCCTTAAATATTTCTTCACTCAAAAGAACTCAAACACAAGCAAATGACGCTGGCTCGAAGCTATCGAAAAGACTACGACCACACTATTCAATACCATCCCGTAAAGTTTAACGTGGTAGCCGACGATCGAGTAGAAGATCATATGCGGAACGAAAAGCGATGATGTCAAGTATACGACAGAGCCAACTTTAATAGAAAAAGTTAAGGTCGCTTTCAAGCCACCATCTTGAGTCGATGCGTATGAAGAAGAAAGTACAAGAAGGAGCTATTCCTAAGTTTAGAATCGATGAAGAAGGAATACTCGAGTCCACTCTAGACTTTCAGGTTCCTAACGACTGATTTGAAGTACAAGATTATGATGGAGGCACACAATACACCATTTGCAATCCATCCTCGAAGTACTAAAATGTATCGTGATCTTCACATACATTTTGGTGGAATAATACGAAGAGAGAGATTGCAAAGTTTATCTCGATGTGTTTAACTTGCCAAACGTAAAGGCGAGCATCTAGTACCTAAGGGTCCGTCAGAACCACTTGAGATTCCTGAATGGAAGTGGGAACACATTACCATGGATTGGATTTCACACGGGTCTTCCTACGGCTTTCAAGGCATCAATGCTATTTGGGTTATTGTTGATAGATTAACCAAGTCCGCTTCATTTTTTGCCGACACGGAGACTTATTCACTTGAACGCCTTGCTAGTATGTGACGTAAATGAGATCGTGAGGTTGCATGGCATGCCCAGTATCCATAGTTTCGGATCGTGACCCAAGATTCACTTCAAGATTTTGGGTTAGCTTGCAAAAAGCTATGGGCACGGATTTGCGATTTAGTTCGCATACCATCCCAAACCGGACGGACAATCGTAGAGAGGACTATTCAAACTCTTCAAGATTTATTAAGACTCGTGTCCTAGACTTCAAGGGCGCTTGGGATAAGTATTTACCATGGTGGAATTCTCCTACAACAACAAAGCTTATCGTGCAAGTATAGTGTGGCTCCATTCAAGCATTATATGGACGAAAATGTCGTTCTCCAATATGTTGGGATGAGGGTGAAGCAACATTGTTGGGACCCGAAAGTTAAGACGTATGACTCACCGAAAAGATCCAAATGATTCGACAACGATACAAACGGCACAAGATCGATAAAAGAGTTATGCGGATCTTCATCGAAAGGACGTGGAATTTAATGTAGGGATCATGTATTGTCATGAAGTTGCTCCATGGAAGGGAGTTACAAGATTTGGGAAGAGAGGAAAGCTCAATCCACGCATTTATCGGGTCCATTTCAAATTTTTCGACCGAGTAGGAAATGTAGCCTATAGACTTCATGTTATTTCCGAGTATGTCTCGTGTTCATAATGTGTTTCACATATCGCATTTCAGAATATGTGAAAGACCCCAACCACGTTATCGAAGTTAGAAACCGGACGAGATACCAAGACTTAACGATGAGGAGGTACCTATCAAGATCTTGGATAGAAGGAGCATGTCCCACGCCAAGAAAGGTCATACCACAAGTTAAAGTTTTGTGGAGGAATCATGCTATAGAGGAAATGACCCGAATTGAAACGAAATGAAAGCGAGGTATCCTCACCTTTTCAAACACCAGTACGTGACGCCAATTTCGAGGACTAAATTTCAAGGAGGGGAGGTCAGAAGACCTCAAATTTTTTTTAAATAAAAGGAATTTCCTTTATTTATTATTTTGAAATAAGTAAGGGTTGATTTGATTAATGTGGATAGTTAAGGGTTAAATACGCAAATATTCAAAAAATAAGCAAGTGGTTATAAAATATTCATTTTGTTTGGGAATATTCGTTTGGTCGTGGAATATTCAGATCGCTTTGGGAATATTCGCACGACTGCCAAGCAGCCCATGTGTGGGCCCCATAACGGAAAAAGTTTATTGGATGAAAGAAAACGACAAATATAAGTTGGTTAAAAATAACTACAGAAGTTGTTACCAAGTAAGATCATTGAATACCTTGGTTAAAATACAAGAATACGCGTGGTCGCACAAAGAAAGATACCAGACAGCACGCAAAGATTGTTGAATTATCGATCCTTACGTAAGAAGGCACTACTCAATAATTTTCACAAGAGTTATCGCTCAATATTTTATTTTATCGATTCAATAATTGTCATATTGATATTTTATATTATTGTTGTTCAATAATTGTCACCGCATTATTATCTCCATTATCGATCAATAATTCATATTATTTAAATAATATTATTAGATAGCATTATTGGCAATGTCTAGAAAGTTCTCACAAGGAGAGGTTTGGTCACCTAATCATGCGCCAAGAAGGAGAAATCCTTATCTGAAAGCCCCCTCTTCCCCGGAACTACCGTCATTATAATTGGATTCTCGTAATATTATTTGTGAATAATTAATTATTGATTCATATGATAAAGAAATATTTATTTTATGTGGATATAAATGATGGATTTATTTATGTGGTTATAAATGAAGAAATTATTGTTGAGGTGTTTTATCAAGATTTTTACCAGATCGAGGTATTAAAATTAAATCGTGGGTTTTTCAGATATATCATGGGATTATAATTTTAATCCGACCGCTGATTGTGGTAATTTTTGTATATGTTATACATACATAAGTTGAGTATATGTCCACAAATTTTGAACCGTTAAAAAAATGCATTAATGATTTGTTATGAATTTTAAGAGGTGTCTCGATTCTAAATTAGGGTTATAATTGATTTTGGTGGAAAATTTAGAATTGAGTGGGCCCCACTTGTGGTTGGTGAAGAAATGTGCTGAATTTTATTTCAAATGTGGTGGGTGGCAATAGTAGTAGTAAAGCCATCGTAGTAAAGCAGTCAAGTCCGCTTTTACGGCTAACATTTTCCTATAAATAGAGGGCTGTTAGAATTGAAAATCACACCGTAAACAAAGTTTTTCTTTTCTCTATATTATCGAGAGCGATTTTGTGAGTATTTAGATACTTTGAGAGTTGTTGCTCAAGATAAGTTTCATTCAAAGATCACTTCCGACCTTTCCTTCCAAGCATCGATTCTTCGAGGTAAGTGGATATTATTTTTTTTCAGAATGATATTATTTCTTCAATATCATTACGTTGAAATGTCGATCCAAGTTTTTATCAAATTTGGAACTTTTTCATGTTTCGGGGTTACTATTCATGAGTTACTATTCACGAAGTTACTATTCATGAGTTACTATTCACGAAGTTACTATTCACGTAGTACTATTCATGAAGCGTGAAGATGTTTTTTGTGGAATTTCTATCTTTGGTGTCTGATTTACTATTCACGATATATCAAGACTATTCACGACGATATCAAGACTATTCACGATACTAAGACTATTCACGATACTCAAGACTATTCACCAAAAAATAAAATTTCTTCTTTTTGTCCAAAACATCTATTTTGGATACTAGCTTTGATCAGATCCATGTTTTGATCATTTGAAATTTTACACCACCGTGATTATTTTTGGGGTATTTTTGACATGGATAAAACAAAGTACTAATCCTTAATCCTTAATCCTTGTCATTTTGTTTCACCGGATTCGTTTTTTAAAAAAATATTTTCATCATCCTCGCCTTAAATGATGATATTATTGAATATCTTCGCCCAGAAAGCAAAGATGAATGATGAAAGAATATTCAAGAATGATTTTCAAGAATATCCTCAGAGAAGCAAAGATGAACACAGTGTTGAGATGAATACGATCGATCGATTAATATCTTTCGCCTCAGAAAGCAAAAAGATGAAATGTGTGTTTAAATGAATACGACTAATCGATGAATATCTTCGGCTCTCAGCAAAAAAGATGAATATTTGATTCCGTATGTATATCGATTGTTGTTACAGGATAAAAGATAGACGATGAACTTTTAAATTCATACATGTAAGATAGTAGTTTGCATTCTCTACTTAACTCTTCTAATGAATTATTATTTCCGCATGTAATATTGATTGAAAATTTGTTGTCTATCAGATTCTATTAAATTTTTCCTCGTGAAGACTAACGATAATTTGTGTATATTATCTTAGTCATAATATTCTTTATCGAAGCTAGTTTGAGCTCACCCTTTTCCTTTTTGTTCCATTCTTCTCGTGGAGGGCGTAGAATATAAGGTTTTAAAGTATTTAGCCTGGGTATGGAAATGAAGGTTTTAGAAAGGATTGTTTAGTAGTCCTCACCATTTTGTAAAATAATGTATCAATAAATGTGATGAGGATTTACGTGAGTATAAATATTGTCTGTAAGATAATATTTGTATTTAAACTCACAGCTTTTATCGTTGTAATAATAAAGTTGTAGTTGTTTTCGCATCATGTATCGACAACTCGTAATGGGTGATGTATACCTATTAATAATAATAAAACAAAACGCCATTATCGCTATAATAATTCATATTATTAATCGACAATAATGGAATCAAAACGAAAGTGACTTCTCACATAAGCATCAATAATCAATACCGCAGCTGCTACTACGCAACCAACATACACGACATCGACTTTTACTACCGAAAAGTAGTTCAACAAGATCAACCAGTAAAACTTCCGCCGTTATTTCAATAAAATATTTTTGTCGCTTTTTCAATAATTATAATTTCGCTGGGTCCACCAATGATTGAGCTGTTGTACTAATATTCCCCGCTAAACCTAATATTCCCCACCAATCTAATATAATATAACCACTGCAGATACTTTGCAAAATTTATAAATATTACCCACAACTATAACATTATATCAAATTATTCCATAATATTCAAAAATAATATTTATAGAAAATTCATCTTTATTTATAAAAGTCGGGTCTTACAACCTCCCTTCTTATGAAATTTCGCCCTAAATTAGGGAACGATTGGTATGTCAAGAGGTAAGGATACCTTGATTTCATTTTTATTCTAACTCCCAAGTCATTTCTTCAACATCGTGGTTCCTCCACAAAACTTTGATTTTGAGGTATAACCTCGAGCGTAGAGAATATGTTCCTTCTTATCCAAAATTTGAACAAGAACCTCTTCATACGCCAAATCTTCCGCTATTTCGTCCCGGTTTCTAACTCAATAATATGGTTCGGGTCTTTCACATATTTACGTAACATGGATACGTGAAAACATTATGAACACGAGACATATTTCGCAGAAAGCGAGTCTATAGGCCACGCTTCCTACCGATCGAGGATTAAAATGGACCGATGAATCGAGGATTAAGTTTTCATCTCTTTCCAAATCTTGTAACTCCTTTCCATGGAGCAACTCTTAACAACACATGATCTCCTATATCGAATTCCACGCCCTTTCGATGAAGATCAAGATAACTCTTTTGTCGATTTTGTGAGGTTTTTATACATCATTCGGATCGTTTCAATCTTTTCCGTAGTCATACGCATTCAACTCCCGGCCCCAACAACGCTGCTTCACCCACCTCATCCCAAAGATATGGAGAACGACACTTTCTTCCATACAACGCTCGAATGGAGCCATGCCAATACTTGCTTGATAATCGTTGTTGTAGGAAAACTCCACCAATGGTAAGAACTTGTCCCAACTCCCTTGAAATCAAGGACACGTAGTCTTAATAGATCTTCAAGAGTTTGAATAGTCCTCTCCTATTGTCTGGTCCGTCCGAGGATGATATGCCGAAGCTAAATCGTAAAGTCTGTGCCCATAGCTTTTTACAAACTAACCCAAAATCGTGAAGTGAATCTCGGGTCTCGATCGTAAACTATGGATACCGGCAAGATACCATGCAGATCTTACAATCTCGTTTATGTACATACGAAGCAAGACGTTTAAGTGTATAAGTTTCTCGATTTCCAGAAGAAATGAGCAGACTTGGTCAATCTATCAACAATGACCCAAATCGCATTAAAATTTAGGTATACATCACCCATTCTCGAGTCGCCAAATACATGGTACGTAAACAACTACAACTTTATTATTACAACAAGAAACTGTGAGTTTAAATACAAATATTATCTTCTGATAATATTTATACTCAAATAAATCCTCATCACATTTATCGATACATTATTTTACAAAAATGGTGAGGACTACTAAACAATCCTTTCTAAAACCTTCATTCCATACCCCGACTGCACTCGCTTATATTCTCGCCTCCCGAGAAGAATGGAACAAAAGGAAAAGGGTGAGCTCAACTAGCTCAAGAAGAATATTATGACTAAGATAATATACAACAAATTATCGTTAGTCTTCAACAGGAAAAATTTAATGTAATACAATAGACAACAAGTTTCGATCAATATTCGCAATGAAATAATAATTCATGTAAGAGTTACGTAGAGAATGAAATCTACTATAATCTATGAATTTAAAATACCATCATCAATATTTTATCCTCGTAACATCAATCAATATTCATCTCAAATCAAACATTCATCTTTGCACTATGTGCCAAAGATATTCATCAATCTGGCCATGTTCATCTCAACACTGCTCATCTTTGCACTAAAAGCCAAAGATATTCATCACTTGGTCATGTTCATTTAAACACTGCTCATCTTTTGCACTACAAAGCCAAAGATATTCTTCAGAAATCATTCATCTTTGCACTACAAAGCCAAAGATATTCAATAATATCATCATTTAAGACCGAGGATGATGAAAATATTTTTAAAGAACTAATCCAAAGGAAACAAAATGACAAGGATTAAGGATTAATGATTCAGATTTTGTTTTATCCATGTCCAACAATACCTCAAAAATAATCATAGTGGTGTAAAATTCAAGAATGATCAAAACATGGATACAATCAAAGCTAGTATCCGTAATAGATATTTTGGACTTAAAAGAAGAAATTTTATTTTTCTATGAATAGTGTCAGATACGTGAATAAGGTCAGATACGTGAATAAAGGCCAGATACGTGAATAAGAATCCGACACCAAAAGATAGAAATTCCAAAAAAACATTTTCACGCTTCACTTAATAAGACTCGTGAATAAGAATCGTGAATAAGAACTCATGAATAAGAACTCGTGAATAAGAACTCATGAATAGAACCCGACATGAAAAAGTTCCAAATTTGATAAAACTTCAGATCAATATTTCAAAGATAATGATATCAAGAAATAATATCATTACGAAAAAAAATAATATCCCTTACCTCAAAGAATCAAGATTTCTAAGGAAAGGCTCAAGTGATGTCGAATGAAACTTCAGATCTAACAAAGAACTCTCAAAGTATCTAAATACTCACAAAATACGCCAATAATATAGAGAGAAAGAGAGAAAACTTTGTTTTCGTGTGATTTTCAATTCTAACTTAGCCTCTATTTATAGAAAATGTTAATTACCAAGGCATTTCGACCTCGCCACCGATGGCTTTACTCGCTACTATTGCCACCCACCACATTTGAAATAAAATTCAGCACATTTCTTCACCAACCACAAGTGGGGCCCACTCAATTCTAGAATTTTCCACCAAAATCAATTATAAACCTAATTTCTAATCGTACACCTCTTAAAATTCATAACAAATCATTCGTGAATTTTTAATCTGCTCAAAATTTGTGGACATATACTCAACTTATGTATGTATAATATACCCAAAAATTACTACAATCCAACTATTTGGATTAAAAATTATAACCCCGCAATATATCTCAAAACCCCGATTTAATTTTTAATACCTCCAATCCGATAAAATACCGATAAAACACCTCAACATAATTTCTTCATTTATAACCACATAAATAAATCCATCATTTATATCCACATAAAATAAATATTTCTTTATCATATGAATCAATAATTAATTATTCACAAATAATATTACGTAATCACAATTATGACAACCAGCCGCTCCTCAGAAAGAGGGCTTTCCGATAAGGATTTCTCCTCATCGGGCGCCGCAATTAGGTGACCAAACCTCTCCTCGATGTAACTTTCTAGACATCGCCAATAATGTTATCTAATAATATTATTCAAATAATATGAATTATCGATCCGATAATGGAGATAATGCAAAGGACAATTATCGAACAAACAATAATATAAAATATCAACGCAAAGAATTATCGAATCAATAAAATAAAATATCGAATAAAGAATTCATCGTGGAAAATTATCGAGTAAAGGCCTTCACGTAAGGATCAATAATTCAACAATACTGTGCAATACCGCGGTGCCATCGCAAGCAACCACGCCAGACATCAGATTTTTAACCAACGGGTATTCCAACAATTTTAATTCTGAATAACTACGCCCGTTATTTTTAACCAACTTATATTTGTCGCTTTCTTCATCCAATCGCTCACATGGGCCCACACACGGTCGCTACTGTCATGCATTTAATATTCCCCGACAAAGCATTTAATATTCCACCACCAAACTAATATTCCCCGACAAAAATGAATATTTTATAACCACTCGCTTATTTTGAAATATTTATGATTTAACCCTTAACTATCCACATTAATCAAATCAACCCTTACTATTTCAAAATAATAAATAAAGGAAATTCCTTTTTATTTAAAAAATTTCGGGTCTTACAACCTCCCTCCTTATGAAATTTCGCCTCTAAATCGACGTGACGCATTCGGTGTGTTTCAAAAGGTGAGGATACCTCGCTTTCATTTCCGCTTCCAATTCCTGTGTCATTTCTCTATAAAGATGATTCCTCCACAAAACTTTAACTTGTGGTATGATTTTCATGCAGTAGGACATGCTCCTTCCTATCCAAGATCTTCGACAGTACCTCCTCATACGCTAAGTCTTCTGGCTATCTCGTCCGGTTCTAACTCAATAACGTGGTTCGGTCTTTCACATATTTATTTAAGTACGATATGTGAAACACATTATGAACACGTAGACATACTTGAGGTAACGCAAGTCTATAGCTACATTTCCTACTCTGGCCAAGAATTTGAAATGGACCAATAAATCGTGGATCGAGCTTTCTCTCTTCCCAAATCTTGTAACTCCCTTCCATGGAGCAACTCGCAACAATACATGATCCCTCACATTAAATTCCACGCCCTTTCGATGAAGATCCGCATAACTCTTTTGTCGATCTTGTGCCGCTTTTGTATACGCTTGTCAATCATTTGGATCTTTTTTAGAGTCATACGCATTTCAACTCGGGTCCCAACAATGTTGCTTCACCCACCTCATCCCAACATATCGAGAACGACATTTTCGGCCCATATAATGCTTCAATGGAGCCACACCTATACTTGCTCGATAATCGATAACTGTTGTTGTAGGAGAATTCCACCAATGGTAAATACTTATCCCAACTACCCTTGAAGTCTAGGACATGTAGTCTTAATAAATCTTCAAGAGTTTGAATAGTCCCTCTCGATTGTCCGTCCGCTTGGGGATGGTATGTCAACTAAATCGCAAACTGCGCTCATAGCTTTTTGCAAGCTAACCCAAAATCTTGAAGTGAATCTTGGGTCACGATCCAAACTATGGATACAGCATGCCATGCAACCTCACAATCTCATTTACGCATATACTAGCAAGACGCTCAGTGAATAAGTCTCCAGACGGCAAGAAATGAGCAGCATTTGGTTAATCTATCAACAATAACCCAAATAAGATTGATGCCTTGAGAAACCGTAGAAGACCCAGAACTAAATCCATGGTAATGTGTTCCCACTTCCATTCCTAATCTCAAGTGGTTGCAACGGACCCTTAGGTACTAGATGCTCCGCCTTTACACGCTGGACAAGTTAAACACATCGAGATAAACTTTGCAATCTCTCTCTTCATATTATTCCACCAAAATGTATGTCAAGATCACGATACATTTTAGTACTTTCCAGATGGATTGCAAATGGTGTATTGTGTGCTCCATCATAATCTTGTACTTCAAATCGTAGTCGTTAGAACACAAAGTCTAGAGTGGACTCAAGTATTCCTTCTTCATCAATTCTCGCCCTAATAGCTCCTTCAGATTTTTCTTCTTCATACGACGCCTCCGGCCTGCGGGCTCGAGCAACCTTAACTTTTTCTATTAAAGTTGGCTCTACGCGCAGATACTTGACATCATCGCACTCTGCTCCTCAAGATATGATCTTCTACCAACGCGCCACCTACCACGCTCGCTTTTACTGTGATGGTATCAATAGTGTGGTCGTAGTCTTCAATAGCTCGAGCCAACGTCACGCGCCAAGATGTTGAGTTCTTTTGAGTGAAGAAATATTTAAGGCTTTTTATGGTCTCAATATATCTCCACTTTCTCCCCATATAGATAAGGCTCCATATCTTTAGCGCTAAAACGATCGGGCCGCTAACTCTAGATCACGAAAGTAGGATAATTCCTCTCATACTCTTTAAGTTGTCGCGAGGCATAAAGCTATGACTTTTCCCACGCTGCATGAGAACACATCCTAACCCTTTGCTCAAGCATCATCAGAGATAACAAATCCATCCAACCAGATGGTATTGTTGTAACAAAATAAATAAGTCTCCTCTTAAGCTCTCGAAACTTTTCTCGATTCTTCATTCCAAACTAATTTTGTATCCTTCCGAAGTTAATGAAGTTAATGGAGTAGCGATTCGAGAAAACCCTTCCACTTAATCTCCGATAATAACCAATTAAGCCCAAAAGCTACGATTTCAACCACCGACTTTGCTGTTCTAACTTCAGATTGCTTCAATCTTCACGGATCAACAGATACTCCATGTTTTGACACCACATGCCCAAGAAAGGCTACTTCCTCAAGCCGTAACTCGCATTTCTTCAATTTGGCATATAGTTGGTTTTCACGAAGCCTTTCGAGTACCAAATTTCAAATGGTGCTCATGATCTTCACGACTTTTTGAATATATAAGGATGTCATCAATAAAGACAACAACGAATCGATCCAAATATTCCTTGAATACTTGGCTCATCATATCCATGAAAGTCGCAGGAGCATTAGTTAGTCCGAAAGACATGACTAAGAATTCATAATGCCCATACCGAAGTTCTCAAGGCGCCTTTGAATATCCTCGCTCTAATTTTCACCGATGATATCCGTAATCTAAGATCGATTTTTGAAAAGAATCAGGCCCTCAGAATCGGGTCAAACAAGTCATCAATACGAGGTAGAGGATACCTATTCTCGATGGTGACATGGTTCAATTCCCGATAGTCAATACAAAGTCGCGATACTCCCGCCTTTTCTTTTTTACAAATAAAACAGAGCACCCCAAGGAGATGTACTAGATTTAATGAAACCGATGTCCAACAATTCCTCGTAGTTGGACCTTTAACTCCTCAAGTTCAATAGAGCCATTCGATATGGGGTTTTAGAAATGGGCTTTGTACTGTGTTCAAGATCAATAAAGAATTCAACTTCACGCTCGGGGTAGACCGGAAGTTCTTCAGAAATACGCCAGAAAGTCAATAACAACAGAATATTATTCAAATTCGACGTGTCTTTATTCAAATCCATAACATGGGCTAAGAAAGTTTCGACATCCGCTTTTCAATAAACTAATAGCTTTTATGATTAGATATGATGTTGATTGATTTTAATGGTTTAGTTGCTTGAATTGCATAACAGTCAAGTTAGAATATGAAAACTAACAACCTTACTAAAACAATCAATTTTGGTATGATGAGTAGTTAACCAATCAATCCCTAAAATCACATCAAAAGCAAGTATCTTTAAAGAGATAAGGTCAATGTGTAAGGTAATGGTGCCAACTTGAATCAAACAAGATTTATAAACAAAGTGGATGTGATGAAAGTTTCTCCTAACTGAGTTTCCACAGATAGATCAAAGTCTAATTTCTCCTGAGTCAAGTTTAAACGCTGAGCACACGCAGAGAGATAAATGAATGGGTAAAGACCCCAGATCAAGTAAGGTATAAACTTCGCAAGAATTTATAAATAGCTTACCCGTGATCACCTCGCTGGGTTCCTCGATTATGACCAACCACAACAAACGCCTTCCCTAATCGCTGACTTTGACTTTTTCGGGATATTTTTCGAGTCACCGCCCTCGCCGAACTAGGTTTCGCTATCAGCATAATCTCGAAGCGATATGTCCTTCCTTTCCACAACTATAGCATACCTTGAATCTGTCAGGGCGCTTGACCGATATGTCCTCTTTTCCGTGATTTTAGAAGATACGACCGGTGGTCGTTTCTCCTCCCTTAGAAACTGGGGCTTGTCGCCAAGACCGCTGCCTTCACATAGTCGTTAGTAAATCCTCTCTTTAAAATCTCCTCCCGACTCGCTTTTTTCGCTTTTCACGACCATGATTACCACCAGAGTGGTTACCATTTCGTCCATCTCTCGCTTTTCTCCGCAGTTATCATTATTCGCTGATCGCTATCTCTCGTACGATCCTCGTTATGGTCCTCATTGACCTGCATTTCAAGTATCTCGCCTAATAATCGAGCCTCGCTTACAACATCCGAATAAAGAGAAAGTTTATGAGAAATGAGATATCGACGACGCCGGGTTTCAAACCTCTAAGAAACATCCGCCACACGCTCCTCATTCTCCACCAAATGAGGTGCAAAACCGATAACTCGCAAACTTTGCCTCGCATCGAGACACCGCCACGTTGTTTTTGCTCTTAACTCGATGAACTCCACTTCCTTCATACGATTTAACACTTTCGTGAAAGTATTTGTCATTAAATAGTCTCTCAAACGCTCTCCCAAGACATGCCGAAAAGTACCGGATGGGTACGCTTCACGCACTCCCACCAAGAGTCCGCTTCGCCATTTTAACATAAAGGTGGCGAATGGAACCTTCGTTTTCTCCGCATCCCAAGACATCGAATATCTTGTAATTTGTTTGACCCATGTTTCCGCCTATGATCGGATCCGCTTTCCTTTAAATTCGTGGTCCCAACTTCGAATCGCTGGTCGTGACAACCCGTGAATTGCTATCATTTCTCCTCAGATTTTGAACACTAGTCTCCTCGCTCGATTTTGCATGAATCGCAAAAAACTTCTAAACATCCCCTCGCTCATCATCTCGCTTCCATGGTGTTGTTTCACAGGAGGAACATTGCCACCTGTCAGACGCTCTCCTCGCTGGTAAGCACACAGCATCTCCACGGCCTCATTTACTCCATCGTTAATATTCTCACGACATTCTCAAAACATCGCCATAAAACAAGGGTTAATTAAGGAAATCAATATATCACATAATATCCCTATATAATCGACCAACTAACAAATAAGCTTAGTAGTAGACACACTAAACAAGGATTTACTCTGCTCTCCCTCCTAGTTCTATTCCCCGATCTCCGCCAGAGATCATATCCCTAAGCTCGATACCAACCGCGACGCCCCCAAAAAAATAGTATACATCACCCATTTCGAGTCACAATACATGGTATGTAAACAACTACAACTTTATTATTACAACAAGAAATCTGTGAGTTTAAATACAAATATTATCTTCTGCATAATATTTATACTCAAATAAATCCTCATCACATTTATCGATACATTATTTTACAAAATGGTGAGGACTACTAAACAATCCTTTCTAAAACCTTCATTCCATACCCCGACTGCACTCGCTTATATTCTCGCCTCCCCGGAAGAAGAATGGAACAAAAGGAAAAGGGTGAGCTCAACTAGCTCAAGAAGAATATTACGACTAAGATAATATACAACAAATTATCGTTAGTCTTCAACAGGAAAAATTTAATGTAATACAATAGACAACAAGTTTCAGATCATCAATATTCGCAATGAAATAATAATTCATGTAAGAGTTACGTAGAGAATGAAATCTACTATAATCTATGAATTTAATAAACCATCATCAATATTTTATCCTCGTAACATCAATCAATATTCATCTCAAATCAAACATTCATCTTTGCACTACACAAAGCCAAAGATATTCATTCATCACCCCATGTTCATCTCAACACTGCTCATCTTTGCACTAAAGGCCAAAGATATTCATCATTGGTCATGTTCATTTAAACACTGCTCATCTTTGCACTATGTGCCAAAGATATTCTTCAGAAATCATTCATCTTTCAGACACAGCCAAAGATATTCAATAATATCATCATTTAAGACCGAGGATGATGAAAATATTTTTAAAGAACGAATCCAAAGGAAACAAAATGACAAGGATTAAGGATTAATGATTCAGACTTTGTTTTATCCATGTCCAACAATACCTCAAAAATAATCATAGTGGTGTAAAATTCAAGAATGATCAAAACATGGATACAATCAAAGTTTAGTATCCGTAATAGATATTTTGGACTTAAAAGAAGAAATTTTATTTTTCGATGAATAAGGCCGATACGTGAATAAAGGTCAGATACGTGAATAAAGGCCAGATACGTGAATAAGAACTCCGACACCAAAAGATAGAAATTCCACAAAAAACATTTTCACGCTTCACTTAATAAGACTCGTGAATAAGAATCGTGAATAAGAACTCATGAATAAGAACTCGTGAATAAGAACTCATGAATAGTAACCCCGACATGAAAAAGTTCCAAATTTGATAAAACTTCAGATCAATATTTCAAAGATAATGATATCAAGAAATAAATATCATTAAAAAAAAATAATATCCCTTACCTCAAAGAATCAAGATTTCTAAGGAAAGGCTCAAGTGATGTCGAATGAAACTCAGATCAACAAAGAACTCTCAAAGTATCTAAATACTCACAAAATACGCCAATAATATATAGAGAGAGAGAGAGAAAACTTTGTTTTCGTGTGATTTTCAATTCTAACTTAAGCCCTCTATTTATAGAAAATGTTAGCCCACCAAGCGTGCATTTCGACCACACCGATGGCTTTTTTTACTCGCTACTATTGCCACCCACCACATTTGAAATAAAATTCAGCACATTTCTTCACCAACCACAAGTGGGGCCCACTCAATTCTAGAATTTTCCACCAAAATCAATTATAAACCTAATTTTAAATCGCATACACCTCTTAAAATTCATAACAAATCATTCGTGAATTTTTAATCGCTCAAAATTTGTGGACATATACTCAACTTATGTATGTATAACATACCCAAAAATTACTACAACAATCCAACTATTTGATTAAAAATTATAACCCCGCAATATATCTCAAAACCCCGATTTAATTTTTAATACCTCCAATCCGATAAAATATCGATAAAACACCTCAACATAATTTCTTCATTTATAACCACATAAATAAATCCATCATTTATATCCACATAAAATAAATATTTTTTTATCATATGAATCAATAATTAATTATTCACAAATAATATTACGTAATCACAATTATGACAACCAGCCGCTCCTCAGAAGAGGGGCTTTCCGATAAGGATTTCTCCTCATCGGGCGCCGCAATTAGTGACCAAACCTCTCCTCGATGTAACTTTCTAGACATTGCCAATAATGCTATCTAATAATATTATTCAAATAATATGAATTATTGATCCGATAATGGAGATAATGCAAGTTGACAATTATCGAACAACAATAATATAAAATATCAACGCAAAGAATTATCGAATCAATAAAATAAAATATCGAACAAGAATTCATCGTGGAAAATTATCGAGTAAAGGCCTTCACGTAAGGATCAATAATTCAACAATATCGCAATACCGTGTGCCATCGCAGGCAACCACGCCAGACATCGATTTTAACCACCGGTATTCCAACAGCCTTAATTCAGAATAACTACGCCGTTATTTTTAACCAACTTATATTTGTCGCTTTCTTCATCCAATCGCTCAGCATGGGCTCCCACATATGGTCATAATATTCGCATATTAATATTCCCCGACAAAGCATTTAATATTCCACCCACCAAACTAATATTCCCTAACAAAAAATGAATATTTTATAACCACTTTTGCTTATTTTGAAATATTTCATGATTTAACCCTTAACTATCCACATTAATCAAATCAACCCTTACTATTTCAAAATAATAAATAAAGGAAATTCCTTTTTATTTAAAAAAATTTTCGGTCTTAATCTCTATAGAAAGGTGTACTCTCCCAACAATTGGAATTACGTCAGATGTTGAAAAAGTCAACAAAAACCCCACCACCCATAATAAGACTCTCTTATTTATAAATGTGGGCAACCCATCTTAACAATTAAAGAATTGGGTTTTATTTAATTAATTAAATTCTTTTAATTAATTAAGCTCCTAATCTTATTAGGGATAATTAATTAAACTCCTTTAACTAATTTTCATTCCTAATCCAATTAGGAATAAATGAGAGTACTTATATTAAATTAATTCCTAAACTCTTTTAGAAATTAAAATAATAATAATTATAATAATATTAATAAGACTCCTCTTATTAATTTATATTTAATATTTCTAAAATATTAAATAATAATATTAAGCTATTTAATTTATTCTATCACCATAGCTTAAATTAAATATACATAACATATTATTACGATTATGCCATTAACTTCTTAAATAATTATTCTTCCTTTTATGGTGTGACCCTTTAGGTTCTCCACATTAAACCGGTTGTGAATAAATCAATTAGAATAATTCTAATCTTATTTAAATAAATAAATTAAACAATTAATTTATTTAAATAAATAATATTTATTCTACAATAGGATAAGCCTCCTAGCGATCAACGACTTTCCGGATAATATAGATTTCAACATTAATCATTAAAGAACCTTTTGAGTAAATAGTTATCAGACAATTCAATCCTTCCACCATACAATGTCCCAATTAAATATAAGATATGGAATTATCACAAGTCTTATTTTATTTAATTATATGTATTTCGATCCTTAAATGCACAACTCTAAATAATGTAAATTAGAAACTCCTTTCTAATTTCATTTCGCTTCTGCCAAGGACTACTCTTGGGTTGTCATTTATCGAATCACATAGACATTTTCTTCTTTATTAGAAGTGGTAGATTCTTTATTGATCATACATTATCTCCATGTATAACTTATTATACCCAAGCATACCCTTTGATATACCCTAAGGGTCTTAAGGAATAAGTCAAAGTATAACTCATCATACACAAGATACTATGATGATCTCAAGTCCAAGGATCACTTCAGACTACTATCACTACAGAATTCCTATCGACAGCAAATAAAACTCCATTAGGTATTCCTTAATGAAGCCAATGCTCAAATGAACTTATTCTCTAATAAGCACCTACATACTTGCTTTTTAGTGTCTCCACAAAATGATCATGAGATCAATCATCCCCATCCAACGAAAGCAAGTTAACGATGTATTCAATCTATCCGGATTCACTAATCCCCAATTTAGTAATCCAACGATTGGGAACTATTTTAGTTTTAAGCTTTCTAAGAATTTAGATCTCATTAGAATGATCATCATCATTATTCTAAAAGCATTGCTTAAAACTACGGGTTTATCACATATTATAAAACAAAGATCACGTAGATAATTAAAAGCCTTTAATAAATTAATACTTTTTATTAATAAATGAATAAGATTGTTACAAAGTATATGCTTTATCATCAAACATGATTGGCTTGTGCATACTACTTTCAAGTAATGCCTCCAAATTTTAAGTGCAAAGAATAATAAATGCTAACTCCGCATCATGAGTAGGATAATTCCTCTCATATTCTTTTGAGTTATCGCGAGGCATAGGCTATAACTTTTCCATGTTGCATGAGAACACATCCCAACCCTTTGCTCGAAGCATCCTTTCAGATGACAAATCCCCTCCGAGCCGAGATGGTATTGTCGTAACAAAATGAAATAAGTCTCTCTCGAGTTCTTGAAAACTCTTCTCACATTCTTCGCCTCCAACCGAACTTTGTATCTTTTTTCGAGTCACCGAATAATGGAGTAGCGATTCGAGAAAATCCTTCCACGAATCTCCGATAATAACCAAATTTAAACCGAGAAAGCTACGATTTTGATCCATCGATTTTGTGACGCCCCAAAATAGGTATACATCACCTATTCGAGTTGTCAATACATGGTATGTAAACAACTACAACTTTATTATTACAACAAGAAAGCGTGAGTTTGAATACAAATATTATCTTCTAGACAATATCTATACTCAAATAAATCCTCATCACATTTATTGATACATTATTTTACAAAAATGGTGAGGACTACTAAACAATCCTTTCTAAAACCTTCATTCCATACCCCGAATTGCATACTCGCTTATATTCTCGCCTCCCCGAGAAAAATGGAACAAAAAGGAAAAGGGTGAGCTCAACTAGCTCAAGAAAAGAATATTATGACTAAGATAATATACAACAAATTATCGTTAGTCTTCAACAGGAAAAATATAATAGAATACAATAGACAACAAATTTTAAATCAATATTCGCAATGAAATAATAATTCATTAGAAGAGTTAAGTAGAGAATGCAAACTACTATCTTCTATGTATGAATTTAAAAGTTCATCGCTCATCTTTTATCCCCGTAACATCAATCAATATACATCCGAATCAAATATTCATCTTTTGCACTACGAGCCAAAGATATTCATCATTGGTCATGTTCATTTAAACACTGCTCATCTTTGCACTACGGGCCAAAGATATTCTTCAGAAATCATTCATCTGCACCATGTGCCAAAGATATTCTTAAGAAATCATTCATCTTTGCACTACAGCCAAAGATATTCCATAATATCATCATTTAAGACCGAGGATGATGAAAAATATTTTTTGAAGAAACGAATCCAATTGAAACAAAATGACAAGGATTAAGGATTAAGGATTCGTACTTGGTTTTATCCACATCCAAAAATACCTCAAAAATAATCATAGTGGTGTAAAATTCAAGAATGATCAAAACATGGATACAATCAGAGTTAGTAAGATCCGTATTAGATGTTTTGGACTTAAAAGAAGAAATTTTATTTTTCTATGAATAAGACCAGATATCGTGAATAGTGTCAGTATACGTGAATAAAGTCAAATATACATGAATAAGTAACTCAGACACCAAAAGATAGAAATTCCAAAAAACATCTTCACGCTTCATTAATAGTACTCGTGAATAAGAACTCGTGAATAAGAATCGTGAATAAGAACCCATGAATAGTAACCCCGATACATGAAAAAGTTCCAAATTTGATAAAACTTCAGATCAACATTTCAAAGATAATGATATTGAAGAAATAATATCATTACGAAAAAAATAATATCCTTACCTCGAAAAGATCAAGATTTCTAATTGTAATAGGATTGTATAAGGTCAAGGGAACTTTCACCGCCTAGCAATACTCAAAGTATACTCAAAATACTCACAAGAATACGCTCGATAATATAGAGAGAGAAAACTTCAGTTTACGGTGTGATTTTCAATTCTAACCTAAAGACCCTATTTATAGAAAATGCTTGTAACACCAAAGCGTAAAATTTAATAAAATAATAATATTTCTTAAAATATTCAAGCCCACCTTAGAAATCTGATTTCAGATCATTTATAACACATGTGAGCCACTCAATTACAACAAAAAACGTTTTTTCTTACAAAAATATTTTAAACTCCCAAAATCAATTATTTTTGAGCTTCGGAACTTCAATAATTCATAATAAATAGTCCTTTCATCAGAAAATTTGAATCTCGTGAGTTTTTATAGGAATTTCAATTCTCTACAACTTTGCAGAAGAAAGTTTTTCCAAATTCCAAATAGAAATTGACCGAAATCCACAAACGGGCAATTTTACAAGCTATAATCAAATTTCAGTCAATAAATGGGGTCCACCGACATGTTTAACATGTTTTAAACATTTATTGCAACAAAAATACTCTTCCTCCTCAGATACTCATATATCCCACATTCGTTGTAAAATATCACCGTTAATATATTATTAAAATAATATATTTAAACGAATTATTTTATCGTAAAAAGAAAAATATTAATTTTCAACAATTGTCATTTTAAAATTTTTCCATCTATATCCACATAAAATCAATATTTTCCTCATCATATAAATCAATAATTAATTATTCACAAATAATATTACAGTAATCACAATATTGACAACCGTGCGGTTCCTGGGAAGAGGGGCTTTCCAATAAGAATTTCTTCTCATCACGTAGCAATTAGGTGACCAAACCTCTCCTTAGATGTAACTTTCTAGACATTGCCAATAATGTTATCTAATAATATTATTCAGATAATATGAATTATTGCTTCGATAATGAAACATATCGTGTGTAATGACAATTATCAAACAACAAAGAATATAAAATATCAACGCAAAGAATTATTAACTCAATAAAATATCGAACAAGAATTATCGTAACCATTATTGAAAAGTGCCTTCTTCACGTAAGAATCAATAATTGGTGCAATACTGGTATCTTCTGCTATGCTCAACAACGCCATTAGTGTGTTTTAACCCACCGGGTATTCCAACAAAGATAATCTGTAATAACTACGCCTGTTATTTAAAAATAACTTATATTTGTCGTTTTTTCTTCATCCAATCGCTTTTAGTTATGGGGCCCACACACGGTCGCTACCGTCGCATTTAATATTCCCCAACAAAGATTTAATATTCCACGACCAAACTAATATTCCCCTAACGATAATGAATATTTTATAACCACTTGCTTATTTTGAAATATTTCATGATTTAACCCTTAACTATCCACATTAATCAAATCAACCCTTACTATTTCAAAATAATAAATAAAGGAAATTCCTTTTATTTAAAATTTTTGGTCTTACAACCTCCCTCCTTATGAATTTCGTCCTCGAAATTGACGACGACTGGTGTTTGAAAAGGTGAGGATACCTCGCTTTCATTTCCGTTTCCAATTCCTGTGTCATTTCCTCTATATAGCATGATTCCTCCACAAAACTTTAACTTGTGGTATGACCTTTCAGGCGTAGGACATGCTCCTTCCTATCCAAGATCTTGACAGTACCTCCTCATACGTTAAGTCTTCTGCTATCTCATCCGGTTTCTAACTCAATAACGTGGTTCGGGTCTTTCACATATTTCTTAAGTACATGATATGTGAAACACATTATGAACACGAGACATACTTTGAGGTAACGCAAGTCTATAGGCTACATTTCCTACTCTCGGTAAAGAATTTGAAATGGACCAATAAATCGTGGATTGAGTTTTCCTCTCTTCCCAAATCTTGTAACTCCTTCCATGGAGCAACTCGCAACAATACATGATCCCTACATTAAATTCCACGCCCTTTCGATGAAGATCCGCATAATAACTTTTGTCGATCTTGTGCCGCTTTGTATACGTTGTCGAATCATTTGGATCTTTTCGGTAGTCATACGCATTTAAACTCGGGTCCCAACAATGTTGCTTCACCCACCTCATCCCAACATATTGGAGAACGACATTTTCGGCCCATATAATGCTTGAATGGAGCCACACCTATACTTGTCTCGATAACTCTGTTGTTGTAGGAGAATTCCACCAATGGTAAATACTTATCCCAATTACCTTGAAGTCTAGGACACGAGTCTTAATAGATCTTCAAGAGTTTGAATAGTCCTCTCTCGATTGTCCGTCTGGTTTTGGGATGGTATGTCAACTAAATCGCAAATCTGCGCCCATAGCTTTTTGCAAGCTAACCCAAAATCTTGAAGTGAATCTTGGGTCACGATCCGAAACTATGGATATGGTGTATGCCATGCAACCTCACAATCTCATTCACGTATATACTAGCAAAGAAGACGTTCAAGGAATAAGTCTCCGTGATCGGCAAGAAATGAGCAGACTTGGTTAATCTATCAACAATAACCCAAATAGATTGATGCCTTGAGAAACCGTAGGAAGACTCAAAACTAAATCCATAGTAATGTGTTCCCACTTCCATTCCTAATCTCAAGTGGTTGAAACGGGAATCTCAGAGTACAAGATGTAAGACCCTTTAATTTTATGAAATAAAAGTATTCAATTTTTATAATTACTATTCATGAGTTACTATTCATGAGTTACTATTCACGAGTTCTTATTCATGAGTTACTATTCATGAGTTACTATTCACGAGTTACTATTCATGAAGTTACTATTCACGAGTTACTATTCATGAGTTCTTATTCACGAAAGTTACTTATTCATGAGTTACTATTCACGAGTACTATTCATGAAGCATGATAATTTTTTTTCCGTAAGAAGGCATTACTCAATAACTCATTATAAAGTAATTAATGCTCAATATTATATTTTATTGATTCAATAATTGCTACGTTGATATTTTATATTATTGTTGTTTCAATAATTATCACTCACGACAAAGATTTTCCATTATCTGAGCAATAATTCATATTATCTCGAATAATATTATTGGATAACATTATTGGCAATGTCTAGAAAGTTCATCTCAAGGAGAGGTTTGGTCACCTAATTGCTGGCCACAAGAAGAGAATTTTTATCGAAAGCCCTCTCTTCCGGAACCGCCGGTTGTCAATATTGTGATTTCGTAATAATATTTTTGAATAATTAATTATTGATTTATATGATGAGGAAAATATTGATTTTATGTGGATATAGATGGAGAAAATTTTTAAAATGACAATTGTTGAAAATTAATATTTTATCTTTTTCTGATAAAATAATTCATTTAAATATATTATTTTAATAATATATTAACGGTGATATTTTTATAATGAATGTGGAATATATGAGTATATGAGGAGGAAGAGTATTTTTGTGGCATTAAATGTTTAACACATGTTTTGTGTGTTGGTGGATCCATTTCTTGACCGAAAATTGATTATAGACTGTAAAATCGACCGTTTGTGGATTTCGGTCAATTTTTATTTGGAATTTGGAAAAACTTTCTTCTGCAAAGTTGTAGAGAATTGAATTTCCTATAAAAACTCGCGAGATTCGAATTTTCTGATGAAAGGGCTATTTATTATGAATTATTGAAGTTCCGAAGCTCCGAAATAATTGATTTTTGGGAGTTTAAATTATTTTTGTTGAGAAAAACGTTTTTGGTGAGTTTGTGAACCTCATTTAACATGTGTGGCTGGTGTTTTTGACCAAAAGGTGGGCTAAGGAAAATTTGTATAATTATATTAATATTATATTCAATTTTACGCTTTTGGTTTCTAAGCAATTTCCTATAAATAGGGTGCTTAGGTTAGAATTGAAAATCACACCTTAAACTCAAGTTTTCTCTCTATATTATCGAGCGTATTCTTGTGAGTATTTTGAGTATACTTTGAGTATTTCTATACGGTGCAAGTTCGATTCACCGTTATTCCAATCGGAAATCAAGCTCGCTTTTCAAAGTGGATAGTAAGTGGATTTTAAGGGTTATTATGTTTTTAGTTTCGAAATTTTTCTGAACCTTCAAAAATTCTGGAAAAATTTGAAATGATATTTTGATGAGTTTTAGAGTGTGTCCAAAATGGCGATTTTTGGATGTATAGATTGAGAGCTATGGATTTTATGAGAAAAGACTATTTTAAAAGTAACTGTTTATAACTCCTCAGGTTAACTCCAAAATTGATGAAATTTTTATTGGGAGTACATCTATATAATATCAGTATACCGTGTAAATTTCAGAATTTTTGGATAAAAGTATAATTTATGATAAATGTTTAAATATTCGGTGGTTTTGGCCATATGAAAAATAGTAAATGAATTTTTAAAATTCTGAGAAAAAATATATGTTCAATATGGGACTATGTTATGCTAAATCCCAGAAAAGAAATATTTTTGGAACTGATTTGGTATTTTCATGAAAATGTTCTAGTTATGAGTAAATGTATTAAATATGTTATGTGAAGTAAGAAAATTAGAAAATATGATTTTATGGTTTGAGAATCATATATGAGGTATATGCAGATTTTTGATGAGGGTTTTGGTTATTGGTGATGAAATTTTATGAGTTTGGCATTTTATGATGATTAAATGCATTAATTAGTAAAGTGTAAACAATTTAAATAAATTGTTTATAAGTTTTAGAAATGATTAAAATATTATTGTAATATTAATAATATTAGATTATGAGATTTCTAAGTGATTTATAACATTTGGATTAAGGTGTTATAAATATGGATATGAATTTTATTATGAAACTTTATCTTTTCGTGTCGAGATTACTATGCACGATATACGGATTTTATGTATGAATACGGGTACTATTCACTTAAAAATTGGTTTTTTTCTAACCAAATTATAGTTGATTTATGAATATTACTCTTGAGATTAAATCTAGATGTTTTGATTATATTGATTTTATTATCATATATAACATTTTTATAAACCTAATGATGATATTCTCTTTCACTCGAGTGTAAAGATGGGTAGATTATTGGTATGATCATGACTAGGTTCTCTTTGGCCAAGAGGGAAAAAAGTTGAATTGTGGATCGGTATGATCATGACCATTGAATTTATAATTGAATATTTTAACTTAAGTGCAAAGGTGAATTGATCAACATGGTTATAATTATTGTTATATAACTTCCGAAATGATTATGTATTTCTTTGATATATGAATATCTTTGGCTCGTAATGCAAAGATGACTGTTGTTGAATATCTTTAAGCCCAGTAAGCAAAGATGAATTATTGATGAATATCTTTGCTTTATGTAGTAAAGATGAATTATTGATGAATATCTTTCGCTCGTAATGCAAAAATGACACGTTGTTGAATATCTTTAGCCAGTGCAAAAGATGAATTATTGATGAATATCTTTGGCTCGTGAATGCAAAGATGACTGTTGTTGAATATCTTTGCTTTGTAGGGCAAAGATGAATTATTGATGAATATCTTTGGCTCAGAATGCAAAGACGACTGTTGTTGAATATCTTTAGCTTTGAGTGCAAAAGATGAATTATTGATGAATATCTTTGGCTCGTAATGCAAAGATGACTGTTGTTGAATATCTTTAGCCCGTAGGGCAAAGATGAATTATTGATGAATATCTTTGGCTCGTAATGCAAAGATGACTGTTGTTGAATATCTTTTTGCTTTGTAGGGCAAAAGATGAATTATTGATGAATATCTTTGGCTCGAATGCAAAGATGACTGTTGTTGAATATCTTTAGCTTTGTAGTGTAAAGATGAAGCTGTTGATGAATATCTTTGACCCGTGGTGCAAAGATGAATTTATTAGTATGATTATGAGCAGAACTGTGATTTGGTATAACCATGATATTTGATGTTTCGTGTAAAGACAGTGATGAAAATTATCTTCGTCCGGATGAGAAGAGGAATTTAGAATCACAATTATGATTTATGAGTTATTCATATGATTGTGGAAAGGAACCTGTTGATTGATGTTACGAGGATAAAACATTGTTGGTGGACTTTTAACATGGTAGAAGATAATAGATTTTATGGTCTATTTGACTCTTCTAATGGATTGCTTCATTCACCGCAACTATGGTTGAAAAGTTTTATCATCTACCATATGTTCTAAATCTCCGATTCATTCTCGATGAAGACTATTGATAATTTATTTATCTTTAGTCATAATATTCTTTATCGAGCTAGTTGTGCTCACCCTTTTGTTTCACAATTCCTTTCGTGTAATAAAAGTGTAGTCAATGGGTTGGCCCGGGGATAACAAAGGAATTGAATTATGGTCTATACTTGTTGAGGTTCTCCCTAAAAGAGTATGAAAATAATTTTATTGAGGGCCTTAGTGTGTTTGTATTTTATACATCATTTAATAGTTATTTTTGGTGAATTAAATAGGGTGAGGCTTAACCCAACTTTGGAAGGGTGTTTTGTCACTATCATACAAGATGTCTAATGACATACAAACTCGTGTTATCATAAGACATGGTTGTGCTCATCCACTTGTCGAGTATATTTACTGAGCACTACCTATATGATCTTGGTGTTTGTTTGAAGTATAATTCTCAATTTGAGACAGTGGAGATAATGATAAATCAAGAGAAGACTCGCCATTGGGAAGAATATGATAGTAATCTTCTCGTTTTTCTTTGGGGTCTATTAGATCAACCAAGGATAATTCGTGGCCATATGATATCTACCATAACCTAAAAGCATGGCCTCCCATGTATACGAAGGTTTCTTGAGCACTTCCCAAAGATTCTAATTTCTAAAGCTTTTGAGGTTTTGACCCAGACCTTTATGTAAGGTGTCATGGTGACGTGTTATCCAAGTTGGTGTCCAGAGTTACATTTGGTATATATTGGTATCAAAACACACAAAATATGTGTTGTTGTATTTTGCACGACAATTGTTGTAATAAAGTTGTAGTTGTTTTTCGTACCATATATTTGGCGACTCAGAATGGGTTGGATGGAATGGACCTATTTTGGGGTCGTTACACAAGATGCTCCGCCTTTACACGTTGGCAAGTTAAACACATCGAGATAAACTTTGCAATCTCTCTCTTCATATTGTTCCCCCAAAATGTATGTCGAAGATCACGATACATTTTAGTACTTCCAGGATGGATTGCAAATGGCGTATTGTGTGCCTCCATCATAATCTTGTACTTTAAATCGTAGTCGTTAGAACACAAAGTCTAGAGTGGACTCAAGTATTCCTTCTTCATCAATTCTCGCCCTAATAGCTCCTTCTTGTACTTTCTTCTTCATACGCGATCATCACCCCGGCCGGTGGCTTGAAAGCAACCTTAACTTTTTTATTAAAGTTGGCTCTACGCGCGATACTTGACATCATCGCACTCGTTCCTCAAGATATGATCTTCTACTCAACGCGTACCTACCACGCTAAACTTTTACCGGGATGGTATTGAATAGTGTGTGGTCGTAGTCTTCAATAGCTCGAGCCAACGTCGCCGCCAGCGATGTTGAGTTCTTTTTGAGTGAAGAAATATTTAAGGCTTTTATACGGTCCAATATATCTCCACTTTCTCCCCATATAGATAGTGCCTCCATATTTTTAAGACGAAAACGATCGGGCCGCTAACTCTAGATCATGAGTAGGATAATTCCTCTCATACTCTTTTTAAGTTGTCGCGAGGCATAAAGCTATGACTTTCCCACGTTGCATGAGAACACATCCTAACCCTTTGCCTAAAGCATCATTTGTAGATAACAAATCCATCCGAACCAGATGGTATTGTTAGAACAGTCAAATAAGTCTCCTCTTAAGCTCTTGGAAACTTTTCTCGATTCTTCGCTCCAAACGAATTTTGTATCCTTCCGAAAGTTAGGCCGAGTTAATGGAGTAGCAATTCGAGAAAACCCTTCCACGAATCTCCGATAATAACCAACTAAGCCCAAAAGCTACGTACTTGACCACACCGACTTTGGTTGCTCCCAACTTTTCAGATTGCTTCAATCTTCGCCGGATCAACAGATACTCCATGTTTCGACACCCGCGCTCAAGGAATGCTACTTTCTCAAGCCGTAACTCGATTTCTTCAATTTGGCATATAGTTGGTTTTCACGAAGCCTTTGGAGTACAAACTTTCAAATGGTGCTCATGATCTTCACGACTTTTTGGAATATATGAGGATGTCATCAATAAAGACAACAACGAATTGATCCAAATATTCCTTGAATACTTGGGTTCATCATATCCATGAAAGCCGCAGGAGCATTAGTTAGTCCCGAAAGACATGACTAAGAATTCATAATGCCCATACCGAAGTTCAAAGGCGATCTTTGAATATCCTCGATTCTAATCTTCAATTGATGATATCCGTAATCTAAGATTGATTTTGAAAAGAATTATGCCCCTTGCAATCGGGTCAAACAAGTCATCAATACGAGGTAGAGGATACCTATTCTTGATGGTGACATGGTTCAATTCCGATAGTCAATACAAAGTCGCATACTCCCGCCTTCTTCTTTATAAATAAAACAGAGCACCCCAAGGAGATGTACTAGATTTAATGAAACCGATGTCCAACAATTCTCGTAGTTGGACCTTTAACTCCTGAAGTTCAATAGAGCCATTCGATATGGGGTTTTAGAAATGGGCTTTGTATGTCAGTTCAAGATCAATAAAGAATTCAACTTCACGTTCGGGGTAGACCGGAAGTTCTTCGAAATACGTCAGAAAGTCAATAACAACAGGAATATTATTCAAATTTGACGTGTCTTTATTCAAATCCATAACATGGGCTAAGAAAGCTTGACATCCGCTTTTTAATAAACGAATAGCTTTATGATTAGATATGACGTTGATCGATTTTAATGGTTTAGTTGCTTGAATTCGCATAACAAAGGTTGGTTAGGAATATGAAAACTAAAACCTTACGAAAACAATCAATTTTGGCATGATGAGTAGTTAACCAATCAATCCCTAAAATCACATCAAAAGCAAGTATCTTTAAAGAGATAAGGTCAACGGGTAAGGTAATGGTGCCAACTTGAATCAAATAAGATTTATAAACAATTGGATGTGATGAAAGTTTCTCCTAACTGAGTTTCCATGATAGGTCAAAGTCTAATTTCTCCCGAGTCAAGTTTAAACGTTGAGCACACACGCAGGAGAGATAAATGAATGGGTAGCACCCAGATCAAGTAAGGTATAAACTTCGCAAGAATTTATAAATAGCTTACCCGTGATCACCTCGTTTGGGTTCCTCGCATTATGACTCGATCACAACAAACGCTTCTTCCTAATCGTTGACTTTGACTTTTTCGGGACGATTTTGAGTCACCAAATCCTCATTGAACTAGGGTTTCGCCATCAGATAATCTCGAGCGATATGTCCTTCCTTTCCACAATTATAGCATACCTTGAACTGTCAGGGCGCTTTGACCGATATGTCCCTCTTTTCCAGATTTGAAAGATATACGACCGGTGGTCGTTCTCCTCCCTTAGAACCGGCTTGTCACGCTTAAGATCATCATCTTCACACCTGGTCGTTGTTAAATCTCCTCTTTTAAAATCTCCTCCCGACTCGCTTTTTCTATTTTCATGGCTATGATTACCACCAGAGTGGTTACCATTTCGTCCGTCTGCTTTTCTCCGCAGTTATCATTATTACATTGATCGCTATCTCCGACACGATCCTCGGTCAGGGTCCTCGGTTGACCGTACTCGTTATCTCGCTCTAATAATTGAGCCTCTGCTTATAACATCTCGAATAAAGAGAAAATTTACGAGAAATGAGATATCGACGACGCCGGGTTTCAAACCTCTAAGAAACATCCGCGTCATACACGCTCCTCATTCTCCACCAAATGAGGTGCAAACCTCGGATAACTCGCAAACTTTGCCTCGCATTAAGACACCGCCATGTTGTTTTGTTTCAATCGATGAACTCCACTTCCTTCATATGATTTAACACTTTCGTGAAAATATTTGTCATTAAATAGCTTTCAAACGCCTCCCAAGACATGCCGAAAAGCGGGCGGATGGGTACGCTTCATGCACTCCCACCAAGAAGTCCCTCGCCTCGCCACGGAACATAAAGGTGGCGAATGGAACCTTCGTTTCTCCATGCATCCCAAGACATCGAATATCTTGGTAATTTGTTTGACCCATGTTTTCGCCATAATCGGATCTCGCTTTCCCTTAAATTCTCGTGGTCCCAACTCTTTGAATCGCTTGGTTGTGACAACCCGTGAATTGCTATCATTTCTCCTCAGATTTTGAACACGAAGTTTCCCTAAATTCGATTTTGCATGAATCGCAAAAACTTCTAAACATCCCCTCGCTCATCATCTCGCTTTCAATGGTGTTGTTCACGGGAGGAACATTGCCAAATTGCTGCGACGCTCTCCTCGTTGGTGAGTACAGCATCTCCACGGCCTCATTTCCATTGTTAATATTCTCAACGACATTCTCAAAACATCATCATAAAACAAGGGTTAATTAAGGAAATTAATATATCACATAATATCCCTATATATCGACAACTAACAAATAAGCTTAGTAGGAGACACACTAGCGAAGGATTTACTCGCCTCCCTCCTAGTTCTATTCCCCGATCTCCGCCAGAGATCATATCCTAAGCTCGATACTAACCGTGACGCCCCAAAATAGGTATACATCACCTATTCGAGTTGTCAATACATGGTATGTAAACAACTACAACTTTATTATTACAACAAGAAACTGTGAGTTTGAATACAAATATTATCTTCTGCATAATATCTCTATATCAAATAAATCCTCATCACATTTATCGATACATTATTTTACAAAATGGTGAGGACTACTAAACAATCCTTTCTAAAACCTTCATTCCATACCTCACTGCGTACTCGCTTATATTCTCGCCTCCCGAGAAAAATGGAACAAAAAGGAAAAAGGTGAGCTCAACTAGCTCAATAAAGAATATTATGACTAAGATAATATACAACAAATTATCGTTAGTCTTCAACAGGAAAAATATAATAGAATACAATAGACAACAAATTTTAAATCAATATTCGCATGTGAAATAATAATTCATTAGAAGAGTTAAGTAGAGAATGCAAACTACTATCTTTTATGTATGAATTTAAAAGTTCATCGCTCATCTTTTATCCTCGTAACATCAATCAATATACATCCGAATCAAATATTCATCTTTGCACTACTGGGCCAAAGATATTCATCACCGGGTCATGTTCATTTAAACACTGCTCATCTTTGCAGACTACGGGCCAAAGATATTCTTCAGAAATCATTCATCTTTGCACTATAAGGCAAAGATATTCTTAAGAAATCATTCATCTTTGCACTATACAGCCAAAGATATTCCATAATATCATCATTTAAGACCGAGGATGATGAAAATATTTTTTAAAGAAACGAATCCAAAGTGAAACAAAATGACAAGGATTAAGGATTAAGGATTCAGATTTTGGTTTTATCCACGCCCAAAAATACCTCAAAAATAATCATAGTGGTGTAAAATTCAAGAATGATCAAAAACATGGATACAATCGAGTTAGTATCCGTAATAGATGTTTTGGACGAAAAGAAGAAATTTTATTTTTCTATGAATAAGACCGTATACGTGAATAAGGTCAGATATCGTGAATAAGGCAGATATACATGAATAGTAACTCCGACACCAAAAGATAGAAATTCCACAAAAAACATCTTCACGCTTCATGAATAGTACTCGTGAATAAGAATCGTGAATAAGAACTCATTAATAGTAACTCGTGAATAGTAACTCATGAATAAGAACCCATGAATAGTAAACCCGACATAAAAAGTTCCAAATTTGATAAAAACTTCAGATCAATATTTCAAAGATAATGATATTGAAGAAATAATATCATTACGAAAAAAATAATATCCCTTACCTCGAAAGATCAAGATTTCTAGAAGCTAGAATCACCGTATAGGTCAAGGAACTTGCACCATCTAGCAATACTCAAAGTATACTCAAAATACTCACAAGAATACGCCGATAATATAGAGAGAAAACTTCAGTTTTCGTGTGATTTTCAATTCTAACCCAAGACCCTATTTATAGGAAAACGCTGTAACAACCAAAGCAGTAAAATTTAATAAAATAATAATATTTCTTAAAAATATTCAAGCCCACCTTAGAAATCTGATTTCAGATCATTTATAACACATGTGAGCCACTCAATTACAAACAAAAACGTTTTTTTACAAAAAATATTTTAAACTCCCAAAAATCAATTATTTTGTAGCTTCTAACTTCAATAATTCATAATAAATAGCCCTTTCATCGAAAAATTCGAATCTCATGAAGTTTTTATAGGAATTTTAATTTCTACAACTTTACTGTAAGAAAGTTTTCCAAATTCCAAATAGAAATTGACCGAAATCCACAAACCAAGCGATTTTCTGTGCTATAATCAAATTTCAAATCAATAAATGGGGTCCACCGACATGTTTAACATATGTTTTAAACATTTATTGCAACAAAAATACTCTTCCTCCTCGATACTCATATATCCCACATTCGTTGTAAAAATATCACCGTTAATATATTATTAAAATAATATATTTAAATGAATTATTTTATCGAAAAAGATAAAATATTAATTTTCAACAATTGTCATTTTAAAAATTTTCTCCATCTATATCCACATAAAATCAATATTTTCCTCATCATATAAATCAATAATTAATTATTCACAAATAATATTACGTAATCACAATATTGACAATGCGCAGGTTCCTGTGAGCAGGGCTTTCCAATAAGAATTCTTCTTCATCGGGCGCGCAATTAGGTGACCAAACCTCTCCTTAGATGTAACTTTCTAGACATTGCCAATAATGTTATCTAATAATATTATTCAGATAATATGAATTATTGCTTCGATAATGAAAAATACCGTGTAATGACAATTATTCAAACAACAAAGAATATAAAATATCAACGCAAAGAATTATTAACTCAATAAAAATCCTAAAAGAATTATCGTAACCATTTTTGAGTAAAGCCTTCTTCACGTAAGAATCAATAATTGGTGCAATACTGGTGTGCTTCTTGCTCAACAACGTATTAGTGTGTTTTAACCAAGGATATTCCAACAAGATTAATCCAGTAATAACTACTGCTATTTAAAAACAACTTATATTTGTCGTTTTCTTCATCCAATCGCTTTCAGCATGGGGCCCACATTATCGTCAAGGCTGTCGCATTTAATAATTCCCGACAAGCATTTAATATTCCACGCACCAAACAAATATTCCCGACGATAATGAATATTTTATAACCACTTGCTTATTTTGAAATATTCACAGTATTTAACCCTTAACTATCCACATTAATCAAATCAACCCTTACTATTTCAAAATAATAAATAAAGAAAATTCCTTTTATTTAAAATTTTGGGGTCTTATGATTTAGGTTGTTCCCACTTTGAATAGCTTCAATCTTTCTTTGGTCAACAAGATATTCCATGACTTGATACCACGTGCCCAAAGAATGCTACTTCTTCAAGCCGTAACTCGCATTTCTTCAACTTGGCATAAAGCTTATATTCACGAAGCTTTTGGAGTGTCACCTCAAGTGTTGCTCATAATCTTCACGGCTTTTGGAATAAATAAGGATGTCATCAATAAAGACGACCACAAAGTGATCTAAATATTCCTTGAATACTTGGTTCATCATATCCATGAAGGCAAATAGGGAGCATTAGTCAATCCAAAGGACATGACTAGAATTCATAATGCCCGCATCGGAGTTCGAAAGCCATCTTTGGAATGTCGTGATTCTAATGTTCAATTGGTGATATCCTAACTAAGATCAATCTTTGAAAAGAATTTGGCTCCTTGCAACCGGGTCAAACAGTCATCAATACGTGGCAATGGATACCTATTTTTGATGGTGACATGATTCAACTCCCGATAATCAATACAAAATCGCGATACTCCCATCTTTCTTCTTCACGAATAGTAATGTGAGCACCCCAAGGAGAAGTATTAGGATGAATAAAGCCAATGTCTAACAATTCTCGCAGTTGGGTCTTTAACTCACGAAGTTCAATAGAGCTATTCGATATGGGCTTTGGAAATAGGTTTTGTACCGGGTTCAAGGTCGATACAAAATTCAATTTCACGCTTCGGGGGTAGGCCAGAAGTTCTTCTGGGAATACATCGTGAAATTTATTAACAATAGAAATATCCCTCAAAAGCGACGTATTTTTGTTTAAATCGTGACATGAGCTAAGAAAGCTTGACATCCGCTTTTTCAATAAACGAATAGCTTTATGGCTTGAGATGACCGTGATTGATTTTAATGGTTTGGTCGTTTGAATTCGCATAATAGGTTGATTAGTAATATGAAAGCTAACAACCTTACGAAAAACAATCAATTTTTGCATGATAAGTAGTTAACCAATCAATCCCTGTAATCACGTCAAATGCAAGTATTTTTAATGAAATAAGATCGATTGTGTAATGTGAGGGTACCGATTTGAACCAAACAAGACTTATAAACAAAGTGGATGTAATGAAGGTTTCTCCCAAACGGAGTTTCCACGAGATAAGTCAAAGTCTAATTTCTCCAGTAGTCAAATTTAATCGATGAGCGCAAGTAAGAGAAATAAAAGAATGGGTAGAACCGGTATCAAATAAAGTATAAACTTCATTAGAGTTTATGATAAGCTTACCCGTGATGACCTCATTCGGGTTCCTCGCTCTCTCGGGAGGTCACAACAAAAGCTCTCCTCAGACTACCTGGGTTTTGACTTTTCTGGGGACTACCTTTGGTGCCTCCATCCTAGTTGAATTTGTCTTGAGAACGACAAAATCGAGCTAAATGACCTTCTCTTCTACAATTATAACATGCTTTGGACGGCATGGCTCAATTCGGACTGATGTGTCCCTCTTCTCCGCATTTGAAGCATATGATAGGTGGTCTTTCTCCTTCCTTAACAACGGTCTTTGGTCTCGACGTCTTTCCATCATTGTTGAATCTCCGTTTCTTGAAATGTCCATTCTTATTGTTTTGGCCCTGATTACCACCGAAGTGGTTACCATATCTGGCCTGTTGATTCCCTCCACGCTTGTTGTCACCGTTTCGATAACTACTCTCGCTGGTATTATAATTTTGCCGGCTGCTCTCTTTTAGTTGCGTTGACTCGTTATCGCGCTCCACTAACTGAGCCCTATTTACAACATCTAAATACAAACACGGTTTATGAGAAATAAGATGTTGACGATATCTCGACTTCAAACCTCTTAAAACATTCGTGCCATTCTCTTCATTATCCACCAAGTAGGGACCTTAAACCGTGATAACTCCGCAAATTTTGCCTCGTATTGCGACACCGGCCATATTGTTTTGTTCCAACTTGATAAACTCCACCTCCTTCATGTGGCGAATACTTTCGTGAAACTATTTGTCGTTGAACTCCCCGAACTTCTCCCAAGATATCTTCAAGACAAAGAAGTTGAGTACGTTTTTACCGATTCCCACCAATAATTTGCCTCTCCGCAAGAACATAAAGGCGGCAAAAGGAACCTTTGCACCTCTGAGCATCCCAAGACAAGTAAATATCTTGGTAATTTGCTTTATCCATGCTTCCGCCGTAAGTGGTTTTGGTTCTCCCTTAAACTCCGATGGTCCCAGCTCTTGAATTGTTTAAGCGGTGACCGCCGAGAGAGTTTTCCGTGTTTCCACCTACGTTGGATGAGTCGCTCGCTCTCTTCTTTGTCGCATAAATTCGCATAAAGCCTCCGAACATTTGATCATTCATCATTTGGTCGGTGTTATTGTTTGTATGAGGATTGTCGCCTTCACGATGCACATTATCCTCGATTATTGATATTTGGTGAATCAATGATCGCTTTTGTGCTCCATCGCTATTCTCAACATTCTCGATGTCATTTTCAGACATCGCCACAAAACAAAAGATTAATTGACATGTAACAATTATCTTTATATTCTAACCAAACCAATAAAATAACACATAAACTTAGGTAGGTCATACTAGCGAAAGGTATTCCCTGCCTCTCCCTCCTAGTACTATTCTCACATCTTAGCCAGGATCATATCCCTAAGCTCGATACCTAACCGTGACGCCCCCAAAATTAGGTATACATCACCCATCTTGGGTAGTCGGATACATGGTATGTAATTTAAATACAACTTCTTAATATAACTCGTAGGTATACAATACGACATAATCGTGAAGTTTGAATACAAATATTGTCTACTAGATATTATACAAACTCAAAAGGAGTCCTCATTACAATTATTATCACACTATTTCACGTAATAGTGAGGACTACTAATGCTATCCTCTCGGACCATTACTCCGCTCCTCGACTCGTCTCTCAAATTTATGTTCTCATTTCAAGAGAGAGAAAGTGAAAGAAAGGTGAGCTCAACTAGCCCAAGAAGAAATATTACGACTAAGATAATGCGTAATAAATTATCAATAGCCTTCAACATTGTTAAAATGATAAAATATAATAAACATCAAGTTTAACTGCAGCGGAACAAACAATTCATTAAAAGAGTCAAGTAGAAAATAAAATCTACTATCTTTTATGATTTAAAAGGTTTTTCATCATTGTTATAATTGAGACTCACTTTAATAAATAATCCACATCATCGAATCACCCTCGCACTACTACCAAGGATATTCTTTAGTATCACGACCACAATTATTCCTGCACTACGTGTGAGATCCCAGATTTTATCAATAAAGATTTAAATTTTGTCGAAATAATTTTTTATTATTATGGTGTGAATTTGAGATAATATTATAGTTGTGGGTAGTATTTATAAATTTTGCAAAAGTATGCAGTGGTTATATTATATTCGATTGGTGGAGAATATTCGGTTTAGCGAGGAATATTAGCGTGCAACGGCTCAATCATTCGTGGACCCCTACAATGTAATTATTGTCGGATCGAGAAAATGACAAAAATATTTTATTGAAATAACGGCGAAAGTTTTACCGATTGATCTTGTTGAACTACTCGATAAGTAAAAGTACAATGCGATATCATTGTGGTTGCATAAGTAGCATTACGGTATTGATTATTGATGCTTATGTGAGAAGTCACCAGTTTGATTCCATTTTTGTCGATTAATAATATGAATTATTATAAGCGATAATGACGTTTTGTTTTATTCGTATTATTAACGTAATAAAAAGCGAAACATCTTTTTATATAAAAGTAATACTTTATTAAAGTTATTCTATAAATAATATATTATATTTTATTACGCATAGTATTGCATAGTGTTTTCAGATAGTGTTTTGCATTGTGTTGCATAGTGTTTGCATAGTAAAATGTTTTTATATAAATAGAATATATTATATTTTATTTAAAAGATTTTGCTTTAAATATGGACCGTCAAATTAAAGTAAATCAACTGGACCGATTCATAGATTAATTACTATGCATTCTATTTTCCTATAAATAGAAGCTCATTCCTTCATTATTTTTCTTACGAATTCATTTGAAACTCAGAGAGAAACTATAGAGAGAAAGAATAAAAGTATTCGATACTTCACCTCGCCAATATTCAGTTCTTCTAAGGTAGGGAATATTATTTGTTGTATCCGTAAGGGTGTTATTCTTTTCTTCAAGAGAACACATTATTCCATTTTTTATTATTACATTGGAATAACTTTGTTAAAGTGGTATACCCTATACATAACCCGTATATACGCCAGATACCCTATACTTGGTGAAATCCTTATATTATTCCATTCTTATTTATTCATTGGAATAACTCGTATATGCTGAATCCCCTATACTTGGTAATCTTCTTCGTTATTCTATTCTTTATTATTCATTGGAATATCCCGCTGCGTGTTTTACACCGGATTCGGTTCCATTGTTTATTATTCCGCATTTATTATTACATTGGAATATCACATGCGTGTGTTTTACAGGACTCGGTTCCATTGTTTATTATTCAGCATTTATTATTACGTTGGATCATCTCGAATTGTGAATTTCACCGACTGGTTCCGTTATTATTATTCATTGGAATAACCTCGCCTCATGCGCAATCACCGCATGCGTGGTGATTTCTTTTGTTATTCCATTCTTTATTATACCCAGTTGGTTAAATCTTTGACTTCTATACTCCATGAAATTAGTGGAATATCCTCGATATTTGCGCTTCATCCAAAGATATTTTTCATGGAAATATTCTTCCGATCATTCTTGAATCTTACTCTACAAAACAAAGATCTTGTTGACAATTTGGGACGTTAATAATTCCTAGATAAATTAATTCTTGAACTTGTTTTATTGAATTCGATATCATTGTCATCATCCTCATGTTTATATTATGTTGAAAGTTATCTTTTCGCTTACGTGCATAGATGAACCTAGTATGATTATGACCGGGGTTCATTCGGTATAATCATGGCTTGATATAAATGATGTGACAAAAGTCCTCAAAGGTGTCTGTAATGCGGTGGTGGATAGTTTTTGGTATGATTATGACTGGGGGTGATTCTTAATATAGTCGTGACCATTGATAATTTGATGAAAATCCTTGACCGTAGTACGGGGATGATTAGATATTGTGGTTTATTCATTAAAGTCGTGAGTCTCAACTATAATGATGATGAAAAACCTTTTAAATCATAAAAGATAGTAGATTTTATTTTCTACTTGACTCTTTTAATGGATCGCTTATTCATTTGTAGTTAAACTTGTTGTCTATCAGTATTTTATCGGTTTAACACTGTTCAAGGCTAATGATAATTTATTCTCGCATTATCTTAGTCATAATATTTTTCATGGGCTAGTTGAGCTCACCCTTTTCTTTCACCGTTCTCTTCGTGAAATGAGAACATATAGCCGGGACGAGTCTGGGGGAGCGGAGTAATGGTCCGGAGGATAGCATTAGTAGTCCTCACTATTCTCGTGAAATAGTGTGATAATAGTTGTAATGAGGACTCCTTTTGAGTTTGTATAATATCTAGTAGACAATATTTGTATTCAAACTCACGGTTTATGTCAGATTGTATACCTACGATTATATTAGTAAGTTGTATTTGAATTTATGTACCATGTAAGTGGCGACCCAAGATGGGTGACGTATACCTAATTTTGGGGGCGTCACACTCACGAGCCAAGAATAATTGTGTATTCATTAATGGTCATGATCATGCTAACAAGCTCATCCATCAATGCACCACTACTAATCGAGGACTTTTACCACATCATTTGTAACATTACGGTCATGATTACACCGAATAATCCTCGGTCATAATCATACCAAGTCCATCCACGCTCTCTGTGCTACGGATGACTTTAAAAAAATATAAACATGAGGATGATGACAATGATATAAGAATTCAATAAAACAAGTTCAAGAATTAAGTTATTCAGAACTAATAACATCCAATTTGTCGGACAACACGACATCGCTTGTAGAGTAAAATTCAAGAATGATCGAGAAGAATATTTCCATGAAAAGATCTTTGGATGAAACGCAAATATCAAGGATATTCTACTAATTTCATGGAGTATAGAAATCAAAGTTTTAACCAATGGGTATAATAAAGAATGGAATAACAAAAGAAATCACCATGCATGCGATAGAGCCTTAAGACAGCAAAAGTTATTCCAACGTAATAATAAATAACGGAACCGTGTCGTGAAATTCACAACCGGCCAGGATGTTCCAACAAAATAATAAAGATGGAACCAGATCCGGTGTAAAACACACAGATAGGATATTCCAACAGAATGATAAAAACGGAACCAGGTTCGGTGTAAAACACACAGACAGGATGTTCCAACAGAATAATAAAGACGGAACCAGGTCCGGTGTAAAACACACAGACAGGATGTTCCAACAGAATAATAGAAGAATGGAATAAAAGAAGAAGATCACCAAGTATAGGGGATTCCGCGATACTGAAGTTAGTCAATGTAATAAATAAGAATGGAATAACAAAAGAAGTTCTCTTCATGAATACAAAAAGAATAACACCCTTTACAGGTACAACAAATAATATTCCCTACTTTAGAAGAAGCTGAATATGGCAAAGTGAAGTAGCGAGAATACTTTTCTTCTTTCTCTCTATAGTTTCTCTCTCTACAGAGTTTCAATTGAATTCGTAAGAAAATAATGAAGGAATGAGCTTCATTTATAGAAAAATGAATGCATAGTAATTAATCCCATTAAGCGGTCAGATTGATTTACTTTAATCGACGATTTTATCCATATTTAAAGCAAAATCTTTTAAATAAAATATAATATATTCTATTTATATAAAAATATTTTACTACGCAAAACTACTACAACAACACTATGCAAAACAATACGCATAATAAAATATAATATATTTTATTTATGTAATAACTTTAATAAAGTATTTCGCATTTTTTATATAAAAGATGTTTCGCTTTTATTACGTTAATAATACTGAATAAAACAAAACGTCATTATCGCTTATAATAATTTATATTATTAATCACACAATAATGGAATCAAACCGGTGACTTCTCACATAAAGATCAATAATCAATACCGCGCTACTACGCAACCACACGACATCGCATTTTTTACTACCGAAGTAGTTCAACAAGATCAACCAGAAAAACTTCCACCGTTATTTCAATAAAATATTTTTGTCGTTTTCAATAATTACATTGTGGGTCCACTAACGATTGAATGATTATATGAATATTCCCGACCAATCGAATATAATATAACCACTCAGACATACTTTGTAAAATTTATAAATATTACCCACAACTATAACATTATATCAAATTATTCCATAATATTCAAAAATAATATTTATAGAAAATTCATCTTTATTTATAAAAGTTGGGGTCTTACAACTAGACATTGCTATGATCTTCATAGAGATACAACTTCAAAGAGGAAAATAATTAACATTGAAGTGGATTTTCTCTATATAAATATAATGAACCAAAGACCTCAATCATATAATAGAACTCCTAAAAGATATATCGATATGAGTAAACCTTGCACACGGAAAACCCTTTTATATTTACCTCATCATCCGATTCTTCTTTTCTTTCGACTTGAACATATATTACAGGACACCATTTTGCACTTCAAATTTTGAATGGCACACAAGTTAGTGTCATCAAACAAATTCAGACGAGGTAAGCCTTTGCGACCTCTAAAAAGGCGACACTACGAGCTCTAGAATGGGAGATCGGTCTTGAAGTCTGAAGCGATTTCACGGATGAGGCAACCTTTGGAAGGAAAAAAGAACATATGAGGAGTTCAATTGATTTTTGGTACTTTCTAATTTCTGAGGAGGGCGGTTGCCCGGACGAAGCAATGGGTCTTTTTCACTCCATCGATGGTCAATGATTTGCGACAGCGCTTTGGTGGCGATTGCTTCCTCGGGGCCTTCTTGTGGACTTGGACTTACTCTACGATTTATTTGGTACGAGCCATTGTCACATGTTCTTGATATACTAAAGCAACTTTGGGAAAATGAGGCTGGTATTCTCTCATATCTGTGGTATTAGAAACAGGGGAGGAATTAGCCGGTGAGGAAGATACGAAAAAGACTTAAATACCCTTTAGATCCACGTGTGTGCTTTAGTCGGTCATTTTTGACCGGTTAAATCATAAAAGTGTGCATTTTGTTCAGTAAAATAAAGTATGGGGTGTCTTGTAACAATTTTTCACTTGAAGTGCAAATATCAACAACGAAATAAAGCCAAAAGTGATTTGTCTTTTAGTCTAAATATAATGCCGTTCACGAGGTTTGTGGCAGTCCAAGTCGACCATTTTCTTAATTTTTATTTTATTTATTAATTAATATTTTTTCTACTTTTCTTTTAAATAAATGTTTCTTTTGTTCCTTTTTAAAAACACTTTATTAACCAACTTGTTGTTTTAACCACTGGTTTCATGCACTTCTTCACCACAAAGCTCAAGAATGAGACACGTGGCAAAGATAAATGGATCAGAATACACAAGACACCATCCGATTGTTGGTGTTACGTGTCATGTGAATATGTGAGCGATTAGAGCTATCCAAAGATAGATATTAGTTTTTAAATATAATGGATATGATTAATTTTTATCTTTTTTAGTATTGTTAACGTCAAAATTAATTCGTCCGCAAAATAATTAAATAATAAATAGAAAACTTGTCCAATGAACAATCCATCACGTTAAAAAAGTTTGACGGTCAAGACTGTCAGGATATAGTTTCAGTCTGGGAACCAGTACAAGCACGTTAATAATAGAAAAATATAATTGCTCTAGCGTTCAAAGAATTGTAAAATAAGTTATACATGTAAAATAGTATATAGTCACATCACCTTTATCGTCTTGTGTTCAAATTGGAATAAATTTTTTTATCATAGAATAAGAGTTAATCTCCTTAAAAAAGAAAGTCCAATATAATTGTTTTTATGTAAGAATTAGAGGTTGAATAAAATTAATAACTGATAAGAGTATATATTTAGTATGTAAATAATCAGTAGTATTTAATTAATCATGTACTTAATTTAGTATGTCCTTAAGTATACCTCCACCACGTGGGATAGGTACCACCAAATCGTTTGGGACCTATAAAATCACGCCCCAACAATTACAATTAATAATAATTAATATACAATTTTGTTATTCTAATTTATCTTTCTATTTTTTTTCTGGTCTCTTCTCCTTCAAATTTTTTGAAGTCTAAACCGTTATAGTTGGCTTCTCCGATGAATGACACAACAAGTAGGCCCCACTATTGTCTTCTTACCCACATATTTAAAACATGAAACTATTATACATTTCAAAGCAAATCATGTTTTGATTCCTTTTATTTTATCAACTATGATTTGAATTGATCTCATATTATATATATATATATATATATAGAGTCTGGATCTAGTCCGGACTCCCGCATTTTCTTAAAATGCGAATTTTATTTTTTTTTGCTTTTTTTATAAAAAAATAACTAAAAAAAATTTAATATTTTATGGAATCAAATTTTTTATATGTCTGGTGTTTTGGACACGATAACAAAAATAGGTATATACATGAGATGTAAACTGTATATATATTTTTTTAGTATAGTGATTCAAATCACACCCAAAATATCAGACATGAAAAAATTTAGTTCCATAAAATATTAAAAAATATTTAGTTGTTTAAAAAAATAATAAAAAATAAAAAATATAGAATCCGAATTTTCTCCCATCAGGGAGTCTAGACCTGATCTATTATATATATATATATATATATATATGTATGGAAGTAGTCTTTTTTCTTGTTTTTCTGGTCATGATGTTGAAAATCTCCTCATGTCCTTTAATATATTCATTTAGGTTTGAAAATGGAGTACTAAATAGGATTTTTTACCTTAACAAAGCGAGCGAATTTAATATTATTTCGTGGATATAAAAGTTTGTGCAAACAAGTCGCAGGTGATTGATGACTTCGCGATCATCATGTTCTTTCTAATCTCATCTCATCCATTATAAAATGAACATGCAATAAGAAAAAAAAATCTACTTAGCATAAACTTTATTTTTTTATAAATTGTTCAATTAACTAATAGATTACTGACACACATATAAATTTGTATGTGTGTCTGTATTCTATTGATTAATTGACCAACTTATTTAAAAATAAACTTCATATTAACTACTTCCAAGAAAAAAAGATTAAGTGTGTGTGTGAATATCTACATAAATACTACTCCTATATTATTAAGAAACCGAAAATAAATAAATGATAACTCTGCCGTTTTGACTCAATAATTTAAGTGATAACTTGGATCCACTGCAAATTTAAAAATTTTGAGTTCAACTTCCACTGACATCAAACATAAGAGATCACAAAACGTGCATAAGTGGCCATAAAACGCGGGCATACGTAAGCCTGTTTTGAAAGTCTTATTCGGGCCATAAAACTAGTAACTCCTCATAACAAAATAAAATTTTTATTCAACAAGTGTTTTTTTTTTTTTTTTTTGATTTAATCAGTTTTCCCTTTATAATATATTTTTATAAATTTTGGTTTAAGAAAAATCCACCTAATTGATGATCAATGCTATTTTTTATGACAACTAAATTCTAAATTATTCCTAAAGCTAATGGTTTAGGGAAATAGACTCTGTCGAGCTAGTTTAATTGGATCCAACAAATTATAATTTATAATCACGGGTTAAATTAGAGAATAACAACTACACTTTTGACATTTATCATAAAAAAATAAAAAATAAATACTCTCTTCATTCTACAATATTATTTGATCATTAATTGTTGATTTTTTAAAATTAACTTGGGAGATTTTTAAATTCAAACTTAACGTAAATTCTTTTAATTAATTTATTCAATAAGATAATGAATATTGTAAATTATTTTAAAAAAAAATATATTACTCGTTGAAATTTTTATTATTTCTCAAATTTAAATGTAAAAATATCTTAAATTAATTTTTTAAAATCAATAATAATTATATAATTTAGACGAAATATAATATATAAAAAGACAAAGTTTCTGAAATTTTATTAGAACTTTGGGGCAGACTTGTCTGCATAATTTTTGGAAACTGATTCAGAGTCCCAAAACAAAGTGACCTCGAGACGTACAAAAATTGAATATTCCTGAGTTTTCTCCTTTTTTTACTTTTTCTTTTCGGTGGCAGGTTTTAGCTATGATTCCTGCTTTTTTCTTTATTCTTATAGTAGTAGGATTTATCTAAGGAAGTGGTTAACATAAAGTTTATTTTTGATTAAGTTGATCAATTGATCAATAGAATGTTGACACGCAGACGAGGCTCAATATGTGTCAATATTCTATTGGTCAATTGAACAACTTATCAAAAAATAAACTTCATACTTAGGAGTGAGCAAAAAACGGATAAAACCGAATTACCGAACCAAATCGAATTATTTTAACCGAATTATTTCGATTTTTCATTTTTTTTTATAATTTCGATTATATCCAAATTATTACTCGGTATTCGATTTCGGTTCCGGTTTTTAAAAAACAGGTTATTCGGATACCCGAATAACTGAACTTAAAAAAATTAATTTTATAATATTATCTATAACTATCTCTATCACTGTACTATATCACTATGTTTTGTTTTCTCCTTTGCCCTAGCCCGATCTGGCCTCTTCCCCTCTCCTCTTCGACCCACCATTCCTTCCTCTTCCTCCGACCTTGAGATCAGTGGGGGCTCTGATCTTGATTTTGGACTTTGGGGGTTATGATCTAATGTGGAGTTCTTATGGTTAGGGATTTTCAGATCTGGTTGTTTATATGATCTTATCGGCAATTGGGTTCCGGTGATCTTGTCTTACTCGGTATTCGGTTAGTATTTCGGATAATAGAATTATCGATAATTCGATTTTCGGTTATAACCGAATAGCCTATTCGATTCGGTTATAACCGAATGATCACTCCTATTCATGCTAACCGGATCCATTTATCAATAATCCTACACACTAATCCTAGTGTATTTTCATGATATAGAATCCTATGTTCAAGTGTTTATAATTTTTGGATTTCTAAGAAAAATTTGGCTGCTTATAATCCTAAAATTCAATACTCCTACCATGTTTACTTATATATTATATCTATTTTATCTACAATTATTTAAGGAATTGCTTAAAAACTTATGGTTTTGACTATTATATTTTTACCGTCAATAACAAAAAGATTGAATTCTCAATAAAGAAGTATAGATGGATAGAATAATTTGTAATTCTAAATTATAGAGATTATAATATTTAGTTAAATACTGTATTAAAAAATCTCTCATTTCAAGCCATTTTGTTATTTTTAAAATAAACAAGGAACTTAATTTTAATAAGGGAATTGTTAAATCCACAATATTTTTTGTTATTTCCACAACAAAAGTGTCACTGTTGATGTATAGTGACGGTAAAAACCGTCGCTATAGAATCTATAGCGACACTTTTATTGTAAAAATAATATTTTTTATTGTGGATTTAACAATTTCCTTTTAATAATTCAATCTTAAATGTTATCTTTGTAAACAAACACAGTTTAAGAGTAATATTTTATTAAATTCGTGCTGGTTTAACCAAATTACAACAAAAATGTAGTTCGATTTAATTAAAATATAATGTAAAAGGAAGGGTAGGTAGCTACTAGCTAGCTCTGTCACCTTAATCACTAAAGCTATAAAAAACGAGGGACCCCAAAAGAAATCGGCCATGAAAAGGACATGTGAATCTCATAGATGATGAGAGTGAGGGAGAGGGAGAGGGAGAGGGAGAGGGAGAGAGAGAGAGAGAGTCTGGCCTAATTTATGCTTAAGAGGACATGTTGTAGCTGCTGAAAATATGCCAACATGCATGCGGGGGAACCTGCAATGACCTAATTTTTTCGGACAAATTCAATAAAGAAAAGAAAATAACAAAGAAACTCATCACGCAATGATGTTATAATAATATTTTTACAATAAAATTGACGATTTTCACCGTCGATATATATCTATAGCGACACTTTTATTGTAAAATTCTGAAATTTTTTTTTGTGTAAATATCAATTTCCTATAATATCTATATTCAATCAAAGTTTTCTATTTTGTGTAAATATCAGTTTCCTATTATAATTTCATTTTGATCGGAGCTCGAATCAAGGATTATTTTTGAGACTTTGTTTTTTTTGTTAGCGAGAATTTTTCATGCACAAATTGTTAAAGATAGACGGCTAGTTGTTCATTTGCTCATCTTGAAGAACAGCTTAGATCTATATATTCTGTTATTATTTTTGTAATATGACTGTTTTTCAGATATATATATATATATATATATATATATATATGTTGTCCACTAGCTATGATTGATAATATATTATTTTGTTTGAAAGAATTATCATTTTAAATTCTTAACAATTATTTGTTTCGTCTTTTATAACATATTACAATTTTAATATATTTCAATCGAGTAAGCTGTTTGATTAAAAAAAAAGTTTAGGAATTATGTCCAATCTTAAATCGAAATATGTGATTTGGCATGTTACAGTCCAAATGACCTAAAGTTAGGTTAAATTGGAAAGAAAAATTGTGAACTTTTCAACTGAATCGCCTCTCTTTTGAGAAAGAATCGGTGCTCAATCAATGGATACTTTGTCATCTTTCCACTACATGTCTACAAAGTGTATGCTCAAGATTAGATGGGGGTAAAGATTTGATTTAAAGGGTTTGGATAACAAGTCATTGATGGGTTGAGTTATAAATGGATAATTTTAAATCTACTTAATATGGAAAAATCTAAATGAACATAAGTTCATTCCATCAATCCGTATATAACTCAAGACTATATTTGTTTGCAAGGATTATAATCCCGAAATTTTATAATCTCAAGATTATTAAATCATTTTATAATCCCTAGATTAATAGTCCCAAGTTTAAATTTGAAAAAACAAACAAGACACTTGGGATTAATCGTTCTATCCCTTGCAAACAAACATAGCCCAAGAGTTTTAAGTTTTTTACCTTGTTTTGAGTTCGATATCTGTTTTGATTTTCGTCCTCACTCACAATTTTTTTATTTATATTTTTTGGAAATTAGAAGAATTGTTTGGCTACTTTAATTTCTTAGATTATTATTAACCCTCATCCTCTTGAAAATCATATTTGGAAAAAAAAAAGAAGTTCACCCATTTTTCGAAGAAGTAACGCCTTATTTTTAAAGTAAGAAATTCATGCTCAACTACCTTATCATGATCTAGTAGTAAAATTTAGATTAAAGTATTGTATTGTTGTAAGACCCGAAATTTTTTTAAATAAAAAGGAATTTCTTTTATTTATTATTTTGAAATAGTAAGGGTTGATTTGATTAATGTGGATAGTTAAGGGTTAAATACGCAAATATTTCAAAATAAGCAAGTGGTTATAAAATATTCATTGTTGTCGGGGAATATTCGTTTGGTCGTGGAATATTCAGACTCGCCGGAGAATATTCGTATTTACCAAGCGACCATGCCATGGGCCCCATAACTGGAAAGCGATTGGATGAGGAAACGCAATGACAAAGTTTGGGTGGTTATAAATAACGTAGTTGTTATCAAGTTAAGACTGTTGGAATACCGGTGGTTAAAATACGATGTCTGGCATTGGTTGCGCAAAGAGAAGACACTACCAGACGCACAAGATTGTTGAATTATTGATCCTTACATAAGAAGGCACTACTCAATAATTTTCACGATGAATTCTTATTCAATATTTTATTTTATTGATTCAATAATTGTTGCGTTGATATTTTATATTATTATTGTTTCAATAATTGTCATCGCACAAGATTTCCCATTATCGGATCAATAATTCATATTATTTGAATAATATTATTAGATAACATTATTGGCAATGTCTGTAAAGTTCATCCAAAGGAGAGGTTTGGTCACCTAATCATGGCCAAGATGAGGAGAGATCCTTATTGAAAGCCCCCTTTTCTAGGAACAAACGGTTGTTATAAATGTGATTACGTAATATTATTTGTGAATAATTAATTATTGATTCATATGATAAGGAAATATTTATTTTATATGAATATAAATGATGGATTTATTTATGTGGTTATTAATGAAGGAATTAATCTTTGAGATGTTTTATTTGTATTTTATTCGGATTGGAGGTATTAAAAGATCAAATCGATTATTATTACGAACTTTATTGTGTGAGTTATAATATTTAATCAAATAGTTGGATCGTTGTAATTTTTGGATATGTTATACATATATAAGTTGAGTATATGTCCACAAATTTTGAACGAATTAAAGATGAGCGTATAATTTATTATGAATTTTAAGAGGTGACTGATTGTAAATTAGGTTATAAATGATTTTGATGGAAAATTCTAGAATTGGTGGGCCCCACTTTTGGTTGGTGAGAAATGTGCTCAATTGAATTTTCAAATGTGGTGGATGGGAATAGTAGCAGTGTAAAGCCATCGCAGTTGGAGTTAAAGTTCCGCTTTGGCGTCTTAACATTTTCCCTATAAATAGAGGGCTAAGTTAGAATTGAAAATCACACCGTAAACAAAGTTTTCTCTTTCTCTCTCTATATTATTGAGCGTATTTTGTGAGTATTTAGATACTTTGAGAGTTCTTTATTCAAGATAAGTTTCATTCAAAGATCACTTAGATCTTTCCTTCCAAATCTCGATTCTTTGAGGTAAGGGATATTATTTTTTCGAAATGATATTATTTCTTCAATATCATTATCTTTGAAATGTTGATCCGAAGTTTTATCAAATTTGAAACTTTTTCATGTCTGGGGTTACTATTCATGAGTTACTATTCACGAGTTACTATTCATGAGTTACTATTCACGAGTTCTTATTCACGAGTACTATTCATGAAGCGTGAAGATGTTTTTTGTGGAATTTCTATCTTTTGGTGTGTCGGAGTTCTTATTCACGATCTCAAGACTATTCACATATACTGAGACTATTCACGATACTGAGACTATTCATAGAAAAATAAAATTTCTTCTTTTTCGTTCAAAATATCTATTCGGATACTAGCTTTGATTGTATCCATGTTTTGATCATTCTTGAATTTTACACCACTACGATTATTTTGAGGTATTTTGAACATGGATAAAACAAAAGTACGAATCCTTAATCCTTAATCCTTGTCATTTTGTTTCTTTGGATTCGTTTCTTTAAAAATATTTTTCATCATCCTCGGTCTTAAATGATGATATTATTGAATATCTTTGGCCAGTAGTGCAAAAGATGAATGATTTCTGAAGAATATCTTTGGCTGTGAGTGCAAAGATGAGCAGTGTTTAAATGAACATGACCGACCGATGAATATCTTTAGCCTTTAGTGCAAAGATGAGCAGTGTTGAGATGAACATGACCGATTGATGAATATCTTTGGCACAGTAGTGCAAAGATGAATATTTGATTTGAGATGAATATTGATTGATGTTCTGAGGATAAAATATTGATGATGGATTTGTTAAATTCATAGATTATAGTAGATTTCATTCTCTCACGTAACTCTTCTATGAATTATTATTTCACTGCGAATATTGATCCTGAAACTTGTTGTCTATTGTATTCTATCGATTTTTCCTGTTGAGACTAACGATAATTTGTTGTATATTATCTTAGTCATAGTATTCTTTCTTGGGCTAGTTGAGCTCACCCTTTTCCTTGTTGTTCCATTTTTCTTCTCGGGAGGCGAGAATGTAGCGAAAGTACTAGTCGGGGTATGGAATGAAGGTCTACAGAGAGTTGTTTAGTAGTCCTCACCATTTTGTAAAATGATGTATCAATAAATATGTTGGGAATTTATTTGCGTGTGGATATTGTCTGTAAGACAATATTATATTTAAACTCATTAATATATATATCATTGTATTTCACACGACATTTGTATTATATGAAGTTGTAGTTTGCTTCTTGTACCATGTATTTGGCGATTTCAGTAATGGGTGTTGTGTATACCTATTTTGGGGCGTCATAATTAATGGGGCTTAATTAATATAGGAAATTGATATTTTACATATTAAAATAATATTTTACATAAATCTCTCTTATATATAGATAGAACCCATATTTTATTTGGAAATATCATTTCATATATATATATATATATATATATATATATATATATATATATATAGGAGCCCTTCCATAGCAAAAGGTTGCTTCTGGTCTTATCTGTAACACCCTCTTTTTGGATAGTTGATAAACTTATTGGAAGAAGTGAGATTGAAACATAAATATACCCAAATTTTAACAACTTATGTACGGGCTTTTATTTTAATATGAGGACCCCACCATAGTCAATAATATGTTGTCGGTTTGTTTAACTAAAAGCAATTTTTAATATTAAAATAATAATAAAATTGCGACATGCACAGAAATTGTATTAAAAAATAAAATAAATAAATAAATAAATCCAAAATATGTAACAAGCTCTTACTTAAAAAAAAAAAAAAAAATCTAAACTGTAACAAGCTCTTACGATTGTAAAAAAAAAAAAAAAAAAAAATTACCAACCAGACACAACCTCTTACTACTTGTATAAAAATCAATAATTAGGCACAAGTTCTTTATTTCTTTATTTTTTATAACAATATTTGTTATTTTATAAAAACAAATATTTTTATAAAAACAAATATTTTATAATAACAAATAAAGAATATAAAATATTTTATAAAACAAATATTTTATAAAAAACAAATGTTATTATAAAATATTTTATAAAACAAATATTTTATAACAAATGTTTTTATAACAAATGTTTTTATATAAAATAATTTATAACAAATGTTTTTATAAAAACTAATTTATAACAAATGTTTTTATAACATATTTTATAACAAAAATAAAAACATTTGTTATAAAATATTTGTTTTTATAAAATATTTTTTATTTTTATTTTCTAGTAATTGGAGCTTTAGACTTGCTTAATACTTTTTTTTATTTATTTATTTAGTAGGTAGAGCTTGTACCGGCTTAATATTTTTTTTTTTCTTCTTTTCTCCATTATATGTTATGACTCAGCAAATTAAAATAAAATAAAATAAAATAAACAACTTACATTAAATTATAGCACATCACGGTTGAGGAAAAAAAAAATTCGATATACCAACTAGTAGTAGTTTGTAAATGATTCAAACTCGCGACCTCATGCACCCATACCTCGTCATTATATGACCACTTGAGCACCACAGCCTAGTCGCTAAGTTCAACCAAGGATATATCCTTATAAAAACTTCACCATCCCCCAAAATCTATATTCTTGCATTATTATTATATTACGATTTATTATTATTAATAAATTTATATTATTAATTGGATTTTCCTAAATAGAAATAAGTTAATATCTATGACGCCCCAAAATTAGGTATACATCACCCATCTTGGGTCGATACTTACACATGGTATGTAATTTAAAACAACTTATTAACATAAGCGTAGGTATACAATACGACATAAAGCGTGAGTTTAAATACAAATATCGTCTACTAGATATTATACAAACTCAAATAAAAAGTCCTCATTACAGATTATTATCACACTATTTTACGAATAGTGAGGGACTACTAATGCTATCTTCGGGACCATCACTCGTTTCTCGACAGTCTCAAATTTATATTATCATTTCTGAAGAAACGGTGAAAGAAAGGGTGAGCTCAACTAGCCCAAGAAGAAATATTATGACTAAGATAATGCGAGAATAAATTATCAATAGTCTTGATAATGTTAAACCGATAAAATACAATAGACAACCGGTTTAAGCTGCAATGAATATCTGTAATCCATTAAAAGAGTCAAGTAGAAAATAAAGTCTACTATCTTTTAGGTTTTAAAAGGTTTTTCATCATCGTTTATAGTGAGACTCAAACTTTAATAAATATTTCACATCATCGAATCACCCCGCACTTACTACGCCGAGGATATTCTTTAAGTATCACGACCACAATTATTCATGCACTACGGGCCAAGAATATTTGTGTATTCATTAATGGTCATGATCATGCCAACAATCGTCCATCAATGCACTACTGACCATCGAGAATTTTTATCACATCATTTGTAACATTACGGTCGTGATTACATCAATAGTCTCTCGGTCATAATCATACCAAGTCCATCTATGCACTCTGTGCCACACGGATGACTTTCAAAAAAATATAAACATGAGGATGATGACAATGATATAAGAATTCAATAAAACAAGTTCAAGAATTATTTTATCCGAGGAATTATTAACGCCCAAATTGTCAACATGATCTTTGTTTTGTAGAGTAAAATTCAAGAATGATCGGAAGAATATTTCCATGAAAAGATCTTTGGATGAAACGCAAATATCAAGGATATTCTACTAATTTCATGGAGTATAAGTCAAAGTTTTAATGTTGGGTATAATAAAGAATGGAATAACAAAAGAAATCACCATGCATGCGATAGGAAGCGCATGCAGACGAGTTATTCAGCGAGAATAATAAATAACGGAACCGAGTCGGGTGAAATTCACACCCAAGCGAGGATGTTCCAACAGAATAATAAAGATGGAACCGGATCGATTGTAAACACACGAGATAGGATATTCCAACGAGAATAATAAAGAGGCGGAACCGTGTCGGTGTAAAACACGTGAGCGAGGATGTTCCAGCAGAATAATAAAAGGCGGAACCGAGTTGATTGTAAAACACATGCAGCAGGATGTTCCAAGCAGAATAATAATAAAGACGGAACCGGTCAAATTGTAAAACATACGACGAGGATGTTCCAGCGAGAATAATAGAAGAATGTCACCAAGTATAGGGTAAACCACTTATACAAAAGTTATTCCAGCAGAATAATAAGCAATGGAATAACAATGTTTCTTCATGAATAAGAAAGAATAACACCCTTACATTTGGTAGGAGATTGAATCGCTATTAGGTGTAGTAACAAAATACTCTTCTTCTTTCTCTTATTCTCTATACTTTCTCTCTCTATAGCTTGAATGAATTCGTGAAAATAATGAAGCCCTAGGCCTCTATTTATAGAAGATTTCTAGCTTAGCACCCTTAGTGTGAAAAAGCAAAAGTGGCTTGATTTATTTGGTTTGGCCTTTGTAATGTGAAACGACAAGTGGTTCGACGTCTGGTAAAGGTAATTACTATTAACGAAGGTAAATACTATTGGAAGGTAAATACTATTCACAAGGGTAATTACTTATCGAGCGAAGGTAAATCTACTATTCACAAGGATAATTACTATTGATTTGAAGGTAAATACTATTCACAAGGGTAATTACTATATTTGAAGGTAAATACTATTCACAAGGGTAATTACTATTGACGAAGGTAAATACTATTCACAAGGGTAATTACTATTGATGAAGGTAAATACTATTGATGAAGAGACTCTTAGATGATGACATATGAGCCCCCCCATAAAATAATCAAACTTACCACAAATCATAACACATATTTAATCTTTCAATAATTATTAATCATTTATAACTTGTCGTCTCAATTATTGATTTAATACTATAACATATTATCTGAGATGATCTTTGTGACAATAATTGAATCAATAATATAAGAGATATGATGCAAAGAATTCTTTGTAGCAATAATTGAGCATAGGTGAGTGACTTCTCACGTAAGCATCAATAATCAATCTGAGTGTCTACTATGCAACTACGCCAGACGTATTCTTTTACTTTTACCACTTAAGTAGTTCAAGCGGTTTAATTGGTAACACCTCCATAGTTATTTTTATAAAATATTTTTGTCGTTTTCTCAATCGACAATAATTACATTGTGGGGTCCACCAATGATTGAGCCATTATGCGAATATTCCTAACAAAAAAGAATATTCCCCAACCAAACGAATATTTTATAACAACTTCGCATACTTTGCAAAATTTATAAATATTACCCACAACTATAACATTATATCAAATTTATTCCATAATATTCAAAAATAATATTTATAGAAAATTCATCTTTATTAAAAAAGTTGGGGTCTTACAACCTCCCTTCTTATGAAATTTCGCCCTCGAAATTAGAAGTGCGATACACTGGTATGTCGAAGAGGTAAGGATACCTTGATTTCATTTGATTCTAACTCCCAAGTCATTTCCTCAACATCGTGGTTCCTCCACAAAACTTTGACTTGAGGTATAACCTTGGAGCGTAGAATATGTTCCTTCTTATCCAAAATTTGAGCGGGAACCTCTTCATACGTCAAATCTTCCGCTATTTCGTCCGGTTCTAACTCAATAATATGGTTCGGGTCTTTCACATATTTACGTAACATAGATATGTGAAAAGCGTTATGAACACGAGACATATTTGGCACAGAAAGCGAGTCTATAGGCCACAGTTCCTACTCGATCGAGGATTAAAAATGGATAGATGAATCGAGGGTTAAGTTTTCTCTCTTTCCAAATCTTGTAACTCCTTTCCATGGAGCAACTCTTAACAACACATGATCTCTATATCGAATTCCACGTCCTTTCGATGAAGATCAAAGATAACTCTTTTGTCGATTTTGTGAGGTTTTTATCGTTGTCGGATCATTTGAATCTTTTCCGTAGTCATCATACGTACCAACTACGGTCCCAACAACGTTGCTTCACCCACCTCATCCCAAATCTTGGAGAGCGACACTTTCTTCCATACAATGCTTGAATGGAGCCATGCCGATACTTGTTTGATAAGCTGTTGTTGTAGGAAAACTCCACCAATGGTAAGAACTTGTCCCAACTCCCCTTGAAATCAAGGACGAGTCTTAATAGATCTTGAGAGTTTGAATAGTCCTCTCCACCGTCCGTCGATCGAGGATGATATCCGAAGCTAAATCGTGAAAGTCCTGTGCCCATAGCTTTTTGCAAACTAACCCAAAATCGTGAAGTGAATCTTGGGTCTCGATCGAAACTATGGATACCGGCATACCATGCGGTCTTACAATCTCGTTTATGTACATACTGAGCAAGGCGTTCAAGTGTATAAGTTTCTCGTGTCGGTAAGAAATGAAAGCGGACTTGGTCAACCTATCAACAATGACCGAATCGCATCAATGCCTTGAGAAACCTTAGGAAGGCCGTGCTTGAAATCCATGGTAATGTGCTCCCACTTCCATTACGGAATTTCAAGTGGTTGCAATGGACCTTTTGGTACTTGATGCTCGCTTTAACTCGTTGACAAGTTAGACACCTTGAGATAAAATGCTTATATCTCTCTTCATATTGCTCCACCAAAATGTACGCGAATATCATGATACATTTTGGTACTCCCGAGATGGATTGCAAATGGTGTGTGTGTGCCTCCATCATGATATTATACTTTAAATTAGGGTCGTTAGGAACACAAAGTGCGGAGTTGACTCAAGTATTCCTTCTTCATCGATTCTTGCCCTAAGATAGCACCTTCTTTGCACTTTCTTCCTCATACGCATCGACTCGTGTCCGTAGCTTGGCGGCTTTAACTTTATCAATTAAAGTTCGGTTCTACTCGTATACTCGCTTATCATCACATGCGTCCTCGAGGTCTTTAATTCTATCTTCATCCTTTGCAAGTCACACAAAATGGGCCTTGCGTTGACAATATCGCACTCAGTACTTGCATATGATTTCCTACTCAATCGTCGTCTACTACGTTTGCTTTTCGGGATGGTACTTTGGATGGTATGATCATAATCTTTCAGCAGTTCAAGCCAACGTCGTTGTCGCATGTTGAGTTCTTTTGAGTGAAGAAATATTTGAGGCTTTTATGATCCGTAAAGATCTCCACTTTCTCCCCATACAAGTAATGCCTCCACATTTTAAGTCAAGAAGACAACGGTTTGCCAACTCTAGATCATGAGTAGGATAATTCCTCTCATATTCTTTGAGTTGTCATGAGGCATAAAGCTATAACTTTTCCATGTTGCATAAGAACACATCCCAACCCTTTGCTAGAAGCATCTTTGTAGATGACAAATCCTCAAGGCAGGATGGTATTGGCCGAACAGGTCTTGAAATAAGTCTCCTCTTGAGTTCTTGAAAACACTTCTCACATTCTTCGCTCCAACCGAACTTTGTATCTTTCCGAGTCAATTTGAGTCGATGGAATAGCGATTCGAGAAAATCCTTCCACGAATCTCAGATAATAACCAGCTAAGCAAGAGAAAGCTACGTACTTGGTCCATCGATTTAGGTTGTTCCGACTTTGAATAGCTTCAATCTTTCTTTGGGTCAACAGATATTCCATGACTTGATACCACGTGCCCAAGGAATGCTACTTCTTTGACGAACTCGCATTTCTTCAACTTGGCATAAAGCTTATATTCACGAAGCTTTTGGAGTGTCGACCTCAAGTGTTGCTTTCATGATCTTCACGGCTTTTGGAATAAATAAGGATGTCATCAATAAAGACGACCACAAAGTGATCTAAATATTCCTTGAATACTCGGTTCATCATATCCATGAAGGCGGCGGGAGCATTAGTCAATCCAAAGGACATGACTAGGAATTCATAATGCCCGCATCTGGGGAGTTACGAAAGTCCGTCTTTGGAATGTCACGGTTCTAATCTTCAATTGGTGATATCCGGAACGAAGATCAATCTTTGAAAAGAATTTGGCTCCTTCTTGAATAGTGGGTCAAACAGGTCATCAATACGTGGCAATGGATACCTATTTTGATGGTGGCGTGATTCAACTCCCGATAATCAATACAAAGTCGCATACTCCCATCTTTCTTTTTCACGAATAGAGCAGGAGCACCCCGAGGAGAAGTACTAGGACGAATAAAGCCGATGTCTAACAATTCCTGCGGTTGGGTCTTTAACTCACGAAGTTCAATAGAGCCATTCGATATGGGGCTTTGGAAATAGGTTTGTCTTAGGGTTCGAAAGTCGATACAAAATTCAATTTCACGCTACAGGGGTAGGCAGGAAGTTCTTGGGGAATACGTCAGGAAATTTATTAACAATAGGAATATCGTTTAAAAGCGGCGTATTTTTATTTAAATCGTGACATGAGCTAAGAAAAGCGACATCCGTTTTTCAATAAAGCGAATAGCTTTATGGCTTGAGATGACCGTGATTGATTTTAATGGTTTGGTCGTTTGAATTCGCATAATAGGTTGATTAGGAATATGAAAGCTAACAACCTTACGAAAACAATCAATTTTTGCATGATAAGTAGTTAACCAATCAATCCCTAGAATCACGTCAAATGCAAGTATTTTTAATGAAATAAGATCGACGGGTAATGTGAGGGTACCGATTTGAACCAAACAAGACTTATAAGCGGTGGATGTAATGAAGGTTTCTCCCAACGGAGTTTCCACAGATAAGTCAAAGTCTAATTTCTCGAGTCAAATTTAATCGATGGCGCAAGTAGGAGAAATAAAAGAATGGGTAGAAGCAGGTATCAAATAAAGTATAGACTTCATTAGAGTTTATGATAAGCTTACCGTGATGACCTCATTCGGATTCCTTGCTCTTTGGGAGGTCATGACAAAATGCTCTCCCTTGCACTTCTGGGTTTGAATTTTACGGGATGGCCTTTGGTGCCTCCATCCTAGCTGAATTTGTCTTGATGGCGACAAAATCGAGCTAAGTGACCTTCTCTTCCACAATTATAACATGCTTTGCATGACGTGGTGATTTGATGATGTGTCCTCTCCTCGCATTTGAAGCATATGATAGGTGGTCTTTTCCTTCCTTAACAATGGGTCTTTGGTCTTTGACGTCTTTCCATCATTGTTGAATCTCCTTTTCTTGAAATGTCCATTCTTATTGTTTTGTACGATTACCACCAAGAAGTGGTTACCATATCTCGGCCCATTGATTCCCTCCACGCTTGTTGTCACCGCCTCGATGACTATTCTCATTGGTATTATAATTTTGCGTTTGCTCTCTTTTAGTTGCGTTGACTCATTATTATCGCTCCACTAATCGAGCCCTATTTACAACATCCGAATACAAACACGGTTTATGAGAAATAAGATGTTGGCGTATCTCCCGACTTCAAACCTCTTAAAAACATTCGCGCCATTCTCTCTTCATTATCCACAGTGGGACGAACCGTGATAACTCATAAATTTTGCCTCGTATTGCGACACGGCCATATTGTTTTGTTCCAACTTGATAAACTCCACCTCCTTCATATGGCGAATACTTTCGGGAAAGTATTTGTCGTTGAATGACTCTGGAACTTCTCCCAAGATATCTTCAAGACAATTTGGTTGAGTACGTTTACCGATTCCCACCGAGAATCCTCTCCGCATAACATAAAGGCGCAAAGGGAACCTTTTGCTCCTCGGAGCATCCCAAGACATCAAATATCTTGGTAATCTGCTTTATCCATGCTTCCGCCGAAGTGGTTTTGGCTCTCCCTTAAACTCCGGTGGTCCCGGCTCCTTAAATTGTTTAGCGGACCGCTTGGCGAGAGTTTTCCGTGTTTCCACCTACGTTTTTGGCGAGGAGTCGCTCTCTTTCTTTGTTGCATAAATTGCATATAAAGCCTCACGAACATTTGATCATTCGTCATTTGGTCGGTGTTGTTGTTCACGTGAGGATTGTCGCCTTCACGATGCACATTATCACGATTATTGATATGTGGTGAATCAACAATCGCTGCGCTCCATTGCTATTCTCAACATTCTCGGATGTCATTTTCGAGACATCGCCACAAAACAAAAGGTTAATTGACATGTAACAAATTATCCCTATCTTCCGACCAACCAATAAAATATCACATAAACTTAGGTAGGTCATACTAGCGAAGGTATTCCCCGTCTCTCCCTCTAGTACTATTCTCACATCTTAGCTTGAGGATCATATCCTAAGCTCGATACTGTTGTGGCGCCCCAAAATTAGGTATACATCACCCATCTTGGGTCGACACTTACATGGTACGTAATTTAAAAACAACTTATTAACATAAGCATAGGTGTACAATACGACATAAAGCGTGAGTTTAAATACAAATATCGCGTCTACTAGATATTATACAAACTCAAATAAAAAGTCCTCATTCAGATTATTATCACACTATTTTTACGAATAGTGAGGACTACTAATGCTATCTTCAGGACCATCACTCGTTTCCCAGACTCGTCCCAAATTTATATTATCATTTCAGAGAAGAAACGGTGAAAGAAAGGGTGAGCTCAACTAGCCCAAGAAGAAATATTATGACTAAGATAATGCGAGAATAAATTATCAATAGTCTTGATAATGTTAAAGCGATAAAATACAATAGACAACCGGTTTAAGCTGCGGTGAATATCTGATCCATTAAAAGAGTCAAGTAGAAAATAAAGTCTACTATCTTTTAGGTTTTAAAAGGTTTTCATCATTGTTTATATTTGAGACTCAAAACTTTAATAAATATTCACATCATCGAATCACCTTACACTACTACTGCCGAGGATATTCTTTAGTATCACGACCACAATTATTCATTACTACGGCCGAGAATATTTGTGTATTCATTAATGGTCATGATCATGCCAACAATCGTCCATCAATGCACTACTGACCCTTCGAGAATTTTTATCACATCATTTGTAACATTACGGTCATGATTACCGAATAGTCTCTGGTCATAATCATACCAAGTCCATCTATGCACTACAGGTGCCACGAGATGACTTTCAAAAAATATAAACATGAGGATGATGACAATGATATAAGAATTGATAAAACAAGTTCAAGAATTATTTTATCCGGGAATTATTAACGCCCAAATTGTCAACATGACATCTTTGTTTTGTAGAGTAAAATTCAAGAATGATCGGAAGAATATTTCCATGAAAAGATCTTTGGATGAAACGCAAATATCAAGGATATTCTACTAATTTCATGGAGTATAGAAGTCAAAGTTTTAACCAATTTGGGTATAATAAAGAATGGAATAACAAAAGAAATCACCATGCATGCGATAGCCTTATGCATGAGTTATTCCAATGAATAATAAATAACGGAACCGGTCGGTGAAATTCACTGCAAACGAGGATGTTCAATGAGAATAATAATAAAGATGGAACCGGATCCGGTGTAAAACACACGATAGGATATTCAGCGAGAATAATAAAGAGCGGAACCAGTCCAGGTGTAAAACACACGAGCGAGGATGTTCCAGCGAGAATAATAAAAAGCGGAACCGGAGTTGATGTAAAAACATGCAGACGAGGATGTTCCAAGCGAGAATAATAATAAAGACGGAACCAGTCGGTGTAAAACACATTGACAGGATGTTCCAAATGAATAATAGAAGAATGTCACCAAGTATAGGGTAAACCACTTATACTGAGTTATTCCAGCAGAATAATAAGCAATGGAATAACAACAGTTCTCTTCATGAATAAGAAAGAATAACACCCCCTTACATTTGGTAGGAGATTGAATCTTTGCAAAGCGGTGTAGTAACAAAATACTCTTCTTCTTTCTCTCTTATTCTCTCTATACTTTCTCTCTATAGCTTGAATGAATTCGTGAAAATAATGAAGCCTAGGCCTCTATTTATAGAAGATTTCTAGCTTAGACTTTTCTTAGTGTGAAAAGGCAAAGTGGCTCGACTAATTGGTTTGGCGCTTTGTAATGTGAAGCGACAAGTGGTTCGACGTCTACGGTAAAGGTAATTACTATTAACGAAGGTAAATACTATTGACGAAGGTAAATACTATTCACAAGGGTAATTACTATTGGCGAAGGTAAATACTATTCACAAGGATAATTACTATTGACGAAGGTAAATACTATTCACAAGGGTAATTACTATTATTGACGAAGGTAAATACTATTCACAAGGGTAATTACTATTGACGAAGGTAAATACTATTCACAAGGGTAATTACTATCGACGAAGGTAAATACTATTGATGAAGAGACTCTTAGATGATGACATATGAGCCCCCATAAAAAATAATCAAACTTACCACAAATCATAACACATATTTAATCTTTCAATAATTATTAATCATTTATAACTTGTCGTCTCAATTATTGATTTAATCTTTATAACATATTATCTGAGATGATCTTGTGACAATAATTGAATCAATAATATAAGAGATATGATCGTGAATTCTTGTAGTAATAATTGAGCATAGTGAGTGACTTCTCACGTAAGCATCAATAATCAATCTGAGTGTCTTCTTATGCAACTCTGGCGTATTCATCGTACTTTTACCCCGGGTAGTTCAGCGGTTTTAACGGTAACACCTCGTAGTTATTTTTATAAAATATTTTTGTGCGTTTTCTCAATCGACAATAATAATTACATTGTGGGGTCCACCAATGATTGAGCCATTGTATGCGAATATTCCTAACAAAAGAATATTCCCCAACCAAACGAATATTTTATAACAACTTGCATACTTTTGCAAAATTTATAAATATTACCCACAACTATAACATTATATCAAATTTATTCCATAATATTCAAAAATAATATTTATAGAAAAATTCATCTTTATTAAAAATTTCGGGTCTTACAATCTATATTTATTATTATCCCTTTAATATGTTTTCTTATCTTTGTAATAATATCAATAAAAAGATTATTAATATATTAAAATAAATATCATTCTTTAATAAAATATAAATAATGATCATTATAAATCTTGTATTATTAGTATTAATAATTTTATTATTAAGCAATGATTATTAGTAATGATTTTATATATTAAGCAATGATTTTATTATTAAGAAATGATTTTATTATTAATAAAACTAGTTCAATTAGTCTAATAAGTAATGATGATAATTTTTCAAGTCATTTCAAGAAATTAATTTACTTATCGAATTTATAAAAGTAGTGAAGTATTATAATAATAATAATAATAATAATGTGATTATCAATATTAGAAGTACAGATTATACCAATACTAATCTTTGCATAACATTAAGAGGAATAGTACATATTACATGTTCATTTTTAATATATACATTAGATAACGTTGGATAAGTTCTATATTTCGAGAGGGGGAGTAATCTTGCGGTTCTTGTAGAGAGCAAAACGCGACGCAGATAACGAAAGATTGTGACATCTTCCAAGGACCACTTCTCTTCGAGGAAATATTACCATTGGCCCTAACGAAGCAATCAACATACATACTTGCATATAAAAATGCCACAATCTGAGTGGTTGTGTTGTTTTGATTCGAATCTTTAAGGTCACAGACAGTAGGATTACCATTTGGGCCACTCATCAAGATCGGATTACCATTTCATGCAAACAAAATGGTATTAAATGTACTGCATGTACAAAAAGTAGTTGGTTAATAATTTTTAATATTAAAGGACATTATAAAATTAAAATATTTTAAAACTAAACATCTGCATAACTTGAGCAATTTCGAGTACATTTCATGTAACTTAACATACTTAGTGTCGTTGTAGTGTGAATCGATTATGGTAACTATCCAATCTTCAACTGCGAATAGGAACAAGACAAAATGGCGTTGATTGGTACTACACTGCAAGCATGAATATGTATTTGCATTCGTGTAAAGGTGGACCAACATCTTGGTTAACATACGGATCGTAAAAACTCCATGCAATATTCACGTTAAGTAGTAGGGCATAATACACTACCAAGATGCATGAAGAATGAATTAATGAAACCAAATTGGGACCATTGTAAGACCCCAACTTATTATTAATGAAATTTAATTTTCTCTATTGATTATTTTGAAATAGTAAGGGTTGATTTGATTAATGTGGATAGTTAGGGGTAAAATACGTAAATACTTCAAAATAAGCAAGTGGTTATAAAATATTCATTGTTGTCGGGGAATATTCGTTTGGTCGTGGAATATTAAATGATTGTCGGGGAATATTAAATGCGACGGTATTGACCATGTGTGGTGGGCCCATAACGGAAAGTGATTGGATGAAGAAAACGATAAAAATATAAGTGGTTTTAAAAATAATGGCGTGGTTATTATCAATTATCATTGTTAAAATACCCGGTGGTTAAAACACGAGAAGATACTTGCAGTATTGCACCAATTATTGATTCTTTACGAAGAAGCCACTTTTTCAATAATGGTTACTGATAATTCTTTATTCAAAGATTGAGTTAATAATTCTTTGCGTTGATATTTTATATTCTTTGTTGTTTGATAATTGTCATTACACAAGTATTTTTTTATTATCGAAGCAATAATTCATATTATCTGAATAATATTATTAGATAACATTATTGGCAATGTCTAGAAAGTTCTGTCTAAGAAGAGGTTTGGTCACCTAATTGCGCGCTAGTAAGAAGAAATTCTTATTGTAAAGCCCCCTCTTTCCTGGGAACTGCCTGGTTGTCAATATTGTGATTCTGTAATATTATTTGTGAATAATTAATTATTGATTCATATGATGAGGAAAATATTAATTTTATGTGGATATAGATGGAGAAAAATTTTAATGTGACAATTGTTGAAAATTGAAATTTTATCTTTTTCTGATAAAATAATTCATTTAAATATATTATTATATTTTAATAATATAATAATGGTCATATTTTTACAACGAATGTGGGATATATGAGTATACGAGGAAGAAGAGTATTTTTGTTGCAATAAATGTTTAAAACATGTTAAACATGATGGTAGACCCCATTTATTGACTGAAATTTGATTATAGCCTGTAAAATCGCCCATTTGTGGATTTCGGTCAATTTCTATTTGGAATTTGGAAAAACTTTCTTCTGTAAAGTTGTAGAGAATTGAATTTCCTATAAAAACTCGCGAGATTCGAATTTTCTGATGAAAGGGCTATTTATTATAAATTATTGAAGTTCAAGTTCAAATAATTAATTTTGGGAGTTTTAGTTAATTATTTTGAGAAAAATGTTTTTTGCAACTAAGTTGGCCTCACATGTGATTCAAATGGGCTGAGATCAGTTGTCTAAGGTGGGTTAAAGAAAATGTGAAAAATATATTAATATTATATTCAATTTTCTACTTTGGTGTTCTAAGCATTTTCTATAAATAGGGTGCTTAGGTTAGAATTGAAAAACACACCAAAAGCGAAGTTTCTCTCTATTTCTCTCTTGATATATTGAGCGTATTCTTGTGAGTATACTTTGAGTATTGTTAGGCGGTGCAAGTTCCTTCAAAGACTATACCCGTTATTCCAAATTTAAAGTACTTAATCTTTCGAGGTAAGGGATGTTATTTTCTTCTCAAATAATATTATTTCTTCAATATCATTATCTTTGAAATATTGGTTGAAACTTTTTATCAAATTTGGAACTTTTTCATGTCGGGGTTATTATTCATGAGTTACTTATTCACGAGTTACTTATTCATGAGTTCTTATTCAAAAGTACTATTCGTGAAGCGTGAAGATGTTTTTTGGAAAATTTCTATCTTTTGGTGTCCGAGTTACTTATTCACGATACTCGGCACTATTCACGATATCTGACACTATTCATAGAAAAATAAAATTTCTTCTTTTTGTCCAAAATATCTATTTCGGATACTAGCTTTGATTGTATCCATGTTTTGATCATTCTTGAATTTTACACCACTATGATTATTTTTGAGGTATTTTTGAACATGGATAAAACAAAGTACTAATCCTTAATCCTTAATCCTTGTCATTTTGTTTCTTTGGAATCGTTTCTTTAAAAATATTTTTCATCATCCTCGTCTTAAATGATGATATCATTGAATATCTTTGGCACGTAGTGCAAAGATGAATGATTTCGAAGAATATCTTTGGTACGTAGTGCAAAGAAGATGAGCAGTGTTTAGATGAACATGATTAATCGATGAATATCTTTGGCATGTAGTGCAAAGATAAATATTTGATTCGGATGTATATTGATTGATGTTACTGGGGATAAAAGATGAGCGGTGAACTTTTAAATTCATACATAGAAGATAGTAGTTTGCATTTCTACTTAACTCTTCTAATGAATTATTATTTCATTGCGAATATTGATTTAAAATTTGTTGTCTATTGTATTCTATTAGATTTTTCCCTGTTGAAGACTAACGGTAATTTGTTGTATATTATCTTAGTCATAATATTCTTTCTTTGGGCTAGTTGAGCTCACCCTTTTCCTTTTTGTTCCATTTTTCTTCTCGGGAGGCGAGAAATATAGCGAAGCAGTAAGGGGTATGGAATGAAGGTTCTAGAGAGTTGTTTAGTAGTCCTCACCATTTTTGTAAAATAATGTATCAATAAATGTGATGAGGATTTATTTGAGTATAGATATTGTCTAGAAGATAATATTTGTATTCAAACTCACGCGATTTCTTGTTGTAATAATAAAGTTGTAATTGTTTTTATACCATGTATTGACAACTCGAGAATGGGTGATGTATACCTATTTTGAGGCGCCACACCACCTTTTATATCCCATGACACCGTAGTATTCCTCTCCTGTCTCGTAGCAACAACAATATAAGCGTCGATGACATGCTCGAATATCCAACTCCCTGGCCCTAAGGATTACCTTTGCATTGTGTTCTAATTCATATAACTGGCGCGGATGTTATAAAGGATATAAATCCCCTTCTAGTGCCACCACGTTTCCAAACATATGTTTATTTACAAATGTCTCATTCCAATCTTTAAGTCTTTTGGATAAGGACCCTTTTGGTCCATAAGAGATGTGGTCTCCCGCATCTTGTACCTGATTGAGACCCAAATGTACATTATTATTATATAGCAATAATAATTAAAATCATCACTATTAACATAACTATATATACCTTTTGTGAACTAGATCCTTGGCATCGAGAAAGTCCCATAAAATGAAGAGTTGGTTGGAATGTAACACTCCTCATAGGTTTGGAAGGTTGGAATGTAACACTCCTCGTAGCTTGGGTGGTGGGAATGGAGCTCTCCTCGATTACTTGTGGGGTGGGTATGTAGCTCTCTTGTCAACATAATCGGTTTATTTCCCAAGCCCTTCGTTGAGTTGTGTGTATTGGGACTGTGGTCCAAAATTTGTGGGATACCCCTGTCGAGGTATTTGTTTACCTCTTGCTTCGAAGTCGTATAGGGCGTATTGGAAATCCCAATTATTTTTTTGCAGAACCAAATCGGGAGGCAGCTGAGTAAGTACTGAAAATTTATCAAGTAACGACTTTGCACTCTCGACTGTCATATAAGATAAACACAAACAAATATTATTAACAATAAATATGAATAAATGTAATATTAAGTATTTACTCCAATACATGATTTATTAAAGAAGAATATAATTTTATACCATTTGAATAAGGTGTTGTTGGTTGTAAATGGCCCAGAAGCTCATAACAATTTGTCGTGGTCGTTTGCTGTCGAAATTCGGTGAATTTTCAAACGTGTAATTTTCCTATACCGGACTATGTAATCATCTATTGGGACATAATCGAAATTTCGGTTTGTTGTCCTTGAGATGATCCATGTATGCCTCCCACATGAAATATATTCCCTCTCAAGGCCATACGATCCTCGACATCAATAAATTTAAATTTTTTCTCCCGCCTAAGGTCTCCGTGGTTTTTGGTCATTGATGGTATGCCTGCGCATGAACCCGAACTGTCTCATCACACGGTCAAGATCTGAAATTCCACAATATCAAAGTGGATCAAGGGATCCCACCGGATCCCAACAACCCCGCCTTCAAAATTAAATCCACCGATATCATCATCCCACATTATTTAAGGCCGCCAAACCACATCCCACATGACTTAATATCTAACTCCCCTCAGTAAAATGACAAATGGTGATGGGGATTCTCACGTCTACTGAGGTAATTTTGTGGGCTCCAAAATAGGACCATGCTAAAGCCCTAGGTAATCATAAGGATGATTGTGGCCAAGGGTTTGGCTTTCCAATACTTACACTTTCATAAGCCCAAATTTGTAACAATGTAACACAACCATTAATGTATTTAACTCCTTTCCTAGTAGCAGTATATAAAGATCTGTACAAATATGCTAACACTGCAACGCCCCAAGAGTAAGTTACACAATCTTTAGCGTTAGCAATAAAAGACAAATATCGTGGGTGCACACTATTTCTATTCCTATTAGGGAATAATATTGCCCCACACAACCACAACATGTTTGCCTTTGTGTGTCGCCCTACAACATCTTTACTTGCATTCTCGGGACATTTATTAAAATGTTCGTGCAACCACACTAATGAAATTGCACTGCATTTTTTTGAACTAAAATATTCACCAGCTAATTGATCTCCAAAACAATCCCTAAAATAATTCAAATTGGTGACAACAAGGGGACCCGTTAAGGGCTTTCCTACCACTAGTAACCCAAAAATAAAATGAACATCCTCTAACGTGATTGTTATTTCTCCACAGTTTAAATGAAAAGTATTAGTCTCCGAGCGCCATCATCTCTCGATTCAAGCGGATATCGGACCAAGATCGGTTTTGGTGTACAACACCTTGATAACTAAATACTCCAAAACCACATTTATTTAAAAGGATTTTTTGTTCTTTTGTCAAAGCCCAGCTCGATTATATTTACGATCGTTATATTATTTGGAGCTTAGTTTTCCCTATCTCTCCCATGATATATGTCATCCGATACATGATCTTGTTGATCATGCAGAACACTGGATCAATTGGCCCATATTCAACTATCCATCTTTTACCTAAAAAATACATCAATTCCATATTAGTATTAATTCGCATGACAAAATGAAGTTGAAAGTAACATGTTGCAAAATGACAATAATAACAATACACACTAACATGCATTAAAAAGCTGAACAACATGCGTATAATAATAATATCATGTATATAATGTAATAATATTAACATGCATTAAAAACTAGTAAAAAGCGAAACTATTAAAAACAAAAACAATAAGAAGAAAAATAAATTAAAACAATAAGTGAACAATTGAGTATAATTGGAATAAAATAAAAACAATAAATGAAAAATAATAATAAAATAAATATTTATCAATGCACGCTATGCCGCAAAAGTTTTTTTTTTTTTTTTTTTTTTTTTACGTAGCATAAACTTAAAAAAGCTTAGCTTTTTTAATTTTTTTATCTTCTTTCTCCATCATATAATGATGACTCAAAGAAATTAAAATAAAAAACAAATAAAAAAGCATCCTACGGTACATGCATGCATAATATGCACGGTGATAACATGCATTAATGACAATAAAAACAAATACATGCATTGTAAGACCGAATTTTATGAAATAAAAGTATTCATTTTTTTTAATTACTTATTGATGAGTTCTTATTCACGAGTTACTATTCATGAGTTCTTATTCACGAGTTCTTATTCACGAGTTCTTATTCACGAAGTACTATTCATGAAGCATGATAATTTTTTTCGTAAGAAGGCATTACTCAATAATTGTTACGGTAATTCTTTATTCGATATTTTATTTTATTGATTCAATAATTGCTACGTTGATATTTTATATTATTGTTGTTTTGATAATTGTCACGTACGATATTTTCCATTATCAGAGCAATAATTCATATTATCCGAATAATATTATTGGATAACATTATTGGCAATGCCTAGAAAGTTCTGTCTAAGGAGAGGTTTGGTCACCTAATTGCTTGGCCGAGAAGGAGAAATTCTTATTGGAAAGCCCCTCTTTCTGGAAGGCTATCTGGTTGTTAATATTGTGATTATGTAATATTATTTGTAAATAATTAATTATTGATTTTTATGATGAGGAAAATATTGATTTTATGTGGATATAGATGGAGAAAATTTTAAAATGACAATTGTTGAAAATTAATATTTTATCTTTTACGATAAAATAATTCATTTAAATATATTATTTTAATAATATATTAATGGTGATATTTTTACAATGAATGTGGAATATATAAGTATATGAGGAGGAAGAGTATTTTTGTGACATTAAATGTTTAACACATGTTTTGTGTGTTGGTGGACACAATTATTGACCGAAATTTGATTATAGCCTGTAAAATCGTCCGTTTGTGGATTTTGGTTAATTTCTGTTTGGAATTTGGAAAAACTTTCTTCTGCAAAGTTGTAGAGAATTGAATTTCCTATAAAAAGTCGCGAGATTCGAATTTTCTGATAAAAGAGCTATTTATTGTGAATTATTGAAGTTTGGTATATAAAGGTGTGAATTGATTTTGGAGTTTAAATTATTTTGTTAGAAAAACGTTTTTTGTATTTTTTTGGACATCATTAACATGTGTGGCTGGTGTTTTTGACCAAAAGGTGGGCTAAGGAAAATTTGTATAATTATATTAATATTATATTCAATTTTCTGCTTTGGTGTTCTAAGCAATTTCTATAAATAGGGTGCTTAGGTTAGAATTGAAAATCACACCGTAAACTCAAGTTTCTCTCTATTTTCTCTCGATATTTTGAGAGTATTCTTGTGAGTATTTTGAGTATACTTTGAGTATTGCTATACGGTGAAAGTTCGATTCAACGTTATTCCAAATGTAAATCTCTTTCTTTTGAGGTAAGGATAGTAAAGGATTTTAAGGGTTATTATGTTTTTAGTTTGAAATTTTCTCGAACCTTCAAAAATTCTGGAAAAATTTGAAATGATATTTTGATGAGTTTTTAGAGTGTGTCCAAAATGGCGATTTTTGGATGTATAGATTAGGAGTTATGGATTTTATGAGAAAAGACTATTTTAAAAGTAACTATTTATAACTCCTTGTGATTAACTCCAAAATTGATGAATTTTTATTGGGAGTACATCTATATAATATCATTATCTTAGTGTAAATTTCAGAATTTTTGGATAAAAGTATAATTTATGATAAATGTTTAAATATTAAATTGGTTTTGGCCATATGAAAAATAGTAAATGAATTTTAAAATTTTGGAGAAAAATATATATTCGATATGGGACTTTGTTATGCTAAATCCGGAAAAGAAATATTTTTGGAACCGATTTGGTATTTTTCATGAAAATATTCTAGTTATGAGTAAATGAATTAAATATGTTATGTGAAGTAAAAAATTGGAAAATATGATTTTATGGCTTGAGAATCACATATAGAGGTATACGCAGATTTTGATGAGGGTTTTGGTTATTGGTGATGAAATCTTATGAGTTTGGCATTTTATGATGATTAAATGCATTAATTAGTAAAGTGTAAACAATTTAATTAAATTGTTTATAAGTTTTAGAAATGATTAAAATATTATTGTAATATTAATAATATTAGATTATGAGATTTCTAAGTGATTTATAACATTTGGATTAAGGTGTTATAAATATGGATATGAATTTTATTATGAAACTTTATCTTATCGTGTCGAGAGAGTTCTTACGCACGATATCACGGTACTATATACGAATACGAAGTACTAGTCACGACAAATTGGTTTCTTCTTTGACCAAATTATCGTTGATTTATGAATCTTACTCTTGAAATTAAAACCATGTTTTGATTATATTGTTTTATATAACATTCTTATAACCCTAATGATGATATTTCTCTTTGACTTGAGTGTAAAGATGGGTAGATTATTGGTATGATCGTGACCATAGGTTCTCTTTGGCCGATGGTGCAAAATTTGAATTGTTGGTGGTATGATCGTGACCATTGAATTTACAATTGAATATTTTTTTAGCTTAAGTGCAAAGGTGAATTGATCAACATGGTTATAATTATTGTTATATAACTTCTGAAATGATTATGTATTTCTTTGATATATGAATATCTTTGGCTCGTTGTGCAAAGATGACTTGTTGATGAATATCTTAGCCTGTAGTGCAAAGATGAATTATTGATGAATATCTTTTGCTCGTAATGCAAAGATGACCTGTTGTTGAATATCTTTAGCCAGTAGTGCAAAGATGAATTATTGATGAATATCTTTGGCTCGTAATGCAAAGATGACCTGTTGTTGAATATCTTTAGCCTGTAGTGCAAAGATGAATTATTGATGAATATCTTTTGCTCGTTGTGATGACCCCAAAATAGGTCCATTCCATCCAACCCATTCTGAGTCGCCAAATACATGGTACAGAAACAACTACAACTTTATTATCACAACAATAAAACTGTGAGTTTAAATACAAATATTATCTTCTAGACAATATTTATACTCAAATAAATCCTCATCACATTTATTGATACATTATTTTACCATAATGGTGAGGACTACTAAACAACTCTCTCTAGAACCTTCATTCCATAATTTCGACTAGTACTCGCTACATTCTCGCCTCACGAGAAGAAAAATGGAACAACAAGGAAAGGGTGAGCTCAACTAGCCCGGTAAAGAATGTTATGACTAAGATAATATACAACAAATTATCGTTAGTCTCCAACGAGGAAAAATCGATAGAATACAATAGACAACAAGTTTCGAGATCAATATTCGCGAATGAAATAATAATTCATAGAAGAGTTACGTAGAGAATGAAATCTACTATAATCTATGAATTTAACAGATCCATCATCAATATTTTATCCCCTGTAACATCAATCAATATTCATCTCAAATCAAATATTCATCTTTGCTGCTACTGAGCCAAAGATATTCATCAATCGGTCATGTTCATCTCAACACTGTTCATCTTTGCACTAAAGGCCAAAGATATTCATCGATCGGTCATGTTCATTTAAACACGCTTTCATCTTTGCACTACTGAGGCCAAAGATATTCTTCAAATCATTCATCTTTGCACTATGAGCCAAAGATATTCAATAATATCATCATTTAAGACCGAGGATGATGAAAATATTTTTAAAGAACGAATCCGGTGAAACAAAATGACAAGGATTAAGGATTAAGGATTCGTACTTTGTTTTATCCATGTCAATAATACCTCAAAAATAATCATAGTGGTGTAAAATTCAAGAATGATTAAAAAACATGGATACAATCAAAGCTAGTATCCGAATAGATATTTTAGGCGAAAAGAAAAATTTTCATTTTTTAAGTGAATAGTGCCGTATTAAGTGAATAGTGTCAGTATACGTGAATAGTCTTGAAGTATCACGTGAATAGTAACTCAAACACCAAAATATAGAAATTCCACAAAAAAACATCTTCACGCTTCATGAATAGTACTCGTGAATAGTAACTCGTGAATAGTAACTCATGAATAGTAACTTCGTGAATAGTAACTCATGAATAGTAACTCGACATGAAAAAGTTCCAAATTTGATAAAAAGTACCAACCAATATTTCAAAGATAATGATATTGAAGAATTAATATCATTTGAGAAGAAAATAACATCCTTACCTCAAAGAATCGTACTTGGAAGGAAAGGTCGGAAGTGATCTTTGAATGAAACTTGTCTTTGACAAAGACAACTCTCAAAGTATCTAAATACTCACAAAATACGCTCAATAATATAGAGAGAAAGAGAAAACTTTGTTTACGGTGTGATTTTCAATTCTAACTTAGCCCTCATTTATAGGAAAATGTTAGCCGTAGCCAAGCGAGACTTGACCTACACGATGGCTTTTACCTGCTACTATTGCCACCCACCACATTTGAAATAAAATTCAGCACATTTTTTCACCAACCACAAGTGGGGCCCACTCAATTCTAGAATTTTCCACCAAAATCAATTATAAACCTAATTTCCAAATCCGACACCTCTTAAAATTCACAACAAATCATTCGTGCATTTTAACGGTTCAAAATTTGTGGACATATACTCAACTTATGTATGTATAATATACCCAAAAATTACCACAATCCAGCGGTCGGATTAAAAATTATAACCCCATGATATATATCAAAAACCACGATTTGATTTTTAACACCTCAATCAGATAAAATCTTGATAAAACACCTCAACAATAATTTCTTCATTAATAACCACATAAATAAATCCATCATTTATATTCATATAAAATAAATATTTCCTTATCATATGAATCAATAATTAATTATTCACAAATAATATTATGAGAATCACATTTATGACAACAAAGTCGTTCCCGGGAGAGGGGCTTTCAATAAGGATCTCTCTCTTCTTTGGTAGCAATTAGGTGACCAAACCTCTCCTTAGGATGAGAACTTTCTAGACATTGCCAATAATGTTATCTAATAATATTATTCAAATAATATGAATTATTGATGCGATAATGGGAAATATTGCGATGACAATTATTGAAACAACAATAATATAAAATACCAACGCAAAGCAATTATTGAATCAATAAAATAAACTATTGAGCAAGTAACTCATCGTAATAATTATTGAGTAGTGCCTTCTGCTACGTAAGGATCAATAATTCAACAATCATCATGCAATACTGGTGTCTTCTCTTGTGCAACCACGCAGTATTCAGTATTTTAACCACCGGGTATTCAACGGTCTTACTTGGTAACAACTACGCCGTTATTTATAACCACCCAAACTTTGTCATTTTCCTCATCCAATCGCTTTCCGTTATGGGGCCCACACATCGGGCTTTGGGTCGTAAATACGAATATTCCCGACAAAGATCTGAATATTCCACGACCAAACGAATATTCCCGATAAAAATGAATATTTTATAACCACTTGCTTATTTTGAAATATTTGCGTATTTAACCCTTAACTATCCACATTAATCAAATCAACCCTTACTATTTCAAGATAATAAATAAAGGAAATTCCTTTTTATTTAAAAAAAATTCGGGGTCTTACACTCGTAATGCAAAGATGACCTGTTGTTGAATATCTTTAGCCTTTAGTGTAAAGATGAATTATTGATGAATATCTTTGGCTCGTAATGCAAAGATGACCTGTTGATGAATATCTTTGCTTTGTAGTGTAAAGATGAGCTGTTGATGAATATCTTTGGTAGTAGTGCAAAGATGAATTTATTAGTATGATTATGAACATGAAGCGTGATTTGGTATAACCATGATCTTTGATGTTTGGGTAAAGACAAGTGATGAAAATTATCTTTATCTTGGATGAGGAAAGGAATTTAGAAATACAATTACGATTATGAGTTATACACGTGATTGTGGACGGGGAATTGTTGATTGATGTTACGAGGATAAAACATTGTTGGTGGACTTTTAACATGGAGAAGATAATAGATTTTATGGTCTATTTGACTCTTCTAATGGATTGCTCGTTCACATTGCAACTATGGTTGAAAAGTTTTATCATCTACCATATGTTCTAAATCTACGATTGACATCGATGAAGACTATTGATAATTTATTTATCTTTAGTCATAATATTCTTTCTTGAGCTAGTTGTGCTCACCCTTTTGTTTCACAATTCCTTTCGGGTAATAAAAAAGTGTGTCGGGTTGGGGTCGGACGGGGATAGCGAGGGAATAGAATGGTGGTCTATAGATGTTGAGGTGAGGTGAATTTAACTTGGAAGGGTGTTTTGCCACTATCACACAAGATGTCTAATGACATACAACCTCGTGTCATCATAAGACATGGTTGTGCTCATCCACTTCTTTGAGTATATTTACAAGCACTACCTATATAATCTTGGTGTTTGTTTGGAGTATAATACCCAATTAGAGGCAGTGGAGATAATGATATGTCAAGAGAAGACTCACCATTGGGAAGAATATGATAGTAATCTTCTCGTTTTTCTTTAGGGTCTATTAGATCAACCAAGGATAATTACGTGGCCATATGATATCTACCATAACCTAAAAGCATGGCCTCCCAGTATACGAAGGTTTCTTGAGCACTTCCCAAAGATTCTAATTTCTAAAACACTTTTTGACTATACCTTTATGTAAGGTGTCATTGTGACGTGCTATAGTTGGTATATATTTGTATCCAAACTCACAGCATATGTGTTGTTGTATTTTGCACGACAATTGTTATAATAAAGTTGTAGTTGTTTTTCTGTACCATATTTTTGGCGACTCAGAATGGGTTGGATGGAATGGACCTATTTTGGGGGCGTTACATTTGGTATCAGAGCCATAAGTAAAGAGCCCCGAGCCTCTCATTTGGTGACTTCTGTTTATGGGGATGCACCGAAGCCGGACTCTCCGTAGGGGGCCTTGGATTTCTTGGTGGCAAACCCGATAAAGTACCATTGTGAGGTGTTGTGGTTAAAGCACCATGAGGGTCACATTTGGTATCAGAGATTAGGGATATGATCTCTGGCGAAGATCGGGATTAGAACTAGGAGGGGAGAGATGAGTAAATTCTTCGCTAGTGTGTCCTACCTAAGCTTATTTGTTGGTCAGTCATAATATCGGGATATTATGTGATATTTTAATTTGTTAAATTAACCTTTGTTTTTGAAGCTGTATTCTAGAATGATATTTGAAATACAGGAGATGAGCAATGGAGAAATCATGATGACAGGGGAGATAGAATATGAAATGAAAATAAGGTATTCTCAACTCTTTGAAATACAGTACGTAAATTTCGGGACGAAATTTCATAAGGAGGGAGATTGTAAGACCGAATTTTATGAAATAAAAGTATTCAATTTTTTTTAATTACAATTCATGAGAGTTCTTATTCACGAGTTACTATTCACAAGTTACTTATTCATGAGTTCTTATTCACGAGTTACTATTATTCACGAGTACTATTCATGAAGCATGATAATTTTTTCGTAAGAAGGCATTACTCAATAATTGTTACGGTAATTCTTTATTCAATATTTTATTTTATTGATTCAATAATTGCTACGTTGATATTTTATATTATTGTTGTTTCAATAATTGTCACATACGGTATTTTCCATTATCGAGACAATAATTCATATTATCTGAATATTATTATTGGATAACATTATTGGCAATGCCTAGAAAGTTCTGTCTCAAGGAGAGGTTTGGTCACCTAATCAAGGCGTAGAGTAAGGAAAAATTCTTATTGGAAAGCCCCTCTTCACGAGAAGCGCACAGTTGTTAATATTGTGATTATGTAATATTATTTATAAATAATTAATTATTGATTTTTATGATGAGGAAAATATTGATTTTATGTGGATATAGATGGAGAAAATTTTAAAATGACAATTGTTGAAAATTAATATTTTATCTTTTACGATAAAATAATTTATTTAAATATATTATTTTAATAATATATTAATGGTGATATTTTACAATGAATGTGGAATATATAAGTATATGAGGAGGAAGAGTATTTTGTGGCATTAAATGTTTAACACATGTTTTGTGTGTTGGTGGACACAATTATTGATCGAAATTTGATTATAGCACCGTAAAATCGTCTGGTTTGTGGATTTTGGTTAATTTACATTTGGAATTTGGTAAAACTTTCTTACGCAAAGTTGTAGAGAATTGAATTTCCTATAAAAAGCCGCTAGATTCGAATTTTCTGATAAAAAAACTATTTATTGTGAATTATTGAAGTTTTGGTATATCGGGTGTGAATTGATTTTTGGAGTTTAAATTATTTTTGTTAGAAAAAAAATTTTTGTATTTTTTTGGACATCATTAACATGTGTGGCTGGTGTTTTTAACCAAAAGGTGGGCTAAGGAAAATTTGTATAATTATATTAATATTATATTCAATTTTCTGCTTTGGTGTTCTAAGCAATTTCCTATAAATAGGGTGCTTAGGTTAGAATTGAAAATCACACCAGAAACTGAAGTTTTCTCTCTATTTCTCTCTCGATATTTTGAGAGTATTCTTGTGAGTATTTTGAGTATACTTTGAGTATTGCTATACGGTGAAAGTTCGTTCAGCGTTATTCCAGTCAGAAGTACTGCTCTTTTGAGGTAAGGGATAGTAAGGGATTTTAAGGGTTATTATGTTTTTAGTTTCGAAATTTTTTGAACCTTCAAAATTCTAGAAAAAATTTGAAATGATATTTTGATGAGTTTTGTAGAGTGTGTCCAAAATGGCGATTTTTGGATGTATAGATTAGGAGTTATGGATTTTATGAGAAAAGACTATTTTAAAAGTAACTATTTATAACTCCTTGTGATTAACTCCAAAATTGATGAAATTTTTATTGGGAGTACATCTATATAATATCAGTATACCGTGTAAATTTCAGAATTTTTGGATAAAAGTATAATTTATGATAAATGTTTAAATATTCGGTGGTTTTGGCCAAATGAAAAATAGTAAATGAATTTTAAAATTTTGGAGAAAAATATATGTTCAATATGGGACTATGTTATGCTAAATCCCAGAAAAGAAATATTTTTGGAACTGATTTGGTATTTTTCATGAAAATATTCTAGTTATGAGTAAATGAATTAAATATGTTATGTGAAGTAAAAAAATTGGAAAATATGATTTTATGGCTTGAGAATCATATATGAGGTATATGCAGATTTTGATGAGGGTTTTGGTTATTGGTGATGAAATCTTATGAGTTTGGCATTTTATGATGATTAAATGCATTAATTAGTAAAGTGTAAACAATTTAATTAAATTGTTTATAAGTTTTAGAAATGATTAAAATATTATTGTAATATTAATAATATTAGATTATGAGATTTCTAAGTGATTTATAACATTTGGATTAAGGTGTTATAAATATGGATATGAATTTTATTATGAAACTTTATCTTATCGTGTCGGTTTCTTATGCACGATACACGGTATTATGTATACGAATCTAACACGGGTACTAGTCACGACAAATTGGTTTCTTCTTTGACCAAATTATCGTTGATTTATGAATCTTACTCTTGAAATTAAAACCATGTTTTGATTATATTGTTTTTATATAACATTCTTATAACCCTAATGATGATATTTCTCTTTGACTTGAGTGTAAAGATGGGTAGATTATTGGTATGATCGTGACCATAGGTTCTCTTTGGCCGATGAGTGCAAAATTTGAATTGTTGGTGGTATGATCATGACCATTGAATTTACAATTGAATATTTTTAGCTTAAGTGCAAAGGTGAATTGATCAACATGGTTATAATTATTGTTATATAACTTCTGAAATGATTATGTATTTCTTTGATATATGAATATCTTTGGCTCGTTGTGCAAAGATGACTTGTTGATGAATATCTTAGCTTTGTAGTGCAAAAGATGAATTATTGATGAATATCTTTTTTGCTCGTAATGCAAAGATGACGTTGTTGAATATCTTTAGCGATGAGTGCAAAAGATGAATTATTGATGAATATCTTTGGCTCGTAATGCAAAGATGACCTGTTGTTGAATATCTTTAGCCTGTAGTGCAAAGATGAATTATTGATGAATATCTTTTGCTCGTTGTGATGACCCCAAAATAGGTCCATTCCATCCAACCCATTCTGAGTCGCCAAATACATGAGTGCGTAAACAACTACAACTTTATTATCACAACAATAAAAGCGTGAGTTTAAATACAAATATTATCTTCAGACAATATTTATACTCAAATAAATCCTCATCACATTTATTGATACATTATTTTACCATAATGGTGAGGACTACTAAACAACTCTCTCTAGAACCTTCATTCCATACCCGACTAAGTACTATTACATTCTCGCCTCCGAGAAGAAAAATGGAACAACAAGGAAAAGGGTGAGCTCAACTAGCCCGATAAAGAATGTTATGACTAAGATAATATACAACAAATTATCGTTAGTCTCCAACGAGGAAAAATCGATAGAATACAATAGACAACAAGTTTCGGATCAATATTCGCGGTGAAATAATAATTCATGTAGAAGAGTTACGTAGAGAATGAAATCTACTATAATCTATGAATTTAACGGTCCATCATCAATATTTTATCCTGTAACATCAATCAATATTCATCTCAAATCAAATATTCATCTTTGCACTACTGTGCCAAAGATATTCATCAATCGATCATGTTCATCTCAACACTGTTCATCTTTGCACTAAAGGCCAAAGATATTCATCGATCGGTCATGTTCATTTAAACACCGCTCATCTTTGCACTACAGCCAAAGATATTCTTCGAAATCATTCATCTTTGCACTACATGGGCCAAAGATATTCAATAATATCATCATTTAAGGCGAGGATGATGAAAAATATTTTAAAGAACGAATCCGGTGAAACAAAATGACAAGGATTAAGGATTAAGGATTCGTACTTTGTTTTATCCATGTCAATAATACCTCAAAAATAATCATAGTGGTGTAAAATTCAAGAATGACTCAAAAACATGGATACAATCAAAGCTAGTATCCGAATAGATATTTTAGGCGAAAAGAAAAATTTTCATTTTCTATTGAATAGTCTTAGATCGTGAATAGTCCAGAGTATCGTGAATAGTGCCGAGTATCGTGAATAAGTAACTCGACACCCAAAATATAGAAATTCCACAAAAAACATCTTCACGCTTACATGAATAGTACTCGTGAATAGTAACTTCGTGAATAAGAACTCATGAATAGTAACTCGTGAATAGTAACTCATGAATAGTAACTCAGAGCATGAAAAAGTTCCAAATTTGATAAAAAGTACCAACCAATATTTCAAAGATAATGATATTGAAGAATTAATATCATTTGAGAAGAAAATAACATCCCTTACCTCAAAGAATCAAGACTTGGAAGGAAAGGTCGGAAGTGATCTTTGAATGAAACTTATCTTCGAATAAAGAACTCTCAAAGTATCTAAATACTCACAAAATACGCTCAATAATATAGAGAGAAAGAGAAAACTTTGTTTCGGTGTGATTTTCAATTCTAACTTAGCCCTCTATTTATAGGAAAATGTTAGCCGTAAAAGCGAGACTTGACTTTCTTTACTGATGGCTTTTACCGCTACTATTGCCACCCACCACATTTGAAATAAAATTCAGCACATTTTTCACCAACCACAAGTGGGGCCCACTCAATTCTAGAATTTTCCACCAAAATCAATTATAAACCTAATTTCCAAATCCGACACCTCTTAAAATTCACAACAAATCATTCGTGCATTTTTTAACGGTTCAAAATTTGTGGACATATACTCAACTTATGTATGTATAACATACCCAAAAATTACCACAATCCAACTATTCGGATTAAAAATTATAACCCATGCAATATATCTCAAAACCCCCGATTTGATTTTTAACACCTCCAATCCGATAAAATCTTCGATAAAACACCTCAACAATAATTTCTTCATTAATAACCACATAAATAAATCCATCATTTATATTCATATAAAATAAATATTTCCTTATCATATGAATCAATAATTAATTATTCACAAATAATATTACAGAATCACATTTATGACAACCAGGCGTTCCCAGGAAAGAGGGGCTTTCCAATAAGGATCTCTCCTTACTGGCGCGCAATTAGGTGACCAAACCTCTCCTTAGACAGAACTTTCTAGACATTGCCAATAATGTTATCTAATAATATTATTCAAATAATATGAATTATTGATCTGATAATGGGAAATACTGTGCAGTGACAATTATTGAAACAGCAATAATATAAAATACCAACGCAGCAATTATTGAATCAATAAAATAAACTATTGAACAGTAACTACTGTAATAATTATTGAGTAGTGCCTTCTTACGTAAGGATCAATAATTCAACAATCACATGCAATACTGGTAATCTTCTGCCATGCAACCACGCCAGACATGTATTTTAAACCCGGGTATTCCAACGATCTTAATTCAGTAATAACTACGCCAATTATTTATAACCACCCAAACTTTGTCATTTTCCTCATCCAATCGCTTTTTAGTTATGGGGCCCACACATGGTTTTGGCGTCGCATACGAATATTCCCCGTGAAAGACGAATATTCCACGACCAAACGAATATTCCCCGATAAAAATGAATATTTTATAACCACTTGCTTATTTTGAAATATTTGCGTATTTAACCCTTAACTATCCACATTAATCAAATCAACCCTTACTATTTCAAGATAATAAATAAAGGAAATTCCTTTTTATTTAAAAAAAATTCGGGGTCTTACACTCGTAATGCAAAGATGACCTGTTGTTGAATATCTTTAGCCTTTAGTGTAAAGATGAATTATTGATGAATATCTTTGGCTCGTAATGCAAAGATGACCTGTTGATGAATATCTTTAGCCTGTAGTGTAAAGATGAACTGTTGATGAATATCTTTGGCCGTGGTGCAAAGATGAATTTATTAGTATGATTATGAACATGAACTGTGATTTGGTATAACCATGATCTTTGATGTTTCAGGTAAAGACAAGTGATGAAAATTATCTTTATCTTGGATGAGGAAAGGAATTTAGAAATACAATTACGATTATGAGTTATACACGTGATTGTGGATGAGGAATTGTTGATTGATGTTCTGAGGATAAAACATTGTTGGTGGACTTTTAACATGGAGAAGATAATAGATTTTATGGTCTATTTGACTCTTTCTAATGGATTGCTCGTTCGCTGCAACTATGGTTGAAAAGTTTTATCATCTACCATATGTTCTAAATCTACGATTTATTCTTGATGAAGACTATTGATAATTTATTTATCTTTAGTCATAATATTCTTTCTTGAGCTAGTTGTGCTCACCCTTTTGTTTCACAATTCCTTTCGTGTAATAAAAGTGTAAATTTGGGTGGCCGCGGGGATAGCGAGGGAATAGAATGGTGGTCTATAGATGTTGAGGGTGAGGTGAATTTAACTTGGAAGGGTGTTTTGCCACTATCACACAAGATGTCTAATGACATCTGACCTCGTGTCATCATAAGACATGGTTGTGCTCATCCACTTCTTTGAGTATATTTACAAGCACTACCTATATAATCTTGGTGTTTGTTTGGAGTATAATACCCAATTAGAGACAAGTGGAGATAATGATATGTCAAGAGAAGACTCACCATTGGGAAGAATATGATAGTAATCTTCTCGTTTTTCTTTGGGGGGTCTATTGGGTCAACCAAGGATAATTCTGTGGCCATATGATATCTACCATAACCTAAAAGCATGGCCTCCCATATACGAAGGTTTCTTGAGCACTTCCCAAAGATTCTAATTTCTAAAACACTTTTTGACTATACCTTTATGTAAGGTGTCATTGTGACGTCTTATAGTTGGTATATATTTGTATCCAAACTCACTGACATATGTGTTGTTGTATTTTGCCGACAATTGTTATAATAAAGTTGTAGTTGTTTTTACGTACCATATTTTTGGCGACTCAGAATGGGTTGGATGGAATGGACCTATTTTGGGGGCGTTACATTTGGTATCAGAGCCATAAGTAAAGAGCCCCGAGCCTCTCGCTGGTGACTTCCTGTTTATGGGGGATGCAGAAGCCGGACTCTCCGTAGGGGGCCTTGCTTTAGTGTGGCAAACCCGACAGTACCATTGTGAGGTGTTGTGGTTAAAGCACCATGAGGTCACATTTGGTATCGGAGATTAGGGATATGATCTCTGGCGAAGATCGGGATTAGAACTAGGAGGGGAGAGATGAGTAAATTCTTATTTAGTGTGTCCTACCTAAGCTTATTTGTTGGTCGGTCATAATATCGGGATATTATGTGATATTTTAATTTGTTAAATTAACCTTTGTTTTGAAGTCGTATTCTAGAATGATATTTGAAATACGGGAGATGAAGCAATGGAGAAATCATGATGGTGGGGAGATAGAATATGAAATGAAAATAAGGTATTCTCAACTCTTTGAAATACTGTGTACGTAAATTTCGGGGACGAAATTTCATAAGGAGGGAGATTGTAAGACCCGAATTTTATGAAATAAAAGTATTCAATTTTTTTTAATTACTATTCATGAGTTCTTTATTCACGAGTTACTATTATTCACAATTCTTATTCATGAGTTCTTATTATTCACGAGTTCTTATTCACGAGTACTATTCATGAAGCATGATAATTTTTTCGTAAGAAGGCATTACTCGATAATTGTTACGGTAATTCTTTATTCAATATTTTATTTTATTGATTCAATAATTGCTACGTTGATATTTTATATTATTGTTGTTTGATAATTGTCTTTACGATGATATTTTCCATTATCGAGACAATAATTCATATTATCTGAAATATTATTATTGGATAACATTATTGGCAATGCCTAGAAAGTTTACATGTCAAGGAGAGGTTTGGTCACCTAATAATTTGGCAAGATAAGGAAAAATTCTTATTGGAAAGCCCCTCTTTCACAGGAAGCGCACTGGTTGTTAATATTGTGATTATGTAATATTATTTATAAATAATTAATTATTGATTTTTTATGATGAGGAAAATATTGATTTTATGTGGATATAGATGGAGAAAATTTTTAAAATGACAATTGTTGAAAATTAATATTTTATCTTTTTCTGATAAAATAATTTATTTAAATATATTATTTTAATAATATATTAATGGTGATATTTTTACAATGAATGTGGAATATATAAGTATATGAGGAGGAAGAGTATTTTTGTGGCATTAAATGTTTAACACATGTTTTGTGTGTTGGTGGACACAATTATTGATCGAAATTTGATTATAGCCTGTAAAATCGTCCGTTTGTGGATTTTGGTTAATTTCTGTTTGGAATTTGGTAAAACTTTCTTCTGCAAAGTTGTAGAGAATTGAATTTCCTATAAAAAGCCGCTAGATTCGAATTTTCTGATAAAAAAACTATTTATTGTGAATTATTGAAGTTTTGGTATATCGGGTGTGAATTGATTTTTGGAGTTTAAATTATTTTTGTTAGAAAAAAAATTTTTGTATTTTTTGGACATCATTAACATGTGTGGCTGGTGTTTTTTAAAAAAAAGGTGGGCTAAGGAAAATTTGTATAATTATATTAATATTATATTCAATTTTACGCTTTGGTGTTCTAAGCAATTTCTATAAATAGGGTGCTTGGGTTAGAATTGAAAATCACAATTTAAGCTGAAGTTTTTCTCTATTTCTCTCGATATTTTGAGAGTATTCTTGTGAGTATTTTGAGTATACTTTGAGTATTGCTATACGGTGAAAGTTCGATTCGGCGTTATTCAAATTAAATCTTGCTCTTTTGAGGTAAGGGATAGTAAGGGATTTTAAGGGTTATTATGTTTTTAGTTTCGAAATTTTTTGAACCTTCAAAAATTCTAGAAAAATTTGAAATGATATTTTGATGAGTTTTGTAGAGTGTGTCCAAAAATGGCGATTTTTGGATGTATAGATTAGGAGTTATGGATTTTATGAGAAAAGACTATTTTAAAAGTAACTATTTATAACTCCTTGTGATTAACTCCAAAATTGATGAAATTTTTATTGGGAGTACATCTATATAATATCAGTATACCGTGTAAATTTCAGAATTTTTGGATAAAAGTATAATTTATGATAAATGTTTAAATATTCGGTGGTTTTGGCCAAATGAAAAATAGTAAATGAATTTTTAAAATTTTGGAGAAAAATATATGTTCAATATGGGACTATGTTATGCTAAATCCCAGAAAAGAAATATTTTTGGAACTGATTTGGTATTTTTCATGAAAATATTCTAGTTATGAGTAAATGAATTAAATATGTTATGTGAAGTAAAAAAATTGGAAAATATGATTTTATGGCTTGAGAATCACATATGAGGTATATGCAGATTTTTGATGAGGGTTTTGGTTATTGGTGATGAAATCTTATGAGTTTGGCATTTTATGATGATTAAATGCATTAATTAGTAAAGTGTAAACAATTTAATTAAATTGTTTATAAGTTTTAGAAATGATTAAAATATTATTGTAATATTAATAATATTAGATTATGAGATTTCTAAGTGATTTATAACATTTGGATTAAGGTGTTATAAATATGGATATGAATTTTATTATGAAACTTTATCTTTTTTAGGTATAGAGAGTTCTTTATGCGCGTATCACGGTCTTTATATACGAATCACGAGTCTTAGTCACGACAAATTGGTTTCTTCTTTGACCAAATTATCGTTGATTTATGAATCTTACTCTTGAAATTAAAACCATGTTTTGATTATATTGTTTTTATATAACATTCTTATAACCCTAATGATGATATTTCTCTTTGACTTGAGTGTAAAGATGGGTAGATTATTGGTATGATCGTGACCTATAGGTTCTCTTTGGCAAAGATGGTGCAAAATTTGAATTGTTATTTGGTATGATCATGACCATTGAATTTACAATTGAATATTTTTAGCTTAAGTGCAAAAGGTGAATTGATCAACATGGTTATAATTATTGTTATATAATCCGAAATGATTATGTATTTCTTTGATATATGAATATCTTTGGCTCGTTGTACAAAGATGACTTGTTGATGAATATCTTAAATTTGTAGTGCAAAGATGAATTATTGATGAATATCTTTTGCTCGTAATGCAAAGATGACTTGTTGTTGAATATCTTTGCTTTGTGAGTGCAAAAAGATGAATTATTGATGAATATCTTTGGCTCGTAATGCAAAGATGACTGTTGTTGAATATCTTTGCTTTGTAGTGCAAAGATGAATTATTGATGAATATCTTTTGCTCGTAATGCAAAGATGACTGTTGTTGAATATCTTTGCTTTGTAGTGCAAAGATGAATTATTGATGAATATCTTTGGCTCGTAATGCAAAGATGACTGTTGATGAATATCTTTGCTTTTGTAGTGTAAAGATGAGCTGTTGATGAATATCTTTGGCCGTGGTGCAAAGATGAATTTATTAGTATGATTATGAACATGAGCGTGATTTGGTATAACCATGATCTTTGATGTTTTCGGTAAAGGAAAGTGATGAAAATTATCTTTGTCTTGGATGAGGAAAGGAATTTAGAACTACAATTACGATTATGAGTTATACACGTGATTGTGGACGAGAATTGTTGATTGATGTTACGAGGATAAAACATTGTTGGTGGACTTTTAACATGGAGAAGATAATAGATTTTATGGTCTATTTGACTCTTAATGGATTGCTCGTTCACCGCTTAACTATGGTTGAAAAGTTTTATCATCTACCGTATGTTTTAAATCTACGATTTATTCTTGATGAAGACTATTGATAATTTATTTATCTTTAGTCATAATATCTTTTCTTGAGCTAGTTGTGCTCACCCTTTTGTTTCACAATTCCTTTCGGGTAATAAAAGTGTGTATTTGGGTCGGCGGGGGATAGCGAGGAATAGAATGGTGGTCTATAGATGTTGAGGGTGAGGTGAATTTAACTTGGAAGGGTGTTTTGCCACTATCACACAAGATGTCTAATGACATACAACCTCGTGTCATCATAAGACATGGTTGTGCTCATCCACTTCTTTGAGTATATTTACAAGCACCTTTACTATATAATCTTGGTGTTTGTTTGGAGTATAATACCAATTAGAGGCAGTGGAGATAATGATATGTCGAGAAGACTCACCATTGGGAAGAATATGATAGTAATCTTCTCGTTTTTCTTTGGGGTCTATTAGATTGACCGAGGATAATTACGTGGCCATATGATATCTACCATAACCTAAAAGCATGGCCTCCCATGTATACGAAGGTTTCTTGAGCACTTCCCAAAGATTCTAATTTCTAAAACACTTTTGACTATACCTTTATGTAAGGTGTCATTGTGACGTCTTCTGAGTTGGTATATATTTGTATCCAAACTCACTGTACATATGTGTTGTTGTATTTTGCCGACAATTGTTATAATAAAGTTGTAGTTGTTTTTTGTACCATATTTTTGGCGACTCGAGAATGGGTTGGATGGAATGGACCTATTTGAAAGTAATATGCACACAAGCCAATCATGTTTGATGATAAAGCATATATCATGTTTTGATAAAGCATATCTTATTCAATCTTATTCATTATTAATAAAAGTATTAATTTATTAAAGGCTTTTAATTATCAACATGATCTTTGTTTTATAATATGTGATAAACCCATAGTTTTAAGCAATGCTTTTAGAATAATGATGATGATCATTCTAATGAGATCTAAATTCTTAGTTAGCTTAAAACTAAAATAGTTCCCAATCGTTGGATTACTAAATTGGGGATTAGTGAATCAGGATAGATTGGTACATCGTTAACTTGCTCATTGGATGAGGATGATTGATCTCATAATCATTTGTGTGGAGACACTAAAGCAAGTATGTAGGTGCTTATTAGAGAATAAGTACCTTTGAGCATTGGCTCGCTAAGGAATACCTAATGGAGTTTTATTTGCTGTCGATAGGATTTCTGTAGTGATAGTAGTCAAGTAATCCTTGGACTTGAGATCATCATAGTATCTTGTGTATGATGAGTTATACTTTGACTTATTCCTTAAGACCCTTAGGGTATATCAAAGGGTATGCTTGGGTATAATAAGTTATACATGGAGATAATGTATGATCGATAAAGAATCTACCACTTCTAATAAAAAAGAGAAATGTCTATGTGATTCGATAAATGACAACCCGAGTAGTCCTTGGCGGCGAGAATGAAATTAGAAAGGAGTTTCTAATTTGCATTATTTAGTGTTGTGCATTTAAGAATCGAAAATACATATAATTAAATAAAATAAGACTTGTGATAATTCCATATCTTATATTTAATTGGGACATTGTATGGTGGAAGGATTGAATTATGCGGTAACTATTTACTCAAAGGTTCTTTAATGATTAATGTTGAAATCTATATTATACGGAAAGTCGTTGATCATTTAGGGAGGCTTATCCCTATTGTAGAATAAATATTATTTATTTAAATAAATTAATTGTTTAATTTATTTATTTAAATAAGATTAGAATTATTCTAATTGATTTATTCACAAATAGGTTTAATATGGAGAACCTAAAGGGTCACACCATAAAAGGAAGAATAATTATTTAAGAAGTTAATGGCATAATCGTAATAATATGTTATGTATATTTAATTTAATCTATAGTGATAGAATAAATTAAATAGCTTAATATATTATTATTTAATATTTTAGAAATATTAAATATAAATTAATAAGAGGAGTCTTATTAATATTATTACAATTATTATTATTTTAATTTCTAAAAGAGTTTAGGAATTAATTTAATATAAGTACTCTCATTTATTCCTAATAAGATTAGGAGGTTAAATTAATTAAAAGAGTTTAATTAATTATCCCTAATAAGATTAGGGAGCTTAATTAATTAAAAGAATTTAATTAATTAAATAAACCCAATTCCTTAATTGTTAAGGTGGGTTGCCCACATCTATAAATAAGAGAGTCTTATTATGGGTGGAAGGGGTTGTTGACTTTTCAACATCGACATAATTCAATTGTTGGGAGAGTACACCTTTTACTATAGAGATAGAAAAACTAGGGTTTAGCCAACCACCCTTCTTCTTGAATTTTCTTCTTCCTTGGTGGATCACCTCTCAGAGGCCAAACACTTGGGTGGCTAACGTTGATCGAAAGGAAGGAACCATACCCGGTGGATTCAAGTTGAGCGAAAAGGATTGGAGGTGAACTTGAACACGAGGAAGCTTCGATCTTGAGGTATGATTTTATTCTTTATCTTTTCGTTTAATTAATAATTATGCATAAAGGGTGATCGGGTATATGGTTTGTAAATTTTTAAACTACGATTTTACACGCTTAGCATTTTTTTGCAATTTGATTGCGTTTTTGAATATTACAAACCTAACGGTGGTATCGAGCCAAACCTTTATGCAAATTATTAATTGTTTTAATTTGATATTATATTGATATGTGTTTAGAAAAATTTAATTGGGCACAATTTTATTGTATAAAAAAAAAAAAAAAAAAATTTTTTTTTTTTTTAGTGGGTATCAATTTTAACTCTTATACTTATTCGGAAAACAAAAAAAAAAAAAAAAACTCAGTATACACGAAAATCGAGATGATTGGCCAATGATGGGCGATAAGTAATGATTGGCATGATTGCATAATGATGGCCAATTAAATGATGGCATAATTTTGAAATTGAAAAAAGAAATCATATATATACGGTTTATTTTTTTTGGAACATACGGATATGCATATATATATATATAATATAATAATAGTTAATATTAACTATATATATATATATATTCCGTTTGTATTATATATATAATAGTTATATATATATTATTTTAATTATATATATTAAAATAAAAGTTTATTTTAATTTTAAAATAAAAGGTTTATTTTAATATTAAAATATAAAGTTTTATTTTAATTTTAACAATTTTATAATTAAAATAAAAGGTTTATTTTAATCTTAAAATAAAAGGTTTATTTTAATATTAAAATAAAATATTTATTTTAATTTTAAAATTAGAATTTCATCTTAAAACTAATTAGAGTTGGAATTGGATTCCATGATAACTAATTGGAGTTGAAATTGGATTTTATTTTTCCTAAAATAAAGGAGTTTATTTGTGAATAGGGAAGTAAATCTATCTTTCCTTAAATAAAGGAGTTTTGTTTAGATATGAAATAAAATTTCATATTATTAAAAAATAAAAGAGTTTATTTGTGAATAGGAAAGAGAATCCTAATTTCCTTAAATAAAAGAGTTTATTTAAATATGGAATAAGATTTCATATTATTCAAAATAAAGGAGTTTATTTGTGAATAGGAAAGAATATCAAGTGTTTCCTTTAATAAAAGATTTTTTTTTTACATGGAATTGGATTCCATAATTAATTAAAATAAAAGAGTTTATTTTTTAAAGATTTTTTTTTATATGGAATTGGATTCCATAATTAATTAAAATAAAGGAGTTTATTTTGATTAATGATTTTGATTAAAATAAAATAGTTTATTTTATTCAAAATTGAATAAATTAAAATAAAATAGTTTTATTTTGATTTAAATTTGGATTAAAATAAAGGAGTTTATTTTGATTCAAAATTAGATTTTTATACTAACTAAATTTGCCCAATAAATGATATCAATATATATATTAAATGTTTATTATTCATGAGATGAATGTTATTTATTGATGCGTATGATGATGTGTATGATAATAAATGGGATTGATTATGGATTATTGACGATGCGATTGGATTTTATTTTAGTTGGATGCATGAATGTATGGGTTTTATTTAAATGAGAATTCTGCGTGTACCTCGTCTTCTCTAATTTTTCTTAATATAAATTCTATCTCTCTCTCTATGTACTTCCCCTTATTTAGCGATCGAGGTTTCTATTTATTTTAAATAGTTTTGTAATAGGAATAGTTAGAATTAAATTTTGAAAAATTAGAGATCGATCGAAAGCGAGGCGCTTGAAGACCAGTTTGTGATGGAGCAGGGTTTAAATGTAATAGTTATATTTAAATATTATTTCTTGCACCCCTAGGGTTTGACCTTTTGGTTCACTTGGTGGCTCTAGTGAACAAACTAGAATAAAAGTCCATAATCAATCCGGGTAGAATATAGTATTCTATATGTGCATGCTTATACTATATATATATTATATATTATGCAAACATGCTTCGCATGTTCTTTAATATAATGGCGTATTTTATATATATATATAAATGCAGCTTGGCTAAACAAGATGAGACAAATTAATAACAAACCCTCAAATTTTTTTATTATTAAGTCCTAAGCGTTCAAAGATATTTGGAATATCGAGCGTAAGCCTTTCTAGCATGATAAAATTAATAGAGTATTAAATATTTATATATGAGTTTGTTGTGTCACCACAAATGAGTATTAAGTATTTAAGATGTTAATTTATCACATTTGATGCTTATAAAGAAAATTGAACAATATTGTTTTGTTGTGTCACCACATGATGATGATATTTTTCTTTTTGAATATATGGAGTGCTAGGTTGGACTTAACTTGGATAATTTTGATTGGGATGTGCCACCACTTGATCAAAATAATCTAAGAGCAAAAAAAAAGGAGTTGCATAGTTGATGTAATTGACAAAAGTTGTCTACCTATTTATTTATATATAGTTTGTTGTGTCACCACAAGGCTATATACATTTGAAATGGGATCCTTATTCTCTTAGCAAATCTTTAATTAGATTTTCCGAACTATATAAGTGAGGTAATATAGTTTGAAGAAAATAGTGGGAGATACCAATTTAAAACAAGATCTAATTTATTTTGGTAATTAATAAAAGAATGTATGTTAAAATATTGTTAATTACAAATTCATTTACTGAAATTTTACAATGTCTAAAATTACTATCTTTGAAGAAGCATATTAGATGCTATTTAATGGACCGAATTAAGCGGATTGATTAAGGAATTTGAGAATAGTTCTCATGGTGAAAAGCTATCTTATGTCATATCGCCTATCCTACTGCAATGGTTGCAGAACAATGCCCTACGAGGAAGAGATTGCTACTTTTAGAAAGTGGCGAGATGATGCTGTGATTGGCTCGATGCATCATGCTCGCATCCATGAATACTTGAGCTTGGCGTCGGCATGAAACTATGGATGCTCTACTATATTCATGCACATCAAGTAGTTGATGGTGAGGAAAATGGGGTGATAGATATCGAGATATCTAAGGAGCTCTTAGATCTAGAATGGCCGATGACACTATAAATGCATAAAAGTTCTTAACATAATCAATTTGATTGATCAATTAGGACAATTGGTTTTGTCATGGATGGAAGTTGAGCAAGATTTGATCTTGCACTCACTCCGGACTCCTTTCACAATTGTTGTGAATTTTTCATATGAACAAGCTAGATATCGACCCCATTGATTTGCTTAACATATTGAAAAATGTTGAGAGTCACTTTCAACCAAGAAAGATCAAGTCTTCTTGGTAGGGGCCAAAGGATCTTACGAAAAGAAGAGCGATTCAAAGAAGGTATATAGAAAGGCAAAAACAAAGGATAATAAGAACAAAAGCGTCACGGATAGCAAAGGAGTTTGTTTCCTTTGCAATAAGCACTGGACCTTTGGAAAGAAAGCTGCGAAACACTTTGCGGAGGCTATCCAAAGAAGCTTAATGAAGTTTGATTACAAATACAATTTTGTTCATAATTTAAAATTAATTTTTCTTTAAGTCGAGGTTCTACTTGGGTATTGGATCGACTTTGGTTATCATAAATATAGATTTATGAAGGGACCAAGCAGTAGAAAGCTAAAAAATATAAGTAATCCCATGTGTGGGAAATGTAGTAAAGGTTGCCATATTAGCCATAGAAACTTATAGTTTAGCAATGCCTACTGACAAATCTATTAAGTCGATAAGTTGTTATTGTATTCCGGTTCTTGTTTAAAATATTATTTCCATTTTATTGTTGGACAATGAAATCTTTGGTATTATAATTAAGAACAATTGTTGTTCTATTTATAATGATAATGTTTTGTATAGAAGCTGGAATATTACTTAATAAATTTTGTATACTTGACTTACATGAAAATAATTTTACATATTGAACAAATTAGTATAAGAAAAGGAGATGATCATTCAAAGAGTTGAATGTGTGTATTTCTTTGAAATACAAGTATGAATTATTTGAAAGGTTCAAAGAATTGAAAAGAAATAAATTGATAAAGTATTAGAGATTCTTTGATCGGATCGAGGAATAAATACTTGTGCAATAAGTTTCTAGATCATCTCAAATGGTTTTCTCATAATGGACGCCTCTCGATACATAATAATTGATTGATGTATACGAAAGGAAAAATCGTACCTTGTTGGACGTAGTGCGGTCCATAATTATTTTCTGAGACATTTCGGTATCTTACAGGATCATGTCTAGAAATGGTTGCATATCTATGAAAAGGTAACCTCAAAATCAGGCCCCAGACTCCATAAAAGTTATGGACGGGGAGGATTCTAATCTTAAGTATGTTAAGATAAGGGGTTGTCAACTTATGTGAAAAGGTTTCAAAGGATAAGCTTAGGACAAGATTTGACAAGTCTGATTTGTGGGACATCCTAAAGTAAGTTTAGGGTATATGTTTTATAATCCTACTTAGCAAAAGGTGTTTGTTGCGAAACACGCTGCCTTCTAAGATAAATGAGTTTATTATTGAAGGGGCTAGTGGGAGGATAATAGATCTTGAAGAGTTCAAGAACCACAAAATACTATAAGTCGAATAAGAGGAACTTGTAGATAGACCTATTATACCCTGGTTGAATCGTAAATCGGAATAGTACCAAAGATACCTAGGAGGTATGGATTCATCATGGATGATGATGATGAGGTACACATCATAGAAGATGATGATCGAGTTACATTCGATGAGGTAAGACTTCTAGTGTGTATAAAATGGGTCGATTGGGAGTGTCGTGAAATTTCTAGTATTATATGTTGATATACTACGGATGAGGAATTACATACCAATGCTACAATCGGTAAAGATAAAGTTGTCTAAACAATCCTCCATGAATGATTTGGGAAGAGTATCATTATTGGGGATGCAAATCTATATAGATAGATTTAAAAGGATGCTCGACTTAACCCGAGCGTATATTCATTTGATGCTAAAGTCGTTTAGCATGGCAAACTCAAGAGATGTCTCATGTTGATGAGCTATGGGTGTATCTCTCTTAATAGTCCCCACAGACTCGAAAAGAGAGGTCGCATGAGTGACAATCATGTATCTGATGAAATGTACGAGACACGATGTTGATCGGTCGTATTATGGAGAAGTTCACTATGAGTCGGTGAAAAACATCTTAAAGTGCTTAACCGGCACTAAGGATGTGATCATATTCATGGTGGGTCAAAATTAAAACTAGAGGGCTTAACAGACTCAAGTTTTTCAGACAAACCAAGACGACAGAAAATCCACTTTAAGGTAAAGTGTTACCTTGAGCGAGTGGTGCGATGAATTGGAAAGGTTCCAAAGCAATGAAAGAGTTCTTTGATTTAGTGATAAAGACAAAGTATATAGCTATAAATGAAGGCGCAAGTTGATTGTTTGGATTAAAAGTTCATTCTGAGAACTAGGAATAGTTCTAAGTCTCATCTTGGATCTAAACATGTGTTGTGGCACTTTCATTTGATTATTAGAATCATTGAAAGATGGGAAATCACTATAGAGATAGTGGACTCTCATGAACAACATTACATATCCATTAACTAAAGCTTATCAACAATGCGGGATAATCGTCACTTAGAGAAGAAGAGTATAAGATACTGATGGCGATTGGCTTTAGTGCAAGTGGGAGATTGAAAGTAATATGCACACAAGCCGATCATGTTTGATGATAAAGCATATACTTTGTAACAATCTTATTCATTTATTAATAAAAAGTATTAATTTATTAAAGGCTTTTAATTATCTACATGATCTTTGTTTTATAATATGTGATAAACCCATAGTTTTAAGCAATGCTTTTAGAATAATGATGATGATCATTCTAATGAGATCTAAATTCTTAGAAAGCTTAAAACTAAAATAGTTCCCAATCGTTGGATTACTAAATTGGGGATTAGTGAATGGGATAGATTAGTACATCGTTAACTTGCTTTCATTGGATGAGGATGATTGATCTCATGATCATTTTTGTGTGGACACTAAAGCAAGTATGTAGGTGCTTATTAGAGAATAAGTTCCTTTGAGCATTGGCTCATTAAGGAATACCTAATGGAGTTTTATTTGTTCTGTCGATAGGAATTCTGTAGTGATAGTAGACAAGTAATCCTTGGACTTGAGATCATCATAGTATCTTGTGTATGATGAGTTATACTTTGACTTATTCCTTAAGACCCTTAGGGTATATCAAAGGGTATGCTTGGGTATAATAAGTTGTACATGGAGATAATGTATGATCGATAAAGAATCTACCACTTCTAATAAAAGAAGAGAAATGTCTATGTGATTCGATAAAATGACAACCCAGTAGTCCTTGGCGTGGCGAGAATGAAATTAGAAAGGAGTTTCTAATTTGCATTATTTGGTGTTGTGCATTTAAGAATCGAAATACATATAATTAAATAAAATAAGACTTGACGGTAATTCCATATCTTATATTTAATTGGGACATTGTATGGTGGAAGGATTGAATTATACAGTAACTATTTACTCAAAGGTTCTTTAATGATTAATGTTGAAATCTATATTATACGGAAAGTCGTTGATCATTGAGGAGGCTTATCCTATTGTAGAATAAATATTATTTATTTAAATAAATTAATTGTTTAATTTATTTATTTAAATAAGATTAGAATTATTCTAATTGATTTATTCACAATAGGTTTAATATAGAGAACCTAAAGGGTCACACCATAAAAGGAAGAATAATTATTTAAGAAGTTAATGGCATAATCGTAATAATATGTTATGTATATTTAATTTAATCTATGGTGATAGAATAAATTAAATAGCTTAATATTATTATTTAATATTTTAGAAATATTAAATATAAATTAATAAGAGAGTCTTATTAATATTATTACAATTATTATTATTTTAATTTCTAAAAGAGTTTAGGAATTAATTTAATATAAGTACTCTCATTTATTCCTAATAAGATTAGGAGGTTAAATTAATTAAAAGAGTTTAATTAATTATCCCTAATAAGATTAGGGAGCTTAATTAATTAAAAGAATTTAATTAATTAAATAAACCCAATTCCTTAATTGTTAAGGTGGGTTGCCCACATCTATAAATAAGAGAGTCTTATTATGGGTGGAAGGGGTTGTTGACTTTTCAACATCGTACATAATTCCAATTGTTGGGAGAGTACACCTTTTCTATAGAGATAGAAAAACTAGGGTTTAGCCCAACCACCCTTCTTCTTGAATTTTCTTCTTCCTTGGTGGATCACCTCTAGAGGCCAAACACTTGGGTGGCTAACGTTGATCAAAGGAAGGAACCAAATACCGGTGGATTGAGTTGAGCGAAAAGGATTTGAGGTGAACTTGTACTGAGGAAGCTCGATCTTGAGGGTATGATTTTATTCTTTATCTTTTCGTTTAATTAATAATTGTGCATAAAGGGTGATCCGGGTATATGGTTTGTAAATTTTTAAACTCTGATTTTACACGCTTCCGCATTTTTTATGCAATTTGATTGCACTTTTGAATATTACAAACCTAACACTATTTTGGGGGCGTTACATTTGGTATCAGAGCCATAAGTAAAGAGCCCCGAGCCTCTCGCTGGTGACTTCCTGTTTATGGGGGATGCACCCGCAAGGACTCTCCAGTAGGGGGGCCGATTTCGGTGGCAAACCGATAGGTACCATTGTGAGGTCTTTGTGGTTGAAGCACCGTGAGGTCACATTTGGTATCGGAGATTAGGGATATGATCTCTGGCGTCGTAGATCGGAATAGAACTAGGAGGGAGAGATGAGTAAATCCTTGTTAGTGTGTGTCCTACCTAAGCTTATTTTGTTGGTGGGTCATAATATCGGGATATTATGTGATATGTTAATTTGTTAAATTAACCTTTGTTTTTGAAGTTTGTATTCTAGAATGATATTTGAAATACGGGAGATGAAAGCAATGGAGAAATCGTGATGACGGGGAGATAGAATCAGAAATGAAAACAAGGTATTCTCAACTCTTTGAAATACTGTGTATGTAAATTTCAGGGACTAAATTTCATAAGGAGGGAGATTGTAAGACCCGAATTTTATGAAATAAAAGTATTCAATTTTTTTAATTACTATTCATGAGTTCTTATTCATGAGTTCTTATTCACGAGTTCTTATTCACGAGTTACTATTCTGCAGTACTATTCATGAAGCATGATAATTTTTTTCGTAAGAAGGCATTACTCAATAATTGTTACAGTAATTACTGTTCAATATTTTATTTTATTGATTCAATAATTGCTACGTTGATATTTTATATTATTGTTGTTTCAATAATTTGCACGTACGATGTATTTTCCATTATCAGAGCAATAATTCATATTATCTGAATAATATTATTGGATAACATTATTGGCAATGCCTAGAAAGTTCTGTCTAAGGAGAGGTTTGGTCACCTAATTGCGCGCCAGTAAGGAGAAATTCTTATTGGAAAGCCCCCTCTTTCCTGGGAACTGCCTGGTTGTTAATATTGTGATTATGTAATATTATTTATAAATAATTAATTATTGATTTTTATGATGAGGAAAATATTGATTTTATGTGGATATAGATGGAGAAAATTTTTAAAATGACAATTGTTGAAAATTAATATTTTATCTTTTTCTGATAAAATAATTCATTTAAATATATTATTTTAATAATATATTAATGGTGATATTTTTACAATGAATGTGGAATATATAAGTATATGAGGAGGAAGAGTATTTTTGTGGCATTAAATGTTTAACACATGTTTTGTGTGTTGGTGGACACAATTATTGATCGAAATTTGATTATAGCCTGTAAAATCGTCCGTTTGTGGATTTTGGTTAATTTCTGTTTGGAATTTGGTAAAACTTTCTTCTGCAAAGTTGTAGAGAATTGAATTTCTTTGATATATGAATATCTTTGGCTCGTTGTACAAAGATGACTTGTTGATGAATATCTTAGCTTTGTAGGCAAAAGATGAATTATTGATGAATATCTTTTGCTCAGAATGCAAAGATGACTTTGTTGTTGAATATCTTTGTGAAGAGTGCAAAGATGAATTATTGATGAATATCTTTGGCTCGTAATGCAAAGATGACCTGTTGTTGAATATCTTTAGCCTGTAGTGCAAAGATGAATTATTGATGAATATCTTTTGCTCGTAATGCAAAGATGACCTGTTGTTGAATATCTTTAGCCTGTAGTGCAAAGATGAATTATTGATGAATATCTTTGGCTCGTAATGCAAAGATGACTGTTGATGAATATCTTTGCTTTTGTAGTGTAAAGATGAAGCTGTTGATGAATATCTTTGGCCGTGGTGCAAAGATGAATTTATTAGTATGATTATGAACATGAACTGTGATTTGGTATAACCATGATCTTTGATGTTTCAGGTAAAGGAAAGTGATGAAAATTATCTTTGTCTTGGATGAGGAAAGGAATTTAGAACTACAATTACGATTATGAGTTATACACGTGATTGTGGATGTGAATTGTTGATTGATGTTATAGGGATAAAACATTGTTGGTGGACTTTTAACATGGAGAAGATAATAGATTTTATGGTCTATTTGACTCTTCTAATGGATCGCTTCGTTCATTTGCAACTATGGTTGAAAAGTTTTATCATCTACCATATGTTCTAAATCTACGATTTATTCTTGATGAAGACTATTGATAATTTATTTATCTTTAGTCATAATATTCTTTATCGAGCTAGTTGTGCTCACCCTTTTGTTTCACAATTCTTTTCGTGTAATAAAAGTGTGTATTTGGGTCAAGCGGGATAGCGAGGAATAGAATGGTGGTCTATAGATGTTGAGGGTGAGGTGAATTTAACTTGGAAGGGTGTTTTGCCCACTATCACACAAGATGTCTAATGACATACAACCTCGTGTCATCATAAGACATGGTTGTGCTCATCCACTTCTGCCGAGTATATTTACAAGCACTACCTATATAATCTTGGTGTTTGTTTGGAGTATAATACCCAATTAGAGGCAGTGGAGATAATGATATGTCAAGAGAAGACTCACCATTGGGAAGAATATGATTGTAATCTCTCGTTTTTCTTTGGGGTCTATTAATCAACCAAGGATAATTTCGTGGCCATATGATATCTACCATAACCTAAAAAGCATGGCCTCCCGTATACGAAGGTTTTCTTGAGCACTTTCCAAAGATTCTAATTTCTAAAAGCAGTTTTTGACTATACCTTTATGTAAGGTGTCATTGTGACGTACTTACAGATTGGTATATATTTGTATCCAAACTCACAAAGATATGTGTTGTTGTATTTTGCACGACAATTGTTATAATAAAGTTGTAGTTGTTTTTCTGTACCATATTTTTGGCGACTCAGAATGGGTTGGATGGAATGGACCTATTTTGGGGGCGTTACATGCATGGTATTATATCCCCTTTAATTCAGTAATAACATGCACTGATAAAAAAAATGGCAATAACATAGTTTACATTGTTGTTACTATTATACGTAAAATAATAACAACAATGAAACTATTAAAACCGAACAAATAACAATAAATAAAAACTTACTTGTTGAAGTTTTTGCTCCCTCTTCCAAATACTCCCTCTCTACTCTCTCTGCATTCGTAATTTTATCTAGTTATATATCTTGAACTTTAGGTTGAACAACGTGTGTTCTCAATAGATCACTATAGATGGTTAAATAAGCTCATGCAAGGGGGTACATTTAGGACCAAATTCAAACACTGACACTGATACTGTTGTTTAATTGAGCTTTTTAGTTTACCGAGCTTGCAGGTGTTCTTTCCCGAGGCTTTGCAGTGTTCTTTCCCGAGGTGATGTTTCTATTTGGTAGAGGTCAGAATTTGGCAATGAGGCATTGTGTCCAAATTGGTCTTTCCCAGGTGAGGCATTGTGTCTAAAATTGGTCTTGTATTCGAAATTTGTCTTTTCCAGAGGTGATGTGGCTTTTTTCTTTTACTTCTACTAAGACAAAGCTATATCGGCTTAGAATAAAAATTAAAATTAATTTTTAAAATTAGTCAGCTTTGTCTCTTTGCTCTTCTTAAGACAAAATTATACTGAACTTAGAATAAAAAATTAAAATTAATTTTTAAAAATTGGTCGGCCGGTACAGGCTATACCGGCTTAGAATAAAAAATTAAAATTAATTTTTAATAAAAGCATTTGGCCAGTCAGTTATATCTGGCTTGTAATAAATAAATTACATAGCTGCTGGACAGAATCGAACCCGCGACCTCAAGCTCCAAACATTCGTCAAATGACCACCCGAGCACCACGGGCCTAGCTGTCATATTTTACCTTGGATTTGGATATATCTTAAAACATTCCATTTCCCCCCAAATTATATGTTCTCATTTTTTTATTATAATTAATCGATTATTATTATTATTCTATTATTATTACGAATTGAGTATAAATGAATTACATATAGTAGCGGCTTATGTTTTTTATTATTTTATTACCATTATTATTATTATTATAAAGATCATTGGTGATTAAGTGGTCAAACATAATAATAAAGCACTATGGGAATAGAAAAAAAGTCGACATTTATTATATGGAAAAAGTACATTAGTTTTACCTTTTAAATATTGTTTAGGAAGTCGCTTATTTTCTACCAAGTTATCTTCTTCTCCATGAACCCGAATTTGTTCTCGATATTATTTTCTCTTTTCACCTCAACTCATAATTTGTTTCATCTGGTTTGCCACTTTCACTTCAAAAAATCAAGTTGAAGTTACGATCGAGCAAAATTCATCACTATTATTCACAAGTAAGTTTTTCAAAATGTCATATAATACATCGAATTTGTCGTTGAAGTTGAAAGTAATAAATCGATATTGTTCGACGTTGGTCAATTATTTTGTACGTTGGAAGAGGTTGAATATTTTTATAGATCATATGCTCATAAAAAATGGATTTGAGATTAGAATTGCAACTAGTCATAAACATGCTAATGAATGATATCGATCTAGTAAAGATGTATGTAAGAAAGCCAGACACCAATTGTTGGCAAGAGTTTACGATGATGAAGATAGTAGTAATAAAATAACTAGACGGAGAGACTACATAGAGACGAACAATGTGCAAAGCTAGAATATATGTTGTCCTGATAAGAAAGAGGACAATTGGCGATATCTCATTGTTGAATTAGAGCACAATCATCACTTAGTGACCCCCACCAAAGTAGATTTGATCGAGACTCACGTAAATATTACTCCATTGCAAGAACTTTAATTGACACTTTAAATAAGTCCGGTATTGGTCTAGTAAGATGATGAATGTTTTGAGCACAATGGGAGGTTGGTTGCAAAATGTTCCTTTCTCTCGCTAATGTTGAGAATGTGGTGCGAGATTTAAGGCGTGATTCTCGCAGATGAAAATGATACACAAGTGCTTTGTCAATCATTTGAACAAACTTGCATCCAGGAAGTGCCGAAGAAATTTTTTTCCGAGTGAAACCCGGTGAAAACAACCGCATAGCTTGTATTTTGTGGGTTGGCCCCGATCAAGGTTTATATATCAACGGTTCGGAGAGCGTTGAGACATTTGATAGACATATCTGGGACAAATAAGTATGGCATGCCGTTTGTTCCATTCACGGGTCAACCACCATTATCAGTCTATATTGTTTGGATTTGCACTATTACGAGATGAGACAAAGGACACTTTCGTTTGGGTATTAAAGACATGGCTTGAAGTCATGGACTACAAGGCACCAACAACCATCATCACTGATCAAGACAGAGCCATGAGTAATGCTATTGCTACGGTACTTCCAACTAGTTATCATTTATTGTGTTCTTGGCATATTAGCAATAAATTTCCTGAAATATTGCATCATGTTTATTATGAGCACCCATCGTTCAAAAATGATTTTAACAAGCGTGTGTATAACTCATTGTCCATCGAGGAATTTGAAGCGTTGGCATATTCTGATAAGTTCCTATGAATTGTATACTAATGAATGGCTTGGAAGTTTGTATGATGTACGACAGAAATGGATTCCAGCATATACAAAGAGATATTTTGCCGCGGGAATGACTACCACTGGAAGAAGCGAGAGCATGAATGCCTTTTTTGATGAGTATGTTAATGCATCAATGGTATGCTATGTTTTGTCTTTGCAGAGTCAAAAGGCTGTAGAAAGACAGTTTATCAGGGAGAGGAAGGCCGACTACATAACAAAACATCGTAAAAGGATTATGGTACTCGGTTCATCTTTAGAAGTTCATGCTGCACAAGTGTACACAAAAGAGATGTTTAGACGTTTCCAACGTCAATTAAATCGATTCCATGAAATACAATGTTCGTAAACTTAGTGAGTTGTGTGTCACCGATACTAAGGTTTATCACGATTGTATAATGCGTGAATGCAAATGAAAGTGGTGGAAGATATAAAGAAGTTGTCAACAATCGATAACCGGGATCGATTACATGTAATCGCCAAATGTTTTCTCACGGTGAATTATGCAGCACATCTTGAGATATTTCATAGCAAAGAGTATTTCACAAATACCGACCGACATGATCCTTCATCGGTGGACAAGAGACGCGAACAAAAGCAATGGTGAAGACTTACTCTTTATGTAAGACCCCAAATTTTTTAAATAAAAAGGAATTTCCTTTATTTATTATTTTGAAATAGTAAGGGTTGATTTGATTAATGTGGATAGTTAAGGGTTAAATACGCAAATATTTCAAAATAAGCAAGTGGTTATAAAATATTCATTATCGCTTCGGAGAATATTCGTTTGGTCGTGGAATATTCAGAATGCTTGTGAGAATATTAATACGACTACAAGCAGACCATGTGTGGGCCCCATAACTAGAAAGCGATTGGATGAAGAAAACGACAAATATAAGTTGTTTTTAAATAGCTGGCGTAGTTATTACCAGATTAATCATTGTTGGAATACCCAAAGTGGTTAAAACACACTAATGTCGCGTTGTTGAACAAGAAAGCACGGTATTGCACCAATTATTGATTCTTATGTAAGAAGGCACTACTCAATAATGGTTACGATAATTCTTATTCGAAGATTTTATTGAGTTAATAATTTCTGCGTTGATATTTTTATTCTTCATTGTTTCAATAATTGTCATTACTACGAGTATATTTTCATTATCGAAGCAATAATTCATATTATCTGAATAATATTATTAGATAACATTATTGGCAATGTCTAGAAAGTTACGTCAAGGAGAGGTTTGGTCACCTAATTTGGCGCCTTGAGTAAGAAGAAATTCTTATTGGAAAGCCCCTCTTTCCTAGAAGGCGCTGGTTGTCAATATTGTGATTTCGTAATATTATTTGTGAATAATTAATTATTGATTTATATGATGAGGAAAATATTGATTTTATGTGGATATAGATGGAGAAAATTTTAAAATGACAATTGTTGAAAATTAATATTTTATCTTTTTACGATAAAATAATTCATTTAAATATATTATTTTAATAATATATTAACTGGTGATATTTTTACAACGAATGTGGGATATATGAGTATACGAGGAGGAAGAGTATTTTTGTTGTAATAAATGTTTAAAACATGTTAAACATGTCTGTGGACCCCATTTATCGATTTGAAATGTGATTATAGCTTTGTAAAATCGCCCGTTTGTGGATTTCGGTCAATTTCTATTTGGAATTTGGAAAAACTTTCTTCTGCAAAGTTGTAGAGAATTGAAATTCCTATAAAAACTCGCGAGATTCGAATTTTCTGATGAAAGGGCTATTTATTATGAATTATTGAAGTTCCGAAGCTCCGAAATAATTGATTTTTGGGAGTTTAAAATATTTTTTGTAAGAAAAACGTTTTTTTGTTGTAATTGAGTGGCTCACATGTGTTATAAATGATCTGAAATCAGATTTCTAAGGTGGGCTTGAATATTTTTAAGAAATATTATTATTTTATTAAATTTTACGCTTTTGGTGTTCTAAGATTTTTCCTATAAAATAGGTCTTGGGTTAGAATTGAAAATCACACCGTAAAGCTGAAGTTTTTCTCTCTATATTATCGAGCGTATTCTTGTGAGTATTTTGAGTATACTTTGAGTATTTCTAGGCGGTCTGCAAGTTCCCTTCAAAGACTATATACCCGATATTCTAGCTAGAAATCTTGATCTTTCTTTCGAGGTAAGGATATTATTTTTTTCAGTAATGATATTATTTCTTCAATATCATTATCTTTGAAATGTTGATTTGAAGTTTTTATCAAATTTGGAACTTTTTCATGTCGGGGTTACTATTCATGGGTTCTTATTCATGAGTTCTTATTCACGAGTTATTATTCATGAGTTAATATTCACGAGTTCTTATTCACGAGCACTATTCATGTAAGCGTGAAGATGTTTTTGTGGAATTTCTATCTTTTGGTGTCAGAGTTACTATTCACGTATATAAGACTATTCAAATATCTGAGACTATTCACGATATCTGGTCTTATTCAATAGAAAAATAAAATTTCTTCTTTTCGTCCAAAACATCTATTACGGATACTAACTCGATTGTATCCATGTTTTGATCATTCTTGAATTTTACACCACTATGATTATTTTTGAGGTATTTTTGGACGTGGATAAAACCAAGTCACGAATCCTTAATCCTTAATCCTTGTCATTTTGTTTCACTTTGGATTCGTTTCTTAAAAAAATATTTTCATCATCCTCGGTCTTAAATGATGATATTATGGAATATCTTTGGCTTTGTAGTGCAAAGATGAATGATTTCTTAAGAATATCTTTGGCACAGTAGTGCAAAGATGAATGATTTCTGAAGAATATCTTTGGCGTAGTGCAAAAGATGAGCAGTGTTTAAATGAACATGACGGTGATGAATATCTTTGGCTCATAGTGCAAAGATGAATATTTGATTCGGATGTATATTGATTGATGTTACGAGGGATAAAAGATGAGCGATGAACTTTTAAATTCATACATAGAAGATAGTAGTTTGCATTCTCTACTTAACTCTTCTAATGAATTATTATTTCATTGCGAATATTGATTTAAAATTTGTTGTCTATCAGATTCTATTATATTTTTCCCTGTTAAAGACTAACGATAATTTGTTGTATATTATCTTAGTCATAATATTCTTTTCTTGAGCTAGTTGAGCTCACCCTTTTCCCTTTTGTTCTATTTTTTCTCGGGAGGCGAGAATATAAGCGAGTGCAGTGGGGTATGGAATGAAGGTTTTAGAAAGGATTGTTTAGTAGTCTCGCCATTTTTGTAAAATAATGTATCAATAAATGTGATGAGGATTTATTTGAGTATATATATTGTCAGAAGATAATATTTGTATTCAAACTCACGCTTTCTTGTTGTAATAATAAAGTTGTAGTTGTTTACATACCATGTATTGACAACTCGAATAGGTGATGTATACCTATTTTTGGGGCGTCGAGTTGGTATCGAGCTTAGGATATGATCTCTGGCGGGAGATCGGGGAATAGAACTAGGAGGAGAGCGAGTAAATCCTTCGCTAGTGTGTCCTACCTAAGCTTATTTGTTAGTTGGTCGATATATAGGGATATTATGTGATATATTGATTTCCTTAATTAACCCTTGTTTTATGACGGTATTTGAGAATGTCGAATGAGAATATTAACAATGGAAATGAGGACGAGTGGAGATGCCTGTACTCACCAACGAGGAGAGACGAACTGCAACAGTGGCAATGTTCCTCCTGTGAACAACACCATTGAAAGCAGATGATGAACGAGGGGATGTTTAGAAGTTTTTGCGATTCATGCAAAATCGGACGAGGAGACTCGTGTTCAAAATACTGAGGAGGAAATGATAGCAATTCACGGGTTGTCACACCAAGCATTCAAAGAGTTGGGACCACGAATTTAAGGAAAGCCATATCCGATCATGGCGGAAACATGGGTCAAACAAATTACCAAGATATTCGATGTCTTGGGATGCACGGAGGAACAGAAGGTTCCATTCGCCACCTTTATGTTAAAGTGGCGAGGCAGACTCTTTGGTGGGAGTCGTGAAGCGTACCCATCCAACCGCACTCAAAGCATGTCTTGGGAGACGTTTCAAAAGCTATTTAATGACAAATACTTTCCGAAAGTGTTCATCTATATGAAGGAAGTGGAGTTCATCGATTGGAACAAAACAACATGGCGGTGTCTCGAGACGAGGCAAAGTTTGCAGAGTTATCCGGTTTGCACCTCATTTGGTGGAGAATGAGGAACGATATGGCGGATGTTTCTTAGAGGTTTGAAACCCAGATACGTCGATATCTCATTTCTCATAAATTTTCTCTTTATTCGAGATGTTGTAAAGCAGGGCTCAATTATTAGGCGAGATAACGAAATGCACGGTGTTGAGGGACCACAACCAGGATCGTATCGAGATAGCGATCAATGAATAATGATAACTGCGGAGAAAGAAACAGACGGACAGAAATGGTAACCACTCTGGTGGTAATCATGGCCGTGAAAATAGAAGAAGCGAGTCAGGAGGAGATTTTAAAAAGAGGAGATTTAACAACGACTATGTAAAGATGAGTCTTGGTGAGAAGAATCGGTTCTAAGGGAGGAGAACGACCACCGGTCATATGCTACAAATGCGGAAAAGAGGACATATCGGTCAAAGCGCCCACAACAGATTCAAGGTATGCTATAATTGTGGAAAGGAAGGACATATCGCTCGAGATTATACAGAGAATGAAACCTAGTTCAATGGGGACGGTGACTCAAAAGATCATCCCGAGAAAAGTCAAAGTCAACGATTAGGGAAGAGCGTTTGTTGTGGATTGGTCATAATGCGAGGAACCCAAACGAGGTGATCACGGGTAAGCTATTTATAAATTCTTACGAAGTTTATACCTTACTTGATACCGGTCTTAACCATTCATTTATCTCCCTGTATGTGTTCAACGTTTAAACTTGACTCGGAGAAATTAGACTTTGACCTATCTCGTGGAAACTCCGTTAGAGAAACTTTCATCACATCCATCGTTTATAAATCTTGTTTGATTCAAGTTGGCACCATTACCTTACCGTTGACCTTATCTCTTTAAAGATACTTGCTTTTGATGTGATTTTAGGGATTGATTGGTTAACTCTCGATCATGCCAAAATTGATTGTTTTCGTAAAGGTTGTTAGTTTTCATATTCCTAACCAACCTGTTATTTAATTCAAGCAACTAAACCATTAAAATCGATCATTTATCATATCTAATCATAAAGCTATTCGTTTATTAAAAAGCGGATGTCAAGCTTTCTTAGCCCATGTTATGGATTTGAATAAAGACACGTCAAATTTGAATAATATTCTGTTGTTATTGACTTTCCTGACGTATTTCGAAGAACTTCCCGGCCTACCCCCGAACATGAAGTTGAATTCTTTATTGATCTTCAAACTGCATAAAGCCCATTTCTAAAACCCCATATCGAATGGCTCTATTGAACTTCGGGGAGTTAAAGGTCCAACTACGAGAATTGTTGGACATCGGTTTCATTCTGGTCTAGTACATCTCCTTGGGGTGCTCTGTTTTATTTGTAAAGAAGAAAAGAGCGGAGTATGCGACTTTTGTATTGACTATCGGGGAATTGAACCATGTCACCATCAAGAATAGGTATCCTCTACCTCGTATTTTTGACCCGATTTCTGAGGGGCACAATTCTTTTCAAAAATCGATCTTCGATTCGGATATCATCATTTGAAGATTAGAAGGCGAGGATATTCAAAGACCGCCTCGAGAACTTCGGTATGGGCATTATGAATTCTTAGTCGTGTCTTTCGGACTAACTAATGCTCATGCGGCTTTCATGGATATGATGAACCAAAGTATTCAAGGAATATTTGGATCAATTCGTTGTTGTCTTTATTGATGACATCCTCATATATTCCAAAAGCCGTGAAGATCATGAGCACCATTTGAAAGTTGGTACTCCAAAGGCTTCGTGAAAACCAACTATATGCCAAATTGAAGAAATGCGAGTTACGCTCGAGGAAGTAGCATTCCTTGGGCACGTGGTGTCAAAACATGGAGTATCTGTTGATCCGGCCGAAGATTGAAGCAATACAAAGTTGGGAGCAGCCAAGTCGGTGGATCAATCACGTAGCTTTTTGGCTTATTTGGTTATTATCGGAGATTCGTGGAAGGGTTTTCTCGAATCGCTACTCCATTAACTCACTAACCTCGGAAGGATACAAAATTCGTTTGGGAGCGAAGAATCGAGAAAAGTTTCCAAGAGCTTAAGAGGAGACTTATTTTGCTTTTGTTCTAACAATACCATCTGGTTCGGATGGATTTGTTATCTACAGCGATGCTTCAGGCAAAGGGTTAGGATGTGTTCTCATGCAACGTGGGAAAGTCATAGCCTATGCCTCGCGACAACTTAAAGAGTATGAGAGGAATTATCCTACTCATGATCTAGAGTTAGCGGTGATCGTTTCAGCGCTAAAATATGGAGGCACTATCTATATGGGGAGAAAGTGGAGATATATTCAGACCATAAAAGCCTTAAATATTTCTTCACTCAAAAAGAACTCAACATGCGGCAGCGACGTTGGCTCGAGCTATTGAAAGACTACGACCACACTATTCAATACCATCCTGGTAAAGCGAACGTGGTAGCTGACGCGTTGAGTAGAAGATCATATGCGAACGAATGAGTGCGATGATGTCAAGTATACTGACAGAGCCAACTTTAATAGAAAAAGTTAAGGTTGCTCAAGCCACCAATTCGAAGTCGATGCGTATGAAGAAGAAAGTACAAGAAGGAGCTATTAGGAAGCAAGAATTGATGAAGAAGGAATACTTGAGTCCACTCTAGACTTTGTGTTCCTAACGACTCGATTTGAAGTACAAGATTATGATGGAGGCACACAATACGCCATTTGCAATCCATCTCGGAAGTACTAAAATGTACCGTGATCTTGACATACATTTTGGTGGAACAATATGAAAGAGAGAGATTGCAAAGTTTATCTCGATGTGTTTAACTTGCCAACGTGTAAAAGCGGAGCATCTTGTACCTAAGGGTCCGTTGCAACCACTTGAGATTAGGAATGGAAGTGGGAACACATTACTATGGATTTCGTTGGGTCTTCCTACGGTTTCTCAAGGCATCAATGCTATTTGGGTTATTGTTGATAGATTAACCAAATCCGCTCATTTCTTGCCGTCACGGAGACTTATTCCTCGAACGTCTTCTTTAGTATATGACGTGAATGAGATTGTGAGGTTGTATGGCATGCTTGTATCCATAGTTTTGGATCGTGACCCAAGATTCACTTCAAGATTTTGGGTTAGCTTGCAAAAAAGCTATGGGCACAGATTTGCGATTTAGTTCTAAGCATACCATCCCCAAACGGACGGACAATCGAGAGAGGACTATTCAAACTCTTGAAGATCTATTAAGACTCGTGTCCTAGACTTCAAGGGTAGTTGGGATAAGTATTTACCATTGGTGGAATTCTCCTACAACAACAGTTATCGAGTGCAAGTATAGGTGTGGCTCCATTTGAAGCATTATATGGGCCGAAAATGTCGTTCTCCAATATGTTGGGATGAGGTGGGTGAAGCAACATTGTTGGGACCCAAGTTAAGACGTATGACTCACCGAAAAGATCCAAATGATTCGACAACGATATACAAATGGCACAAGATCGACAAAAGATTTATGCGGATCTTCATCGAAAGGACGTGGAATTTAATGTGGGGATCATGTATTGTTGCGAGTTCTTTCCATGGAAGGAGTTACAAGATTTGGGAAGAGAGGAAAGCTCAATCCACGATTTATTGGTCCATTTCAAATTCTCGAAGGAAGTAGGAAATGTAGCCTATAGACTTGCGTTACCTCGAGTATGTCTCGTGTTCATAATGTGTTTCACATATCCGTACTTCGTAAATATGTGAAAGACCGAACCACGTTATTGAGTTAGAACCGAACGAGATAACCAAGACTTAACGTATGAGGAGGTACTGTCAAGATCTTGGATAGGAAGGAGCATGCCCCACGCTAAGAAAGGTCATACCACAAGTTAAAGTTTTGTGGAGGAATCATGCTATAGAGGAAATGACCGGGAATTGGAAAGCGGAAATGAAAGCGAGGTATCCTCACCTTTTCAAACACACAGTACGTACGCCAATTTCGAGGACGAAATTTCATAAGGAGGGAGGTTGTAGAAGACCGCGAAATTTTTAAATAAAAGGAATTTCCTTTATTTATTATTTTGAAATAGTAAGGGTTGATTTGATTAATGTGGATAGTTAAGGGTTAAATACGCAAATATTTCAAAATAAACAAGTGGTTATAAAATATTCATTTATCGGGGAATATTCGTTTGGTCGTGGAATATTCAGATCGCGGGGAATATTAAATGACGGCAAGTAAATGACCATGTGTGGGCCCCATAACTGAAAGCGATTGGATGAAGAAAACGACAAATATAAGTTGTTTTTAAATAATGGCGTAGTTATTGTTCAACAGATTATCTTGTTGGAATACCCGGTGGTTAAAACACACTAATCTGGCGTTGTTGAACAAGAAGATACCAGTATTGCACCAATTATTGATTCTTACGTAGAAGGCACTACTCAATAATGGTTATGAGAATTATCGCTCAAAGATATTTTATTGAGTTAATAATTCTTTGCGTTGATATTTTATATTCTTTGTTGTTTCAATAATTGTCATTACACAAAGATTTTCATTATCGAAGCAATAATTCATATTATCCGAATAATATTATTTGATAACATTATTGGCAATGTCTAGAAAGTTACGTCTAAGGAGAGGTTTGGTCACCTAATTGCGCGCCAAGAAGAAAAGAAATTCTTATTGAAAGCCCCTCTTTCCAGGAAGCGCCGGTTGTCAATATTGTGATTCTGTAATATTATTTGTGAATAATTAATTATTGATTTATATGATGAGGAAAATATTAATTTTATGTGGATATAGATGGAGAAAATTTTTAAAATGACAATTGTTGAAAATTAATATTTTATCTTTTTACGATAAAATAATTCATTTAAATATATTATTTTAATAATATATTAACGGTGATATTTTTACAACGAATGTGGGATATATGAGTATACGAGGAGGAAGAGTATTTTTGTTGCAATAAATGTTTAAAACATGTTAAACATGTCGGTGGACCCCATTTATTGACTGAAATTTGATTATAGACTGTAAAATCGACCGTTTGTGGATTTCGGTCAATTTCTATTTGGAATTTGGAAAAACTTTCTTCTGCAAAGTTGTAGAGAATTGAAATTCCTATAAAAACTCGCGAGATTCGAATTTTCTGATGAAAGGGCTATTTATTATGAATTATTGAAGTTTCAAGTTCAAAATAATTGATTTTTGGAGTTAAAATATTTTTTGTAAGAAAAACGTTTTTGTTGTAATTGAGTGGCTCACATGTGTTATAAATGATCTGAAATCAGATTTCTAAGGTGGGCTTGAATATTTTTAAGAAATATTATTATTTTATTAAATTTTCGCTTTTGTGTTCTAAGATTTTCTATAAATAGGGTGCTTGGGTTAGAATTGAAAATCACACCGTAAACCGAAGTTTTCTCTCTATATTATCGAGCGTATTCTTGTGAGTATTTTGAGTATACTTTGAGTATTGCTAGCGGTGCAAGTTCCTTCAACACTATACCCATTAGATTCTAGCTAGAAATCTTGATCTTTCGAGGTAAGGGATATTATTTTTTTTTCGTAATGATATTATTTCTTCAATATCATTATGCTGAAATGTTGATTTGAAGTTTTTATCAAATTTAGAACTTTTTCATGTCGGGGTTACTATTCATGGGTTACTATTCATGAAGCGTGAAGATGTTTTTGTGAAATTTCTATCTTTTGGTGTTGAGTTCTTATTCACGATATCAGACTTATTCACGATACTCAAGACTATTCACGATATCTCAGATTATTCAATAGAAAAATAAAATTTCTTCTTTTCGTCCAAAACATCTATTCTCGGATACTAACTCGATTGTATCCATGTTTTGATCATTCTTGAATTTTACACCACTATGATTATTTTTGAGGTATTTTTGGACGTGGATAAAACCAAGTACGAATCCTTAATCCTTAATCCTTGTCATTTTGTTTCTTTGGATTCGTTTCTTTAAAAAATATTTTTCATCATCCTCGGTCTTAAATGATGATATTATGGAATATCTTTGGCCCTGTAGTGCAAAGATGAATGATTTCTTAAGAATATCTTTGGCCCGTAGTGCAAAAGATGAATGATTTCTGAAGAATATCTTTGGCCGTAGTGCAAAGATGAGCAGTGTTTAAATGAACATGACTAATCGATGATGAATATCTTTGGCCTCAGAAAGTGCAAAGATGAATATTTGATTCAGATGTATATTGATTGATGTTACGGGGATAAAAGATAGAGCGATGAACTTTTAAATTCATACATAGAAGATAGTAGTTTGCATTCTCTACTTAACTCTTCTAATGAATTATTATTTCCATTGCGAATATTGATTTAAAATTTGTTGTCTATTATATTCTATTATATTTTTCCTCGTTAAAGACTAACGATAATTTGTTGTATATTATCTTAGTCATAATATTCTTTTTCTTGAGCTAGTTGAGCTCACCCTTTTCCTTTTTGTTCTATTTTTCTCGGGAGGCGAGAATATAGCGAAAGTATTTAGCCTGGGGTATGGAATGAAGGTTTTAGAAAGGATTGTTTAGTAGTCCTCACCATTTTTGTAAAATAATGTATCAATAAATGTGATGAGGATTTATTTGAGTATAGATATTGTCTGAAGATAATATTTGTATTCAAACTCACAGCTTTTCTTGTTGTAATAATAAAGTTGTAGTTGTTTTCGCATCATGTATTGACAACTCCGTAATAGTGATGTATACCTATTTTGGGGCGTCACACTTTAACTCCACATCTGTGACTTGAACAAAATCAAGCAATGCGCTTATAATCATTTGATGAGTAATTACCAGAGTTAGCGAAGCAAAAGCGGCGCTTATTTCATTCGAGGTTACAAAACCATTCTTAAACCGAATGCACGAGGAAAAGAGTTGGTTGACCAAAGTATGATCCGGATGAGAATATTCTTTGAGCTGGCGGAGATGACATTGATTTAGACAATTGGAGATCCAAATCATGATATGGGATACGATAATGACGATGAAGATGCACGAGAGGTGGAAGAAGAAGAGTTTTTTGCCGCCTAATATTTCTCAAACAAAGGGCCGCAAAAAATAATCTAGATTCAAGAGTGCGCCGAGAAAATCATTCCTTCTAAGACTCATCGAAAATGTGCAATTTGTGGCTTTGAAACCGACCACGATAAGCGAAATCACTATCGAGTGCTAGGGCTTCCTAAGCCAAAAAAAAATAGGCGTCGGTTGTATTAATCATTCTATATTTTTTTATTTTATAAAAATGAACATGTAATATGTACTTATTCCTCTTAATGTTATGCAAAGATTAGTATTGGTATAATCTGACTTCTAATATTGATAATCACATTATTATTATTATTATAATAATACTTCACTACTTTTATAAATTCGATAAGTAAATTAATTTCTTAAAATGACTTGAAAAATTATCATCATTACTTATTAAACTAATTGAACTAGTTTTATTAATAATAAAATCATTTCTTAATAATAAAATCATCGCTTAATATATAAAATCATTACTAATAATCATTGCTTAATAATAAAATTATTAATACTAATAATACAAGATTTATAATGATCATTATTTATATTTTATTAAAGAATGATATTTATTTTAATATATTAATAATCTTTTTATTGATATTATTGCAAAGATAAGAAAACATACTAAAGGGATAATAATAAATATAGATATTAACTTATTTCTATTTAAAAAATCTAATTAATAATATAAATTTATTAATAATAATAAATCGTAATATAATAGTAATGCAAGAATATAGATTTTGGGGATGGTGAAGTTTTTCTATAAGGATATATCCTTGGTTGAACTTTAGCAAGCCTAGGCCCGTGGTGCTCTCGGGTGGTCATATGACGAGGTATGGGTGCGTGAGGTCGCGAGTTTGAATCTGCTCAAAGAAGACTACTTAGTTGGTATATCGAAATTTTTTTTCCCTCACCAGTGAGTGATTTATATATCACGTAAGTTGTTTTTTTATTTTATTTTATTTTAATTTCTTTGAAATATAACATATAATGGAGAAAAGAAGAAAAAAAAAATATTAGTTTAAGCATAAGCTCTCAATTTACCCTAAAAAAAAAAAAGTATTAAGTATTAATAAAGTCTAAGCTCCATTTAGTAGAAAATAAAAAAAATATTTTATAAAAACAAATATTTTATAACAAATGTTTTTATTTTTGTTATAAAATATGTTATAAAAACATTTGTTATAAATTATTTTTATAAAAAATTTGTTATAAATTATTTTATATAAAAACATTTGTTATAAAAATATTTGTTATAAAATATTTTATAATAACATTTGTTTTTATAAAATATTTATTTTTATAAAATATTTTATATTCTTTATTTGTTATTATAAAAATATTTGTTTTTATAAAAATATTTGTTTTTATAAAATAACAAATATTGTTATAAAAATAGCAAATAAAGAACTTGTGCCACTATTTGATTTTTATACAAGCCGTAAGAGGTTGTGCCGGTTGGTAATTTTTTTTTTTTTTTTTTTTTTACAAGCCGTAAGAGCTTGTTACGGTTTAGATTTTTTTTTTTTTTTAAGCCGTAAGAGCTTGTTACGGTTTGGAATTTTTTTTTTTTTTTTTATATATACAACAATATATGTCGCACTCTACGTATTATTTAATATTAAAAATTCGTTTTAGTTAAACAAACTGACAACATGTTGACTATGGTGGGGTCCTCCTATTAAAATAAAAGCCGGTACAAGTTGTTACTATTTGGGTATATTTATATTTCAATCTCACCTTCCAATAAGTTTATCAACTGGTTCAAAAGGGGTGTTCAGATAAGACATCCATAAGAATTCTTATGGAAGAAACCATATATATATATAGAGCAAAGGAAGATATTAGATTGAAATTAAATTTGAATAGCCCAAAGTATACAAGCCGGGAAATTGAAACAAATCCAGAATAAGGTGCCAAAGCCCAAACAATTTTTGTCATTTTATTTTCTTTTTGTAACTCTTATATAGTAAACACGCCACGTCAATAATAGTATGTTTTCTAGTCTTAATAAAAGGTCAACAGAAACTAAATGGAGAACATAATTCCATAAGCAGCAGATACACATTACTGGAACAGTGAGAATTTGTATAGATAAGCATGGGAATTATCACATTGCAAAATAAACACTAATTCCGGAATAATTCTACACAGTTATAAAGATGATTTTGTAAAAGTACATGACTGAGGAAAAAGCAAAAAGACGAGCATCGGGCCCTTATCCCTTCCCCTACTACTACAAATTTTTGTTGAGTAATTACTTTAAAAGAGAAGATTATGCAACCCACAAAAGCTGATCTTACTCTGAAAAGAACCAACTTCTTTCCCCCACTATCATTCTTCCAAAGCAGCACCATAAACAATAAAAATAAATAACACTGAAAGAACAGCCCCTACCCTAGTCTGCTCTGGACTGCCCAGCTCGTGAAGACAAGATGATGCCAACAATGAGACCGTACAGGGCAAGAGCTTCAGCAAAGATGAGTATAAGGATCATGCCAACAAAAAGCTTAGGCTGCTGTGCATTAGCTCTGCAAAACAAATCATACTCAGAGAGCAAGCAGTTGACCAGCTTCCAAGCATTTTCATTGCATTAATACCTCAGTCACCTATAATAATAGTCTACTGGACATATTTGCAAAACAACTAAACATTCATAATTCATACTCCAGTTATTGCAGAATAACAAAATTAACTACATTACTTCTATTTTTCTTGTCAATTGCTACATCATTGTTTTGAAATTGGTGTCCTGAATCTCCTGTAGCATTAACCAATTTCTGGCTCCAAACTACATAGTACATCCAAGACATGAGTGCAAGGCTCCCTCCCTCCCAAGATAGGAGACACTTTCATTCATTTTGTTTTGCCAATTCACTTGAAAAGAGAAACTTACTCTCCTTGCCTACATATTCTCTCTCTAAAAAGCTTTCTATCTCTCTTCTTATTAAAGTTCTGATCATTTGAGAAGAGGAAATTGGCCTAAGTAATTGAGATAAGTTATTTAGTTTAATTTATTTGAATTATCTCTTGCTTATTTAAATTTATAGATATACGAATATAAATTGTTAAACACAATTATAAATATCTATATTTCATCTATTTATCAAATAAAAAGTCAGTACTTAAAAACCGAGACTACAGAGATATTCCTCTAAGTGAAGGAATCTGACCGTACTATTTTTCAAAGTCCTAAGTGGCTTTTTATTGATATTATTTATATAAATATCGTAAAGTAAATCCACTTGATAGTTCAAAACAACTAACCCTGGAATATTCCTCTAATAGAGAGTGAATCATCCGAACTGGATTTGAAAATCTAAGTGATCTATCGAAAATATTTATATAAATATCAATTGTGAAACTATAAATTTTGTCAGTACTTAGACACCGAGACTACGGAGATATTCTTCTTAAGCGAGGGAATCGGACCGTACGATTTCTCAAAGTCCCAAGTGGCTTTATTTATAATCATTCACATAATAGATAAAATATTAATTATATATTCTTTAAGTTAAACAAATATATTTGTTATATCAAGTATTGTTTAACTAATTCATTCACTATACTTGATAATTACAGTTTAACTAATTCATTTTCATAACTGATTTATTTGCAATATTTTATATCAACAAGTATTTGATCATAAATTCATTTATTCATAAAATACTTGTTGCACAATATAAAAGTTATTTAAACTTTTATATCACAAACTCAAGTAAATATATCTACTTAAATAGAAGCATATTTGATTCAAAGCTTAAAACAACTTATCTCGCTTAATCGGAAGCATCTTTACTTTAAATATATAAAAGTTATTTAAACATCCAAAAAGATATATCTGTTTAATCCATAGAAATATCGTTATTTATTATAAAGAATAAATAATTCTTTATAAAATTGCATTAAACTTTATATCCCTTATCTGAAGCACTTTTAAACTAAACTAAACTTGATATATTTGCTTAATCAAGAAGCATATTTAAACAAATATAAAAGTTACATAAACTTTTATAACTGAGTTGAAATTCACATATGCTTACATAAGAAGCACATTTCACATATAAAAGTTATTGAACTTTTACTTGATCTTTAATTCTATCTGGTTATTTTAGAAGCATATCTGTATCAAAAACTTTTGTAAAAATGGAAAAGAAAGAGTTAGTTTATTTTATATACATGTGAGAAAGACGAGAAATTATTCAACCAAGACCAGAGTGGTCAGCTGGGAGTTGGATCTCTAGTGAACTTGTGAGGTGAGTAAGAGGTTGTTTCAAGACCAGATTATAGAATAAAACTGAACTCAAAAGAAGTACAACTAAGCTTGAGGAGGGAGCTGAGAGTTTGCTGTCCAAGATAAATTAGTTGTACATACTAGGATGTATGTTGTGAACCTGACAAATCTCTGTGCATTGTGTAATTGAATTTTTATTATCTTGCATTTTAATTTTGGACACTGCAAATTAATTATCTAAAAATTCAAAAAAGCCTAAGGTAATTTTTTAATCAGTAATAATTTATTCAACTCCGTTCTAAATTATTATTGAACTTTCATAATCTACTTTAGTTTTACGTTGCAATGCATCTGCTTCTAGATAGCACTAACATGTACCAACTTGAGAACCAGTACAAATTGACATCATCAAACAATAAATTAGATCAAATGGGAAAAACATACCTAACACCAGCATCACCAACAATTCCAATAGCCATTCCAGCAGAGAGCCCAGCAAGACCACAAGCAAGGCCAGATGAAAGGTGTGCATAACCATCAAAAAGATAGTAGGATTTGGCCTTGGGGTTAATTCCAGTACTGATAATAACAGCGATAATCAAACCATAAATACCCAATACACCAGCCATAACAACTGGCACAATTGACTTCATAACCAGCTCTGGCCTCATCACTCCCATTGAAGCCACTCCTACACCACTCTTCGCCGTGCCATAGGCAGCACCCATACCTATATGAAATCAATGACATGCAGAATCAAAATCAAGTACAATATATAGCTGCAAAGAAAACCAATTAAACAAGTACAATATATACATATGTATGTAGATTTGCCTGTAGATTTTTTTTAATCAAATGTATATAAGATAGTATAAAGTGAAAAATATGCAGGTATATGTTGGTATGTTTAAGCAAGAGAGGGGCTTTAATTCCATCGGGTTCCCTTTGTGAGTATTTTGCACTATTACACTGTTCACCTCTTTGACTATAAGAAGGATAATTGAATGACTTTGTAATCACAAAATAAAATAATGAATGTGTGGTTTTCTCGTGTTATGATCTTCTTTCTTAACAAATGAATAGGTGGTTTTCTCATGTTAGCATCTTCTTACTGTTTCCTCAAACTCTTTCCATGAACAAATTATTTGCATTATAAAAGTGAACATGGTGTGTGCCATCACACTTGGTATATCTACATATAAGCCTACCAGATGAAAAGCCCATATTAGTAATAAATATCCTCCTCTGTCCCAAATTACTCTCCCCCTTTCCCTTCAATGTGTTCCAAAACCTTGTCACTTTAGTTTCTAACTTATGCTAACTGACAGCTATACCTATGTTTTGATAAAGGATATATCTAGTGCGGAGTACAATATGGAACCCAATGAAACTTTTTACACCAATCTCATTACATTCTAAAAATTTTCAAAAGTAAAAAACAACAAAATCGAGATGGAGAAAACATTATATAAAATGTATAATATAAAAAAAGAATGTATATTTAAACTTATAAGATAAAAAGTCTAAATTCACAAAAAACAAATTTCTATTTATAAGTATATATCTATAACAATTTCCAATCTTGTATGTGTTTTCATTATTAGAAGACCAGTTGCATTCTATTGCAAGGAAATAAAAAAGCAAACAGCTGATATTGACTTCAAAATTGTTAACTAACTTGGGGGGAATGTTGAGTATAACACCGCACAAATGAATGCATAAAACTAACGATATACAATTACACATATTTGAATCAGCATAAATAATTAAAAAAGCAATAATGCAATTCAGGAGTAAGTATATATGAATGTAAATAACTGAGATCTAGGTTTACGATTGGGATTACAGGAGAAAACGAGAGCAGCAGCAGCGCCGAGAAAGCCGAAGAATGGCGCAGTTTCATCGCCACTGAATGTTGAAGACATTTTTCCTCAAAGGTTGAATTTAGATGCTACTGAGAATTCGATAAATTGGATCTCGGAATTTTTCTTATGGTTTTCCGTATGTACGTATTTATACATACAGGCGCACGTACGGCCCCTAACAGGCTAACATGTGAGGCTTCTCTCCAATTTCCGAAGCAAATGTGTAATACTCCATGGTCCCACAGATGGTATTTATATTTTAAAATTTGTAAGCATTATAAAATACCAATCAAAATTACTTAATATATTTAGAAAATTTTGGTTGAATTTATTGTTTTCCGTATAGTTGTAAACTCAGGCAAATAGAGCCTGGTTAAGCTCAAGTCTAATTCGTTTAATTTTTTATTATAAAAATAAAAATAAATTATTTATTAAATGTTAAACAGAACAATTCTAAACACTCAATTCGTTTAATTAAACGAATATAGAAGCTTGGTTTAAATAATTTAAATAGAGCTCAACTTGGGCTTTGAGTCGAGTCAGGCCTACCTCGCAAGCATCCCAGTTCATAGGCTTATCAATTGACTTGATCAATCCTGAAACCCGAAAGTTTGGCCCATTAAAAACTCATTTAAATTTTAGGGTCCTTAACACTAATATACAACAATTAGAAAGTATTTATAAAAAATAATACATACACAAAATAATTACAAAAATAACGCAATTCATATTAATAAGGAAACCTACAATTAAGGAGAAGTAACTGCCATAATTAATCATTCAAATTCAAATATCTGAGATCTAACCACAAAAACAAATTCAAATTCAAATTTTATAGGAAAGACTGCACAAATTTTGTACTTTGCAGGAAGTGGCGGAGGCAATTTTCAGAGGAGGTGGAAGCTTCGGAGGAGGTGGTAGTGGTGGCTTCGGAGACGGTGGTGAAGGCTATGGAGGAGGTAGCAATGGCGGTGGTGGCGGTGGCGGCGGAGATGGCGGTGGTGGCTCAGGTGGTGGTTACAGAGACAGTGGAGGTGGAGGCTAGGGCGGTAGTGGCGGGAGCAACCATTTTCTAGTAATAAAAGAAAATTCTCGAGATACTGCAGAGGAAAAGATCATTAGTAATGTAATGGCACCAGAGAGCAATTAAAGTTCATAACATGGGCAGAGATAAAGACATAATTGATGTCATCATGTAATAAGCTAGCTAGCTACTTAATAATAGCACTAGAACACCTTCAGTTCTAGTTTTATAAACAAATTTTGTTTTCTGAATAGCAAAGAGAGAGATAAGAGAGTGATGTGTAATGTAATGTTGATAACTAACCTTTTCGCACAAAGGTAAGCAAACTTTTATACCAAGGTAACCAAACTTTTATACTAAAGTAACCAAACTTTTATACCAAGGTAACCAAACCTTGGTAACCAAGGTAACAAACTTTTATCTTCGAGGTAACCAAACTTTATATACGAGGTAACTAAACTTTTATACCAAGGTTACCTTGGTATGAACGTTAGTTACCTTCAAAATAAAGGTTTGTTACCAACCGCACTATGAAAAAACCGATGGTGTGGAGATGGATTGGTTACCTTGGTATGACGGTTTAGTTACCTTAAAGAAAAGTTTGGTTACCTCAATATATTTAAAGTTCGTTACCTTTGTATGGAGGTGTGGATTGGTTACCTTGGTATGAAGGTTTGGTTACCTTTGCATGGAGGTTTGGTTACCTTAGTATGAAGGTTTGGTTACCTTAGTATAGAGGTTTGGTAACCTTGGTATAAAAATTTGGTTACCAACTGCACTATATAAAAACTGCAGGATTGGTAACCTTGAGATGAAAGTTTGGTTACCAACTGCACTATAAAAAAACTGCAGGTGTGGATTGGTTACGTTGGTATGAAAATTTGGTTACCTTGGTATGAAGGCTTGGTTACCTTGGTATGAAGGTTTGGTTACCAACTGCAACATGAAAAAAGAGTGAACAAAACACCAATAAAAAATTCACATCACACACTCACCTCTCTACAATGTAATAAATAGATCAATAAACACCAATTAACAAAAGAAAGTGATCATAAATTCATAATCAAACGCATATTTTGCATAAAATTAAGATCATAAACCCCAAATGAATAAAATTAAAGAGAAAACCTTAAAAGCTGGTGAGAGAGAAAAAAAAATATATAAGTACTTACAAAAATAAAGTACAAAGAAATATGAAGAACAATTGAAAGAATGAAAGAGAGAGAAGATGGTGATAGATACCAAACTATATATAGATATAGATATAGATATATGGAGAGTGAACTTCAACTAACACTCTGCTTTTGGTGAAAGAGAGAGAAGATGGTGATAGATGTATGGGAAGATGACTTGTGGAGTGAGAGTGAACTTCAACTAAGACTCTTCTTTTGTATGTAAATATGAAATATGTTCTCATTTTACACCCAGCGCCAAAGTAGAAGTAGGAGGAGATGAGAGAGAAAATGGAAGAATAAAATAAGTGCAGTGGGTAGAGACGAAGTCGGCGAGAGTAGCGTCTTCATCTTCTCTCTTCACTCTCCAACCCGCACCTACCAAAACTGTGACGCCCCCAAAATTAGGTATACGTCACCCATCTTGGGTCGCCACTTACATGGTACATAAATTCAAATACAAACTTAATTATACATCCGTAGGTGTAACATACGACAATCAACATAAAGCGAGAGTTCTAATAGGAATATTGTCATTTAGACAATATCCATACTCAAGGAGTCCTCATTACATTTATTGTCACACTATTTAACGAGAATAGTGAGAACTACTAATGCTATCTTCGGGACCATCACTCTTTTCCCGACTCGTCTCAAATTTATATTCTCATTTCAAGAAGAAAACGGTGAAAGAAAGGGTGAGCTCAACTAGCCCAAGAAGAAATATTATAACTAAGATAATGCAGAATAAATTATCAATAGTCTTCAACAATGTTAAAGCGATAAAATACAATAGACAACCGGTTTAGCTGCGGTGAATATCTAATCCATTAAAAAGTCAAGTAGAAAATAAAGTCTACTATCTTTTAGGTTTTAAAAGGTTTTCATCAATTTTTATCACTAAAGACTCGGTTTAATGAATAAACCACAATATCTAATCATCCATGTATCTACGGTCGAGGATTTTCATCAAATTATCAATGGTCGTGACTATCCGAATCACCCCTGGTCATAATCATACCAAAAAACTATCCATCATTGCATTATAGGCCAATCGAGGACTTTTGTCACATCATTTATATCAAGCCATGATTATACTTAGAATGATCCTCTGGTCATAATCATACTAAGTTCATCTATGCACGTAAGCCAAAGATAACATAATATAACATGAAGATGATGATGATGACATAATAATTCAATAAAATAAGTTCATTTAATTAATTTATTAGGGAACTAATAACGCCCAAATTGTCAACATAATCTTGCTTTAGAGAGTAAAATTCAAGAATGATCGGAAGAATATTTCCATGAAAAGATCTTTGGATGAAACGCAAATATCGAGGATATTCTACTAATTTCATGGAGTATAGAAGTCAAAGTTTTAACCAATTGGGTATAATAAAGAATGGAATAACAAAAGAAATCACCACGCATGCGATAGAATCGCATTACAGACGGAGTTATTCCAACGAATAATAAATAACGGAACCAGTCGTGAGGTGAAATTACATGCAAGCAGGATGTTCAACAGAATAATAAATGATGGAACCAGTCCCACAGATAAGATGAGACGAGGATATTAAGCGAGAATAATAAAGATGGAATAATAAAAATGGAACCAGTGCGGTGTAAAACACACGAGACGAGGATATTCTAATGAGAATAATAATAAAAAAGCGGAACGGTCCGGTGTAAAACACATGACAGGATGTTCCAATGTAATAATAGAAGAATGTCACCAAGATGAGGTAAACCACGTATATCTGAGTTATTCCAAGCAGAATAATAAGCGATGGAATAATATGCAGTTCTCTTCATGAATAAGAAAGAATAACACACACCTTACTTGATACAACAAATAATATTCCCTACCTAGAAGAACTGAATATTGGAAAAAAGTGAAGTAGCGAATACTTTTCTTCTTTCTCTCTATAGTTTCTCTACAGAGTTTGATGAATTCGTAAGAAAATAATGAAGGAATGAAGCTTTTATTTATAGGAAAATAGAATGCGATAGTAATTAATCCATTTGAGCTATCAGGATTGATTTACTTTAATCGACGGTCCATATTTAAAGCAAAATCTTTTAAATAAAATATCATATATTCTATTTATATAAAACGTTTTTACTATGTAAACACTACATGCAACACTACGCAAAACACTACGCAACACTATCGTAATAAAATATAATATATTCTATTTATAGAATAACTTTAATAAAATATTTTGTTTTATATAAAAGATGTTTACATTTTATTACGTTAATAATCTGAATAAAACAAAACGTCATTATCATTATAATAATTCATATTATTAATCGTGATAATGGAATCAAACCTGAGTGGAACACTCACATAAAGATCGATAATCAATACAGGTGTCTTCTTATGCAACCACACGTACATCACTTTTTTACTACCGGAAGTAGTTCAACAATATCAAGCAGTAAAACTTCCGTAGTTATTTGATAAAATATTTTTTGTCGTTTTCTCAATCAAATGATAATTACATTATGGGGTCCACCAATGATTGGTAGTTATACGAATATTCCTGCTAAACCAATAATTCCCCACCAATCGAATATAATATAACCACTGCATACTTTGCAAAATTTATAAATATTACCACAACTATAATATTATCTCAAATTCACACCATAATATTAAAAATTATTTCGACAAAATTTAAATCTTTATTGATAAAATCTGGGGTCTCACAAAAATTAATTCCCTAAATTAAGGAATCCTAATTGCACTAATATTGTAAATAAATATGAAAAAGTGTATTATTTTTGTAATTATTTTATGGATGCACCATTATTATAATTATTTTTTAAAATGTACTAATATATGTAATTTATCCTAAATTTTATTTAGGAGTGAGTTAAGTCGAGTTTGGACAAAAATTCAAACCGAAAGTAAAATTCAACTCCACCTTTGTCAATAAGTCGTTTGGCCAGTTATAAACCCAATCCCAATCGAAATGGGGTTTAAAAGGCGTCGATACAACGTATCTTTGGATTAACGACCGATACATGACAATATCTTAGTTATATACTTTCTTTTACAATTTTTTTTCAAACTTATTCTATTATTTTTTATTTATTATTCTTTTAATTGTGGTTAAAAAAAAAATTACACTGTACCGATCATTAGTACCTGCACCGGACGCCCCCCAATTTATCGAAATGTAGTGTGAAAGTGTATAAAATAAATATATTTGTTATTACATATTTACTTTCTCAATTTATATTTATATTTAATATTTTTAATTAAAAATGAAGTATCATATTTTCTTTAAAGTGGTCACCGATTAGAATCAATTCTTATAAATAATTAATATTATATTTAATATCGTACAATATTTTTTTAATATTTGTGGAAAACTATAAAACGATTATATAGGGACGAAGGGAGTAACATATATTGTTTGACCCTATCGGCAAAATAAACTACAGGTTTTAGTATAATCGCCGAACAGCCGAAGCCTCAAGAGCACAAATAGTTAACAGTCTCAGCTCAGTTCAGCTACGGCATACAAGAAGAAGAGAAGAGAAGATAATTTTTTTGGGTTGCTTGAAAATGGCAATAACATTAAACAGTGGATTCAAAATGCCGATTATTGGTCTTGGCGTTTGGCGTATGGACGGCAAGGACATCAAGAATCTCCTCCTCAACGCCATCAAGATTGGGTATCGTCACTTCGACTGTGCTGGTACTTTCTCTCTCGTCTATCTATGTCTATACATGTAGTGTATAATTGTATGTTTTATGTGATATATACCTTTATACATCGTGGGTGTGCTGGAAAATGTGATATTCTTTGAGTTGGGAGGGATAATCTTTTTGTGACTCGATCTTCATGTTTTGCCAACCCACTTCAGGATTCAACTGATTTCAAGGTTAAACAAGCGGACTATCTTCTTCTTCTTCTTCTTCTTCTTCTTTTTCTCTCATTTTAACTTTGCTAGTAAATCTGCTAATTTTTTAGGGAAAAAGCAAATGATTCAAGGTCAATTAATTAGGAGGGATTTTATTGAAGATTTCTTTAGTTTATCCTTTGTATATGCAAATGTGTTGCAAGTAGAATGCATCCAAAAGGGGTTTAACCCATGTGGATAAACAGGCCTTGTGACTTCATAAAAATCATAATATTTTAAGCGGCGCTTACAGTTTAGTAAGAATATGAAACTCATGGTACTGATAAATCATATTACAGAGCCAAATGACTAAATGGATAGATTCATATATCAGGATTTCATTTTTTTACACTTCCGAGCTTGCTTTCCAATATCAAGCACAAGCGATCTATGCAAGTATTGTCGAAAAAGGAGTAAGTTTTTACTTGGTTTGCTGTTAATGAATGAACAAAATAACACTCCTGAATTTGTTAGACTAGTGAAGCACCATATAAATCACTTCACATACACCAACGGTGTCGATGGCTAGAGTATTGTCCCTCATTTATACATGCACAGCAACATGACAAAGTCTCATCTTGTATTATTTATCTACTATTAATAAATGTTATGAATGAAAAACATCTGGAATTTGTACTGTAACACTATAGATTGCTTGTAGTTCTGCTCTCTGTGTCCTTATGGTATTTCAAGGGCTTTTTCATTGATGATGTTTGGCACCGCTTGCAGCTGATTACCAGAATGAAGTAGAAGTTGGAGAGGCACTCACGGAGGCATTTAATTCAGGGCTTGTCAAGAGGGAGGATCTTTTCATTACTACCAAGGCAAGAATGTTGTAGTAAACTGTTTTCTTTCATTGTCTTCGGTTTTTAGAAATTTTCCGGTTCTAGATTGTGTGGGAACAACAATAGTGTTGACATTATTTGTGCCCTGTTTGCAGCTTTGGAATTCAGACCATGGACATGTCATTGAGGCTTGTAAAGACAGTCTCAAGAAGCTTCAGCTAGACTATCTAGATCTTTACCTTGTTCACTTCCCTGTAGGAACAAGGCATACTGGTGCTTCCTGCTTTCACTCTCAGTCTCTCACCATTCATGTCTGTCTATTTCTTATTACATTCTAATCTATCGTAGTTTTACTCCAGAATTGAGGTTGTATGGTTTGATATCATATTTGGGCTGATCTCTTGAAAAGTATAGAATGTGATAACTAGAAGGGAAAAAATGAGAACTCAGACATACCAAACTGGATCATTTATGAGTGCTGGTGGAGTACTCGGCCTGAAAATAAACTGATCTGTGCAACCTTTAGATAAACTCTTGTGTTGTGGGGAAAGATTGGTAGAATTTGGCTGAATTTTCACACAATGTATGGTTTTCAAATATTTAGCTGATAAATTAGATTTCATTCTCCAATTTGATTACCTACGTCACATATTTCTAAGTGTGAAATCTGTGTTCAAGCATATTTGTTTTGTTTCATAAGGAAGGCTTTGTTAATTTCATTTATGTTTTTTGGCTCACTGAAAATAGGAGTTGGTACAACTGATAGTGCCTTGGGTGAGGATGGGGTCTTGGACATCGACACCACCATATCCTTGGAAACTACTTGGCATACTATGGAAGAGCTGGTCTCCATGGGCTTAGTTCGTAGCATAGGAATAAGGTGGTCTCACGAACTCTAAGAAATTTATCCCAATTTGTTCATATTTATTTCATGAGTTCTTGAAAACATCAATGAAAGAAATTCTGTTTTGAAAGGGATACAACTTCAAATAACTTACAAGACTGCAGTTAACCTTATTTTCTTTTTTCTATCCGATAAAAGTAAGAAAAAAAAAATTATACCAACAGACAAGCGATAATTACATCTTGCTTAGGCCATCTCAATAAAAAAAATTGAAATATCAAGGGTATAGAAGAAGTGAAATATCTTAATTAGAACAAATTTCTTACCAATTTACTCATTTTCACTTCCTGAGTATTCTCCTATGAATAATATAATGATTTCAACAGGAGGTTACTTGTTTATAGTGAGCTGTGGTTAAAATGCTTCATCGTGTTCTATACATAGTTTACTTGTTCTGATTGCAAATTTTGTGTGCAGCAACTATGATATTTTTCTAACTAGAGATTGCTTGGCATATGCCAAAGTGAAACCTGCTGTAAATCAGATTGAGACACATCCTTACTTCCAGCGTGAGTCTCTTGTCAAATTCTGTCAAAAGCATGGGGTCTGTGTCACAGCTCACACACCGCTTGGAGGTGCTGTGGCCAACACTGAATGGTTCGGTTCGGTATCGTGCTTGGATGATCCCATTCTTAAGGTTGGTTAAAATTCCTCTTACACTTTTAAAGTGCTTAGATTATTCCTCTCATTCTCGAAGATAATTTATTAAAGGGTGCTGATTCTGTAAAATTGTCGACACAATATTTGCTTATGCGCGGTTAGGGTCTAACTGAGAAATATAAGAAGACCGCAGCTCAAATAGTTCTCCGCTGGGGTATCCAACGAAACACAGTTGTCATACCCAAGTCATCAAAACTTGAGCGACTCGAGGAGAATTTCCAAGTTTTTGACTTTGAGCTAAACAAAGAAGAAATGGACCTCATCAAAACTATGGAGCGCAATCACCGGACCAATCAACCTGCCAAGTTTTGGGGCATTGATCTTTATGCTTAATGCATGTCATAAGTAATCAAGTCCTTTTATACCTCCATAAGTTATGGTATCCCCTGGTATTCTGCAGAGAATAAGGAGACGTGGACTCTACAGAATTCCATCCTACTTGTACCCATGTTTGGAAGTTATCTTTTAATGTTGTTTCTATCATATCCGTCACTCAAGGAAACCATACAATTTTCATATGTATTTCTTTTTCCTTTAAAATTCCTTGCAAGAGCGGGATTACCCTTCCTTATTGAAAGCTTGGATTAATTTAAATTAAGACTACATTTCCAGTATGAAAATAGTATTGGAATGACAGTATTTGTTGTTAGCTTTGCCTCGCGCAGGAACTGAAATTTGCCCTGTTCATCATTTGGTAAAAACATTGGATGCAATCCTTTTCAGAGGAGACTTGGTGGATAGAGATCCATCCTAGCTAATACCCAGAATTCAGTGGCATTGGTTTATTTGTTCTCTCACAGCACACAACCAAAATAGTAATAAATCTTCTTCTTACGTACTGCTTACTCGAATGATATTAGGATCATATGCATATTTTAATAATGTGTCATTATCCTCTAAATTTGGAGCAACGAAGCTCGTGGTCCTCTCCCATAACCATTTAAACAAAACAAAAAATGTATACATAAATATATTCACAAGGTCTTGACTTCCTCTTACCCAGTGTTGTTGCTCAGATTCCAGAGCTAAACAGTAAAAGAGTAATTACTTGTACAATTAAAAAAACCTCCCATCATTTGCTGAATTTCCTATCAAGTGAAATAAGTCGGACAAAAAATGCCCCAAACTCGTACCCAGTTCAGTACAAACTTAAACACATTAAAAGAATTACATGTAACAAACATACAAGGATATACATTCCCATATAAACATTAGTAAACAAGCGGAATAATAACCGACCGGTTGCTAGGGTAATTGTCAAATTTACGGAGATACCACCTGTGTGTGTCTGCTGCTGCAAGTGCAAGATTTGCCACCTGCAATCAAAATAAATTTATACAATCTTTTAGGAAAATAATTAGTAATATGTAATAAAAGAAAATTCTGTTTGCAACTACTAATATTTTGATATTTCTTCAAGGGAATAAAGAAATACCACAAATGCGAAAAGTAACCAGATTGTGAGATCAGCACATCCACTAGCAACCAAAAGACCAGCATATATAACCTTCATTAGGAGCAAAAGGGCACATATAAAAATTTTGGTAAAACTTGACACTTCTCTTTAGTTTAGTGGACATACGAAGAACCGGGCATAATATACAAATCAAAAGAGTTGACAGAAAATAACGTGTGTGTGTGTGTGTGTGTGTGAGAGAGAGAGAGAGAGAGAGAGAGACTTACAATCTCAGCCAAGTAGTGTGGAGATGAAACATAATCAAACCAATCACCTTTGGGAACTAAATATGCTTCAGCTTGTGCCGTGTTCTCTCGCAACGAGCCCTATTCAAAGGGTGAAAGATATCATAAAGGTGCCAAACCTTAGTAGCAAAAACTGTCAAATATGGCCACTTACATAAAGTGTGAATAGCTGCAACTCACCAGAGAAATGCAATCATCCATTGTTTATTAAAAACTTCAGTAAATTCTGCTTTTCAATACTCCATCCGTTCCACAAAAAGAGTCTTGTTTGCAAAAATACTTTGTTCCACAAAAAGAGTCTACTGTGTAGCAATAGTAGTATAAAATAATACAATATCCTCAAGTTTGTCATCATAATTTCATCATCACACCACACTACTAAACTAACATGTATACACGGAACACAAATATATCCTTAATGTTTGCAAAAAGTATATGAGACTCTTTTTGTGAAAAGGATGGGACTACTAATTTTCATTAATGCTACCTCATCATACTGAAAATCAAAGAACTACAATATAATATATAATGTGATATGAAGTTTGTGTATTAAAAATAAATCAATATTTATTTTATAAATACATATAACTATAGATAAAAAATGGAGCTCATAAGAAAAATGACAAGAAAAATCAAACAGCTGGAGTGGCTAGACATAATGCTTACAAGGATTGCATGACAACGGCGCTGGTGAACCCAACCCCATAAGAAAATAGCTGCCCCAATCCATGCGTACCATCTCTGCCTCATGAGAGGATTTGTTAATCCAAACGCGTCAAATTCACCGACTGACATCTGATTCTTTCCCTTGACAATGAACTCCTCCACCCATTCTGTTGCAAATTTGAACACCTCAGGTGCAAAGGTACAGCAAAGAGACAAGGGAGCGGCCGTGTAGAAGCTAGTCTCAGAAAGGTAACAAAAATTCAACAAAATACTTATGAAAAACAAACATAACAGTGTCAGTAAAGGAATGAAAAGAAAGGCAGAATTTCCTGCCAGTAATCAGTCCAGCTTCTAATCACAAAGCGCAACCCTCAGTTGAATTGATGTAATACATTTCAGCAACAATTTTATAAATTATAAACATGCCAGAAGAGTCGGGATTTGAGTTTTCATGTGTTTGAGGATAAATCTGATCTATCAACTTCCAATCAACTTAAAAATAGGTTTAAAAGATAACAATGATCGAACTACATCCCAAAATAGAAAACATATTGATAACTGATTACCAACAAGCATAAAAACAGCCAACCACAATTCTGAAGGACTGTCCAACATAACTGGCATCTAGATTCATATTTTATGCTTACATGTCAGAGTTAATGTTACCTGCCATAGACTAGACCTGCAACATGTGATATCAATAACAAACACAGAATCAAAATAGTTTGTGTAATTGAGTAACAATTAATAGCCTAAACAAAATATGTTAGTAAGTATGACACGGTCAAACAGATTCTTCTTGGAGTGCAGTTACTCCTGTTGAAAATCTAAATCATGCAAGACTCGAGAGAATTAAATGAGATGTTATATAGTAATCAAAAAAACTTACTATAGGCCAGTGAGATAGCCAAAAATGTGCATCCGAGCTGTTGGACTATACTTAAAAACGTATATAGTCTCAAATAGGCGTTTCACAACTTGAGCTTCCATTAACATTAGAAGAAACACAGACTGCCAAACTGTATAGGTATGTGCTGTTGTTGTGGAGTGTGATGTATACAAGGAGAATATGTTCGACCCTCCAGTCAAATAGCTGGCAATAGAAGAATAAATCACTGGTTCAGATGCATACGGAGCCATTCTATATGCATAAAACCAAGTCGCAACAATGAGAAGTGTTGTCCACAGAACACCAACCGCGTAATAGTGACAGAAGAATCTCTGTGGAACCGTGAATTTCTACAATGAACAATAACATTATTTTATAACTTAGATAAGTAGATTGCTAAAGAACAAACTAAAATAGACTAAATAGACAACATACACAGGCAGAAATGTTAAAAAGAACTCCTAATTAGAAGAATAAACCACTAGTTCATATTCTTTATTTCCAAATCATTTATTGAGCAACTTGCATTACAATATGAACTAAAAGAACTCCTAAATATCTGTAGAAAGAAACAATTTTGGGATCAATAAGAGTCCAAATCACTTCAAACCCTCAATCCAATGTCCACCAAATCCTAAACTAAACAACTTACACATAAACATTTGCAGATATATAGATGGGTGTATGTATAATTACTTACATGTGATGATGATTGCATTAATTTGCCTCTCTGAGCAAACCCAGCTACAACTTGGTGAAATCGATTAAGTCGAGACGAAGGTATGGAAGCGATGAGAATGGGGAAAATCCCGGCTATCCATGCCAATCTCAACAACCCAACAATCCCTATGTCCATTAAAATGATCAGACTGCACAAAAACAAACAAACATGAGTTAAATAATTCGTTCCAAAAGGTTCCTACACAGCTCCAAACAGGAGGAATTGCCACAAAACTACTTAGTATGCTCACTTTACTGCAACAAGTAACGAGAAGACACAATTGGAGCTAACATTTTCGGAATGTATTAAGAGTGCTGCTATGCTTTGTAGGCCGATAGTTTCTCCCCGAACTTGGGCTTCGCCAATTTTTACCAGATAGTGATTAATGAACTTTCCTACTGGATTCAGTCCGGACTCGAAAAGGATTTGTTAATATGATTTAAATCTGAGAATTGAAAATATGATATATTAAAACTATTCGAATTCTTATTGTGGTTTGATATATATTTGATTAGATGTTCCATACATTCTCTTATTATATATACAAAATTTAAATCAAATTAAGATAATTAATTATTATTGTTTTGTTTTGTTTTTAATTTTGATTATAATTTTATATTTGTAAAGTGTAATAGTAAATATATTTTCTTATTTCTAAGTAAAATAACAAATTCAATTTATAATTATATTTATTACTCTATCCGTTCCATGATAAAAGTCCTAGTGGACTTTTCACGCATATTAAGAAGAGGAATGAAATGATAAAATTGTCCATAATAATATGTCATTAATTATTTTCAATGTAGGTGAGAGAGTGACTTTCTAGCTATTCAATTCAAAATATTCTCTCTCCATACTTATTAAATACGGAGAGAAAAATAGAATAATAAAAGTATGAGATATTTAATATTACGGGTATAATAGGAAAAATGTGTAAAAGTTTGATTATTAAAAGAAAGTGAACATTTAACATGGGACTACCTAAAATAGTAATAAGGACTTTTATCATGGGACGGAGGGAGTATAAAATTAGTTATTATATGGAGACTCGAATTCGAACTTGATTTTGAAGCTCACGAGTAGTTTAAATATAATTCGATCCGAGCCGAATCGAATCGAATCGAATTCGAGTACGAAATTATCATTTCGAGTGGAATTCGAGCAGCTATCCGTTCACTTTGGTTCGATTCGTTTACATCATTAACCTTTCTTTATAACCTGTTTCACTGTTTGGAATAAGTTAAGCCAGTGAAATATTGGTTGTTCGACACTACTTCGCATTGCCTCCTACTCCCCTCCATTACGCATTTTTTAAATTCTATTTAATACATAAATTATTTAATTTTAATAATTTTGTAATTAATGATAAAATATATTTATAAATAATTGTTGATATTATGATCAATTCTACATAAAAAATATTTTCACCATTAAAAAATAAAAAAATTATTTATTTTTAAAATTTTGATGAAAATTTTACATGTTCATTAAATGGTGAAAAAATGTGAATTACTTTTATTTTTGAAACAATTATACTACTCAATCTAGTAAATATATTAATATTACTCATAATTATAAAAATATGATGTGTAGAACCCTAACTTTTTATGAATAAGATTTATTTTTCTTTATATATTATTCTAAATAGTAAGGTATTGATTTGATAAATGTTATAGTTGTGGATGATATGCGCAAATTATACAAAGTAAACAGTTGTTAGAAAATATTCATTTTGTCGGGAATATTATATTCGGTAAAATACGACGGCACCGAAATAACCAATCATTGGTGGGATCCACAACGGAATAATTGTCGAATATAAAAAGCGACAGAAATAACATTTTTTAAAATTGACGGTAAAATTTACCGTTAAGCATTCAAGAAATCTTCGGTGATAAAAGAAATGTCGATGTCTGGCGTTATTCCACAAGTAGACAGCGATATTGCACAATATCTCTGATTATTGATTCTTACGTAAGAAGTCACTCACTTTCATTCAATAATTGTCACAGTAGTTGTTGCATAGTATCTCATATTATTGATTCAATAATTGTTACAGTAATATCTGCACAATATTTTATACTATAAAATCAATAGTTGTCACGACATGGTAACTCATATTATTAAAATAATATTATTAGTTAGCATAATTAACAATATCTAGAAAGTTCTGTGAGTAAAATGATTAGGTTATCTAATTGCGCGCCAGCAATGATAAATCCTTATCGGAATATTTTCTGTGAATGATCTGGTTATCAATATTGTGAGTTATAATATTAATGATGAATATTTGTTGAAATATTGCATTGATTAAAGATAAGTATAATAATTGATGAGTGGTAGATATTTGTTCAATTTGTGATATAAATAGAAGAGTTTATTGTGAGACCCCAAATTTTATGAATAAAGATTTAAATTTCTCGAAATATTTTTTTTTTAATATTATGGTATGGATTTGATATAATATTATAGTTGTGGGTAATATTTATAAATTTTGCAAAGTATGCAAGTTGTTATAAAATATTCGTTTGGTGGGAATGTTCTTTTTTTGTCGGGAATATCCGCATTTTTGAACAATCATTAGTGAACCCACAACGGAAGTATTATCGTAGTAATAAAAGCAGCGTAATTATTTTTATGAAAATAACGGCGGAAGTTTTACCGTTAAAAGCTGATTGAACTACTTGGTAGTAAAAATCACGATGTCTGGCGTGGTTGCGTAGTAGCACGTGGTATTGATTATTGATCTTTACGTAATAAGTCACTCGGTTTATACTCAATTATTATTACGATGAATTGATGCATCATATCTCTCATATTATTGATTCGATTATTGTCACGATTATCATCGCATTATATGATATATTATTAAATCGATAATTGAGGCGACAAAGTTATTCATATTATTAAATTGTAATATTTACAATGTCAGAAGTTACGCGAGGAGAGGTTTGGTCACCTAATTGTGCATGATATAGGAGAAATCCTTATTGAAAAGCCCCTCTTTCACAGGAGCGACACGGTTGTTAAATATTATGAGTTATAATATTAATGATGAATAAGTTCGTGTTGATTAAAGATGAATTTGATAGTTCCATTGTGTTGGGATTATTTGTGTTAGTAGAAATCGACATTTATTTCGATAATAATTGATGTCTGGAGATTATATTGTTCAATCGGGTATTTAGGGCACTTTTTGTGTCAGAGTACTATTCACGAGTTACTATTGAGTCACATTCACTTACTATTAGGGGAGTTGGTGCAACATTGATGATACTTGCATGACTAAGTTAAAAATAGAGGTATAGTTGAAGGTACTATACTATAATTAATTTTTTCACATGTTTAGAACTATTGAGTCACATGATTTACTATTGATTCACATGATTTACTATTAGGGGAGGTGGTGCAAGTTTGATAATACTTCGATGACTAAATTAAAAATGAAAGAAATGTTGGAGGTATTATACTGTAATATTTTGAGCCCCAAAACGTGCAATTATCGAAACTATATTTTTCTATAAATAGAAGCTCATTCTTCCTTCATTTCTCACCAATTCACTAAAGCTTTAGAGCCATTATTATAGAGAGAAATTATAGAGAGAAAGAAGAAGAGAGTCTGCTACCTCACTATTCCAGTATCCAGCTTTATTCTAAGGTAAGGGGTATTATTTTTTTTCTTATTCATGAAGAGAACTTTTGTTATTTCATTCTTCATTATTCTGTTGGAATAACATGTATACGCAGTCTACCCTATACTTGGTGAAATTCTTTTGTTATTCCATTCTTTATTATTATGTTGGAACATCCTGTCGATGCGAATTTCGCCTGACCTGGTTCCGTTATTTATTATTCTGTTGGAATAACCTGTCTATGCGAAGTACCGCATGTATGGTGATTTCTGTTGTTATTCCATTCTTTATTATTATGTTGGAATAACATGTTTATCCAATCACCGCATACGTGGTGAAATTCTTCTATTATTTCGTTCTTTATTATTACGCCGGAATATCACTCGCTAAATGCGTTCACCTTGGGACACAGCTCCATTATTTATTATTACATTGGAATAACCTATCATCTTGATCTATCGCATGCATGGTGATTTACATTGTTATTTCATTCTTTATTATTACATTGGAATATCACAGCCGATGCGTTTACGCGTGACACTGGGTTCCATTATTTATTTTTACATTGGGAATAACACATGCATGCGATCTATCACACGCATGGTGAATCCATACATTATTTCATTCTTTATTATTTTGTTGGAATAACCTGCCTGTGTGGATTACCACATACATGGTGAATGATCCTTTGTATTCATTCCTTATTAAATTGTGAAAATAATCTGTTTACGTTAATTATAATGAGAGTCATAATAAAAGCATTGGACTGATGAAAATCATGGGTATATGAAGTATTAGTAAGTGTTATGATGAGTTATGTTGGTTATTATGTAAAAACATGAAAGTTTCTTAGAAATCACAAAGGGTTGAAAAATTAGATTTTGGTGAAAATGGAACATGAAATTCAATTGACCATATCTCCTATTATATTTCGAATTTTTGGGTGTGGTCAAGTTCTAGAGTTAGATTTATGAGTTATCTAACTTATCCAAGTGGAATCACTGGAAAAGGTGTTGTAGATTTTCGTGTGGACTGATTTTAGCAAAGGAGACAAAAACTGCCAATTTAGAAAAAGCTACTGTCCAGATTTTTAAAAGGGCATTTTCGGCAACTTAATTTGTGAAAAAAATTCCAGCCTTTTGGGACATGAAAGTATATGGTATAAAGTACCTCCTGTCCAAAAATGAGCTCATTCCGACTTAAAATGAGCAAGTTATGACCATTTCAATATTTAGGTTTTTCCGACGAATAACGCTATAACCGGAGTTCTATAACTCCGATGACCATGAAATTTAAACTGGAAGATCACGTTAACATGTGTAAGATCCTGCCAAGATTTGAAAATTTTTGGAGTTAAACTTAAGGTAGCTATTTTCTTAAAGAATTAATTAGAAATTAATTTTTGAAAAAATAGTAAATGAATTTTAAAAATTCCGAGAAAAATATATGTTTATTATGGGACTATATTCTGCTAAATCCCAGAAAAGAAATATTTTTGGGACTGATTTGGTATTTTTCATGAAAATGGTTTAGTTACGAACATATGAGTTAAATATGTTATGTGAAGTAACAATGTTGGAAAATAGGATTTTATGGCTTGGAAATCCTATATAGGGTATATGCAGATTTTTGATAAGGGATTTGATTATTGGTGATGAAATCTTATGAGTATGACATTTTTGAATGATTAAATGCATTATTTGGTAAAGTGTAAACAATTGAAATAAATTGTTTATAAGTTTAAGAAGTGATTAAAATATTGTTATAATAATAATAATAATAATAATATTAGATTATGAGTTTATTAGGTGGTTGATAATATTTGGATAAATTTAAAGTCTTTAATATTTATCCTTGCTTTCGTTTGATTAATGCTTATATCATTGTCATCATCCTCATGTTTATATGGTGATGAAAGTTATCTTTAGCTTACATGCAAAGATGGACTGTTGATTATTGAATTGTATATCTTTGGCTTACGTGCAAAGATGGACTGTTGATTATTGGTTTTATAGTTGTATATCTTTGGCTTACGTGCAGAGATGGACTTGATATGATTATGACCAAGGATCATTCGGTATAATCCAGACCTGTAATGTTATAAACGATGTGGTAAAAGTCCTCAGTGGCCTGTAGTGCATTGATGGATAGTTTTTGGTATGATTATGACCAGGGATTATTCGGTATAGTCACGACCATTGATGATTTAATAAATATCCTTGGCCCATAGTGCAGGGATGATTCGATGTTGTGGTTTATTTATTAAGCTGAGTCTCAGCGATTAAGTTGATGAAAAACTTTTTAAATCATAGAAAAAAGTAGATTTTATTCTCTACTTGACTTTTCTAATGGATTGCTTGTTCCGCTGCAGTTAAACTTGATGTCTATTATATTTTATCAGTTTAACATTATTAAAGACTAATGATAAATTATTTTGCATTATCTTAGTCATAATATTTCTTACTGGGCTAGTTGAGCTCACCCTTTCTTTTTCATCGTTTCTCTTGAGAAATGAGAATATAATTGGGGACGAGTCGGGAAAAGGAGTGACGGTCCAGATGATAACATTAGTAGTCCTCACTATTCTGTTAAATAGTGTGACAATAAATGTAATGAGGACTCCTTTGAGTGTGGATATTGTCTCGATGACAATATTCCTATTAAAACTCTCAGTTTATGTATTGTCGTTGTGACGCCCCCAAAATAGATCCATTCCATCCAACCCATTACGAAGTCGCCAAATACATGGTACAAAAATAACTACAACTTTATTATTACAACATATAAAGCTGTGAGTTTAAATACGAGATATTGCCATCTGCAGGCAATATCCACACGCAAATAAATCCCCATCATAATTATTGATACATTATTTTACAAAAATGGTGAGGACTACTAAACAACTCTCTCTAGAACCTTCATTCCATACCCCGACTAGTACTCGCTACATTCTCGCCTCCGAGAAGAAAAATGGAACAACAAGGAAAAGGGTGAGCTCAACTAGCCCGATAAAGAATATTATGACTAAGATAATATACAACAAATTATCGTTAGTCTCCAACAGGAAAAATCTAATAGAATACTGATAGACAACAAATTTTAAATCAATATTCGCGGTGAAATAATAATTCATTAGAAGAGTTAAGTAGAGAATGCAAACTACTATCTTATGTATGAATTTTAAAGTTCATCGTCATCTTTTATCCCTGTAACATCAATCAAACATACATACGGAATCAAATATTCATCTTTGCACTCTGAGCCAAAGATATTCATCGATTAGTCATATTCATCTAAACACTGTTCATCTTTGCACTACTGACCAAAGATATTCTTTAAATCATTCATCTTTCAGACTACGTATGTGGCGCCCCCAAAATAGGTCCATTCCATCCAACCCATTCGAGTCGCCAAATACATGGTACGAAACAACTACAACTTTATTATTTACAACAAGAAAGCGTGAGTTTGAATACAAATATTATCTTCTAGACAATATCTATACTCAAATAAATCCTCATCACATTATTGATTCATTATTTTACAAAATGGTGAGGACTACTAAACAACTCTCTCTAGAATCTTCATTCCATACCCCGAACTAAGTACTCATTTACATTCTCGTCTCACGAGAAGAAAAATGGAATAACATGGAAAAGGGTGAGCTCAACTAGCCCGATAAAGAATATTATGACTAAGATAATATACAACAAATTATCGTTAGTCTCAACGAGGGAAAAATCGATAGAATACAATAAACAACAAGTTTCGGATCAATATTCGCAATGAAATAATAATTCATAGAAGAGTTACGTAGAGAATGAAATCTACTATAATCTATGAATTTAACAGTTCATCATCAATATTTTATCCCTGTAACATCAATCAATATTCATCTCAAATCAAATATTCATCTTTGCACTACAGGCCAAAGATATTCATCAATCGGTCATGTTCATCTCAACACCTGTTCATCTTTGCACTAAAGGCTAAAGATATTCATCAGTCGGTCATGTTCATTTAAACACCTGTTCATCTTTGCACTAAAGGCCAAAGATATTCATCAATCGGTCATGTTCATCTCAACACCTGTTCATCTTTGCACTAAAGGCCAAAGATATTCATCAATCGGTCATGTTCATTTAAACACTGTTCATCTTTTACTACGTGCCAAAGATATTCTTCAGAAATCATTCATCTTTGCACTACGGGCCAAAGATAATCAATAATATCATCATTTAAGATCGAGGATGATGAAAAATATTTTTAAAGAAAGCGAATCCGGTGAAACAAAATGACAAGGATTAAGGATTTCGTACTTGGTTTTATCCACGTCCAAAAATACCTCAAAATAATCATAGTGGTGTAAAATTCAAGAATGATCAAAACATGGATACAATCAAAGCTAGTATCCGAATAGATGTTTTGGACGAAAAGAAGAAATTTTATTTTTCGATGAATAGTGCCAGTATCGTGAATAGTCAGAGTATCGTGAATAAAGGCGAGTATCGTGAATAAGTAACTCAGACACCAAAAGATAGAAATTCCACAAAAACATTTTCACGCTTCATGAATAGTACTCGTGAATAAGTAACTTCGTGAATAAGTAACTCATGAATAGTAACTCGTGAATAGTAACTCATGAATAGTAACCCCAGACATGAAAAAGTTCCAAATTTGATAAAAACTTCAGATCAACATTTCAAAGATAATGATATTGAAGAAATAATATCATTACGAAAAAAATAATATCCCTTACCTCAAAGAATCAAGTGCCGGAAGGAAAGGTCGGAAGTGATCTTTGGATGGAACTTATCTTGAACAAACAACTCTCAAAGTATCTAAATACTTACAAAATACGCTCAATAATATAGAGAAAGAGAGAAAACTTTGTTTCGGTATGATTTTCAATTCTAACTTAGCCCTCTATTTATAGGAAAATGTTAGCTTGGCAAAGCAGACTTTGACTGCTTTACCGATGGCTTTACTCGCTACTATTGCCACCCACCACATTTGAAATAAAATTCAGCACATTTCTTCACCAACCACAAGTGGGGCCCACTCAATTCTAGAATTTTCCACCAAAACCAATTATAAACCTAATTTAGAATCGGACACCTCTTAAAATTCATAACAAATCATTCGTGAATTTTAACGGTTCAAAATTTGTGGACATATACTCAACTTATGTATGTATAACATACCCAAAAATTACCACAATCCAACGGTCGGATTAAAAATTATAACCCCGCAATATATCTCAAAACCCCGATTTAATTTTAATACCTCAATCCAGATAAAATATCGATAAAACACCTCAACATAATTTCTTCATTTATAACCACATAAATAAATCCATCATTTATATCCACATAAAATAAATATTTCTTTATCATATGAATCAATAATTAATTATTCACAAATAATATTACAGAATCACAATTATGACAACCAGTAGTTCGAGGAAAAGGGGCTTTCCGATAAGGATTTCTCCTTCTTGGTAGCGCAATTAGGTGACCAAACCTCTCCTTGATGTAACTTTCTAGACATTGCCAATAATGCTATCTAATAATATTATTCAAATAATATGAATTATTGATCCGATAATGGAGATAATAATGCGGTGACAATTATTGAACAACAATAATATAAAATATCAACGCAAAGAATTATTGAATCAATAAAATAAAATATTGAGCAGTAACTCTTGTGAAAATTATTGAGTAGTGCCTTCTTACGTAAGGATCAATAATTCAACAATCTTGCATAATACCGGTGTGCTTTCTTGTGCAACCACGCGTATTCATCAGTATTTTAACCACCGGGTATTCCAATGATCTTTAACGGTAATAACTACACCGTTATTTTTAACCAACTTATATTTGTCGTTTTCTTCATCCAATCGCTTTCGTTATGGGGCACACACGGTCATTATTTGGTCGTAAATGCGAATATTCCCGACAAAGCGATCGAATATTCCACGACCAAACGAATATTCCCAAACAACAATGAATATTTTATAACCACTTGCTTATTTTGAAATATTTGCGTATTTAACCCTTAACTATCCACATTAATCAAATCAACCCTTACTATTTCAAAATAATAAATAAAGGAAATTCCTTTTTATTTAAAAAAAATTTCTGGTCTTACACTCTGAGCCAAAGATATTCAATAATATCATCATTTAAGGATGAAGATGATGAAAAATATTTTAAAAAAGCGAATCCAATTGAAACAAAATGACAAGGATTAAGGATTAAGGATTTGTACTTTGTTTTATCCACGTCAAAAATACCTCAAAAATAATCATAGGGGGTGTAAAATTCAAGAATGATCAAAACATGGATACAATCAAAGCTAGTATCCGAATAGATATTTTAGAATTTAAAAGAAAAATTTTTATTTTCTAATTGAATAATCTTCAGATTCGTGAATAGTCTTGTAGTATCGTGAATAATAACTCTCGACACCAAAAGATAGAAATTCCACAAAAAACATCTTCACGCTTCAATGAATAGTACTCGTGAATAGTAACTCATGAATAGTAACTTCGTGAATAGTAACTCATGAATAGTAACCTCGACATGAAAAAGTTCCAAATTTGATAAAAAGTTCCAACCGATATTTCAAAGATAATGATATTGAAGAAATAATATCATTTGAAAAGAAAATAACATCCCTTACCTCGAAAGATTAGTACTTTACAATTTGGAATAGGGTATAGTCTTTGAAGGAACTCTGCACCAAATCTAACAATACTCAAAGTATACTCACAAGAATATTTCGATATATCGAGAGAGAAATAGAGAGAAACTTGGGTTTACGGTGTGTTTTCAATTTAACCTAAGACCCTATTTATAGGAAAATGCTTAGAACACCAAAGTAGAAAATTGAATATAATATTAATATATTTTTCACATTTTCTTTAGCCCACCTTAGACAACTGATCTCGGCCCATTTGAATCACATGTGAGGCCAACTTAGTTGCAAAAAAACGTTTTTCTCAAAATAATTAACTAAAACTCCCAAAAATTAATTATTTGAACTTGATAATTCATAATAAATATCCCTTTTATCAAAAAATTCAAATCTAGCGAGTTTTTATAGAAATTCAATTCTCTACAACTTTGCGTAAGAAAGTTTTTTGAATTCCAAAGCGAAATTTGACCCGAAATCCATAAACGGGCGATTTTCAAGGCTATAATCAAATTTCAGTCAATAAATGGGGTCCACTGTGATGCCCCCAAAATAGGTATACATCACCTATTCTGAGTTGTCAATACATGGTACAGAAACAACTACAACTTTATTATTACAACAGTAAAACTGTGAGTTTGAATACAAATATTATCTTCAGATAATATCTATACTCAAATAAATCCTCATCACATTTATTGATACATTATTTTACAAAATGGTGAGGACTACTAAACAATCCTTTCTAAAACCTTCATTCCATACCCCCGACTGCGTACTCGCTTATATTCTCGCCTCCCGAGAAAAATGGAACAAAAAAGGAAAAGGGTGAGCTCAACTAGCTCAAGAAGAATATTATGACTAAGATAATATACAACAAATTATCGTTAGTCTTCAACAGGGAAAAATCTAATAGAATACAATAGACAACAAATTTTAAATCAATATTCGCAATGAAATAATAATTCATTAGAAGAGTTAAGTAGAGAATACAAACTACTATCTTCTATGTATGAATTTAAAAGTTCATCGCTCATCTTTTATCCTCGTAACATCAATCAATATACATCCGAATCAAATATTCATCTCTTTGTACTACGTGCCAAAGATATTCATCATTGGTCATGTTCATTTAAACACACTGCTCATCTTTGCACTACGGGCCAAAGATATTCTTCAGAAATCATTCATCTTTTGCACTACAAAGCCAAAGATATTCTTAAGAAATCATTCATCTTTGCACTATAAAGCCAAAGATATTCCATAATATCATCATTTAAGACCGAGGATGATGAAAATATTTTTTTAAAGAAACGAATCCAGTGAAACAAAATGACAAGGATTAAGGATTAAGGATTCGTACTTTGGTTTTATCCACGCCCAAAAATACCTCAAAAATAATCATAGTGGTGTAAAATTCAAGAATGATCAAAACATGGATACAATCGAGTTAGTATCCGTAATATATATTTTAGACGAAAAGAAGAAATTTTATTTTTCGATTGAATAGTATCAGATATCGTGAATAGTGCCAGATATCGTGAATAGTAACTCGACACCAAAAGATAGAAATTCCACAAAAACATCTTCACGCTTCACTTAATAGTACTCGTGAATAGTAACTCGTGAATAAGAACTCATGAATAGTAATCGTGAATAGTAACTCATGAATAGTAACCCATGAATAAGTAACCCGACATGAAAAAGTTCCAAATTTGATAAAACTTCAAATCAACATTTCAAAGATAATGATATTGAAGAAATAATATCATTCGACGAAAAAAAAAATATCCCTTACCTCGAAAGATCGATTACTTTCTAGCTAGAATAGGGTATATAAAGGTGAAGGAACTTTGCAACCGTCTAACAATACTCAAAGTATACTCAAAATACTCACAAGAATACGCCGATAATATAGAGAGAAAACTTCAGCTTTACGGTGTGATTTTCAATTCTAACCCAAGACCCTATTTATAGGAAAACTTTGTAACACCAAAGCAGTAAAATTTAATAAAATAATAATATTTCTTAAAATATTCAAGCCCACCTTAGAAATCTGATTTCAGATCATTTATAACACATGTGAGCCACTCAATTGCAACAAAAAACGTTTTTCTTACAAAAAATATTTTAAACTCCCAAAAATCAATTATTTCTGAGCTTCGGAACTTCAATAATTCATAATAAATAGCCATTTCATCAGAAAATTCGAATCTCATGAGTTTTTATAGGAATTTCAATTTCTACAACTTTCCAGAAGAAAGTTTTTCCAAATTCCAAATAGAAATTCACCGAAATCCACAAACGGGCGATTTTACAAGCTATAATCAAATTTCAGTCAATAAATGGGGTCCACCGACATGTTTAACATGTTTTAAACATTTATTGCAACAAAAATACTCTTCCTCCTCATATACTCATATATCCCACATTCGTTGTAAAAATATCACCGTTAATATATTATTAAAATAATATATTTAAATGAATTATTTTATCAGAAAAAGATAAAATATTAATTTTCAACAATTGTCATTTTAAAAATTTTCTCCATCTATATCCACATAAAATCAATATTTTCCTCATCATATAAATCAATAATTAATTATTCACAAATAATATTACGTAATCACAATATTGACAACCGTGCGGTTCAAAAGAAAGAGGGGCTTTCAATAAGAATTTCTTCTTCATCAAGCGCGCAATTAGGTGACCAAACCTCTCCTTAGATGTAACTTTCTAGACATTGCCAATAATGTTATCTAATAATATTATTAAGATAATATGAATTATTGCTTCGATAATGAAAAATACCGTGTAATGACAATTATTCAAACAACAAAGAATATAAAATATCAACGCAAAGCAATTATTAACTCAATAAAATATCGAACAATAATTATCGTAACCATTATTGAGTAGTAGTCTTCTTACGTAAGAATCAATAATTGGTGCAATACCGGTAAAGCTTTGTTCAACAACGCGTATTAGTGTGTTTTTAACCACCGGTATTCCAACAAGATTAATCTGTGAATAACTACGCCTGTTATTTAAAAACAACTTATATTTGTCGTTTTCTTCATCCAATCGCTTTCGTTATGGGGCCCACACATGGTCGCTACAGCATTTAATATTCGCATTTAATATTCCACGACCAAACGAATATTCCCCGACGATAATGAATATTTTATAACCACTGCTTATTTTGAAATATTTGCGTGATTTAACCCTTAACTATCCACATTAATCAAATCAACCCTTACTATTTCAAAATAATAAATAAAAGAAATTCCTTTTTATTTAAAAATTTTGGTCTTACAACCTCCCTCCTTATGAAATTTCATCCTCGAAATCGACGTAGACGCATCGGTGTGTTTCAAAAGGTGAGGATACCTCGCTTTCATTTCCGTTTCCAATTCCTGTGTCATTTCCTCTATAACATGATTCCTCCACAAAACTTTAACTTGTGGTATGACCTTTCTTGGCGTAGTAGGGACATGCTCCTTCCTATCCAAGATCTTTGAAGTACCTCCTCATACGTTAAGTCTTGCTATCTCGTCCGGTTCTAACTCAATAACGTGGTTGGTCTTTCACATATTTATTTAAGTATGATATGTGAAACACATTATGAACACGAGACATACCTGAGGTAACGCAAGTCTATAGGCTACATTTCCTACTCGGTCAAGAATTTGAAATGGACCAATAAATCGTGGATCGAGCTTTTCTCTCTTCCCAAATCTTGTAACTCCCTTCCATGGAGCAACTCGCAACAATACATGATCCCCTACATTAAATTCCACGTCCTTTCGATGAAGATCCGCATAACTCTTTTTGTCGATCTTGTGCCGCTTTGTATATGTTGTCGAATCATTTGGATCTTTTCGGTGAGTCATATCGCATTTAACTCGGGTCCCAACAATGTTGCTTCACCCACCTCATCCCAACATATTGGAGAACCACATTTTCGCCCATATAATGCTTCAAATGGAGCCACACCTATACTTGCTCGATAACTGTTGTTGTAGGAGAATTCCACCAATGGTAAATACTTATCCCAACTACCCTTGAAGTCTCAGGACACAGAGTCTTAATAGATCTTCAAGAGTTTGAATAGTCCTCTCGATTGTCCGTCCGTCTTGGGGATGGTATGTCGAACTAAATCGCAAACTGCGCCCATAGCTTTTTGCAAGCTAACCCAAAATCTTGAAGTGAATCTTGGGTCACGATCCCAAACTATGGATACAGTGCATGCCATGCAACCTCACAATCTCATTCACGCGTCACATACTAGCAAGACGCTCAAGGAATAAGTCTCCAGATCGGCAAGAAATGAGCAGACTTGGTTAATCTATCAACAATAACCCAAATAGCATTGATGCCTTGAGAAACCGTAGGAAGACCCAGAATTTAAATCCATAGTAATGTGTTCCCACTTCCATTCCGGAATCTCAAGTGGTTGCAACGGACCCTTAGGTACAAGATGCTCCGCCTTTACACGTTAGCAAGTTAAACACATCGAGATAAACTTTGCAATCTCTCTCTTCATATTGTTCCACCAAAATGTATGTCAAGATCACGATACATTTTAGTACTTCCAGGATGGATTGCAAATGGCGATTGTGTGCCTCCATCATAATCTTGTACTTCAAATCGAGTCGTTAGGAACACAAAGTCTAGAGTGGACTCAAGTATTCCTTCTTCATCAATTCTCGCCCTAATAGCTCCTTCTTGTACTTTCTTCTTACATACGCATCACTCCGGCCTGCGGTGGCTTGAGCAACCTTAACTTTTTCTATTAAAGTTAGCTCTACGCGATACTTGACATCATCGCACTCGCTCCCGCGATATGATCTTCTACTCAACGCGTCACCTACCACGCTCACTTTACCAGATGGTATTGAATAGTGTGGTCGTAGTCTTTCAATAGCTCGAGCCAACGTCACGCCGCATGTTGAGTTCTTCTTTTGAGTGAAGAAATATTTAAGGCTTTTATGGTCTCGAATATATCTCCACTTTCTCCCCATATAGATAGTGCTCCATATTTTTAGCTGAAAACGACGGGCCGCTAACTCTAGATCATGAGTAGAATGTAGGATAATTCCTCTCATACTCTTTAAGTTGTCGCGAGGCATAGGCTATGACTTTCCCACGTTGCATGAGAACACATCCTAACCCTTTGCTTCAAGCATCATCAGAGATAACAAATCCATCCGAACCAGATGGTATTGTTAGAACAGTGCCAAATAAGTCTCCTCTTAAGCTCTTGGAAACTTTTCTCGCATTCTTCGCTCCAAACGAATTTTGTATCCTTCCGAGTTAGCCGAGTTAATGGAGTAGCGATTCGAGAAAACCCTTCCACGAATCTCCGATAATAACCAATTTAAGCCCAAAAGCTACGCATTTCACCACCGACTTGGTTGCTCTAACTTTCAGATTGCTTCAATCTTCACGGATCAACAGATACTCCATTTTTCGACACCACGTGCCCAAGGAATGCTACTTCTCAAGCCGTAACTCGCATTTCTTCAATTTGGCATATAGTTGGTTTTCACGAAGCCTTTCGAGTACCAATTTTCAAATGGTGCTCATGATCTTCACGGCTTTTGGAATATATGAGGATGTCATCAATAAAGTCAACAACGAATTGATCCAAATATTCCTTGAATACTTTGGTTCATCATATCCATGAAAGTCGCAGGAGCATTAGTTAGTCCGAAAGACATGACTAAGAATTCATAATGCCCATACCGAAGTTTCAAGGCGCGCTTTGAATATCCTCGTTCTAATCTTCAAATTTGATGATATCCGAATCTAAGATCGATTTTTGAAAAGAATTGTGCCCCTTGTGAATTGGTCAAACAAGTCATCAATACGAGGTAGAGGATACCTATTCTTGATGGTGACATGGTTCAATTCCCGATAGTCAATATAAAGTCGCATACCCCCGTCTTTCTTCTTTACAAATAAAACAGAGCACCCCAAGGAGATGTACTAGGACGAATGAAACCGATGTCCAACAATTCTCGTAGTTGGACCTTTAACTCCTCAAGTTCAATAGAGCCATTCGATATGGGGTTTTAGAAATGGGCTTTGTACTGTGTTCAAGATCAATAAAGAATTCAACTTCACGCTCGGGGTAGACCGGAAGTTCTTCTAGAAATACGTCAGAAAGTCAATAACAACAGAATATTATTCAAATTTGACGTGTCTTTATTCAAATCCATAACATGGGCTAAGAAAGCTTCACATCCGCTTTTTTAATAAACGAATAGCTTTATGATTAGATATGATGTTGATCGATTTTAATGGTTTAGTTGTTTTGAATTGCATACAATAAAAGTTGGTTAGGAATATGAAAACTAACAACCTTATTTAAAACAATCAATTTTGGCATGATGAGTAGTTAACCAATCAATCCCTAAAATCACATCAAAAGCAAGTATCTTTAAAGAGATAAGGTCAACGGTAAGGTAATGGTGCCAACTTGAATCAAACAAGATTTATAAATGTGGATGTGATGAAAGTTTCTCCTAATCTGAGTTTCCATGAGATAGTCAAAGTCTAATTTCTCCTGAGTCAAGTTTAAACGCTGAGCATATGCAGAGAGATAAATGAATGGGTAGCACCCCAGATCAAGTAAGGTATAAACTTCGCAAGAATTTATAAATAGCTTACCCGTGATCACCTCGTTTGGGTTCCTCGCATTATGACTCAAACCACAACAAACGCTTCTTCCCTAATCGTTGACTTTGACTTTTCTCGGACGATGTTTTTGAGTCACCGCCCTCATTGAACTAGGTTTCGCTCATCGCATAATCTCGAGCGATATATCCTTCCTTTCCACAATTATAGCATACCTTGAGCTGTTGTAGGGCGTTTGACCGATATGTCCCTCTTTTCCGTGATTTGTAAGATACGACCGGTGGTCGTTTCTCCTCCTTAGAACCGATTCTTACCAAGACCGCATCATCTTTACATGGTCGTTGTTAAATCTCCTCTTTTAAAATCTCCTCCCGACTCGCTTCTTCTATTTTCATGGCTATGATTACCACCAGAGTGGTTACCATTTCATCCGTCATTCTGCTTTTCTCCGCAGTTATCATTATTCTCATTGATCGCTATCTCCGATACGATCCTCGTTGTGGTCCTCGCCGACCGTACTCGTTATCTCGCTTCTAATAATTGAGCCCCGCTTACAACATCCGAATAAAGAGAAAATTTATGAGAAATGAGATATCGACGTATGCCGGGTTTCAAACCTCTAAGAAAGAAACATCCGCTCACACGCTCCTCATTCTCCACCAAATGAGGTGCAAACCGGATAACTCGCAAACTTTGCCTCGCATCGAGACACCGCCATGTTGTTTTGTTCCAATCGATGAACTCCACTTCCTTCATATACGATTTAACACTTTCGTGAAAGTATTTGTCATTAAATAGCTTCAAACGCCTCCCAAGACATACTTTGAAAGGCATTTGGATGGGTACGCTTCATGCACTCCCACCAAGAGTAGTTTCGCCGCCTTAACATAAAGGTGGCGAATGGAACCTTCGTTTCTCCGCATCCCAAGACATCGAATATCTTGGTAATTTGTTTGACCCATGTTTCCGCCATGATCGGATCCGCTTTCCTTAAATTCGTGGTCCCAACTCTTTCGAACTCGCTTGTTTCGCGGACAACCCGTGAATTGCTATCATTTCCTCTCAGATTTTGAACACGAAGTCTCCTCGTCGATTTTGCATGAACGCAAAAAACTTCTAAACATCTCCTCGCTCATCATCTCGCTTCAATGGTGTTGTTGTTCACGGGAGGAACATTGCCACTGTTGCACGCACGTTCTCCTCGTTGGTGAGTACAGCATCTCCACGGCCTCATTTCCATTGTTAATATTCTCAACGACATTCTCAAATACCGTCATAAAACAAGGGTTAATTAAGGAAATCAATATATCACATAATATCCCTATATATCGACCAACTAACAAATAAGCTTAGGTAGGACACACTAGCGAAGGATTTACTCGCCTCCCTCCTAGTTCTATTCCCCGATCTCCGCCAGAGATCATATCCCTAAGCTCGATACTAACCGTGACGCCCCCAAAATAGGTATACATCACCTATTCGAAGTTGTCAATACATGGTACGTAAACAACTACAACTTTATTATTACAACAAGAAAACTGTGAGTTTGAATACAAATATTATCTTCTAGACAATATCTATACTCAAATAAATCCTCATCACATTTATTGATACATTATTTTACAAAAATGGTGAGGACTACTAAACAATCCTTTTCTAAAACCTTCATTCCATACCCCGACTGCACTCGCTATATTCTCGCCTCCCGAGAAAAATGGAACAAAAAGGAAAAGGGTGAGCTCAACTAGCTCAAGAAGAATATTATGACTAAGATAATATACAACAAATTATCGTTAGTCTTCAACAGGAAAAATCTAATAGAATACAATAGACAACAAATTTTAAATCAATATTCGCAATGAAATAATAATTCATTAGAAGAGTTAAGTAGAGAATACAAACTACTATCTTCTATGTATGAATTTAAAAGTTCATCGCTCATCTTTTATCCCCGTAACATCAATCAATATACATCCGAATCAAATATTCATCTTTGTACCTACAGCCAAAGATATTCATCATTGGGTCATGTTCATTTAAACACTGCTCATCTTTGCACTACGGCCAAAGATATTCTTCAGAAATCATTCATCTTTGCACTTCTGTGCCAAAGATATTCTTAAGAAATCATTCATCTTTGCACTACGTGCCAAAGATATTCCATAATATCATCATTTAAGACCGAGGATGATGAAAAATATTTTTTAAAGAAACGAATCCAATTGAAACAAAATGACAAGGATTAAGGATTAAGGATTAAGGATTCGTACTTGGTTTTATCCACGCCCAAAAAATACCTCAAAATAATCATAATGGTGTAAAATTCAAGAATGATCAAAACATGGATACAATCGAGAGTTAGTATCCGTAATATATGTTTTTGACTTAAAAGAAGAAATTTTATTTTTCGATGAATAGTGAATCAGATACGTGAATATAGCCGATATGCGTGAATAGTAACTCGACACCAAAAGATAGAAATTCCACAAAAACATCTTCACGCTTCATTAATAGTACTCGTGAATAAGAACTCGTGAATAAGAACTCATGAATAATAAGAACTCGTGAATAAGAACTCATGAATAAGAACCCATGAATAGTAACCCGATATGAAAAAGTTCCAAATTTGATAAAACTTCAAATCAATATTTCAAAGATAATGATATTGAAGAAATAATATCATTACGAAAAAAAAAATATCCCTTACCTCGAAAGATCAAGATTTAAGCTAGAATACCTGTATAAGGTCAAGGAACTTGCACCGCCTAACAATACTCAAAGTATACTCAAAATACTCACAAGAATACGCCGATAATATAGAGAGAAAACTTCAGCTTTACGGTGTGATTTTCAATTCTAACCCAAGACCCTATTTATAGGAAAACTTAGAACACCAAAGTTAGTAAAATTTAATAAAATAATAATATTTCTTAAAAATATTCAAGCCCACCTTAGAAATCTGATTTCAGATCATTTATAACACATGTGAGCCACTCAATTGCAACAAAAACGTTTTTCTTACAAAAAAATATTTTAAACTCCCAAAAATCAATTATTTTGAGTTCTTGAACTTCAATAATTCATAATAAATAGCCATTTCATCAGAAAATTCGAATCTCATGAGTTTTTATAGGAATTTCAATTTCTACAACTTTGCAGAAGAAAGTTTTTCCAAATTCCAAATAGAAATTGACCGAAATCCACAAACCAAGCGATTTTACAAAGTTATAATCAAATTTCACCAATAAATGGGGTCCACCGACATGTTTAACATGTTTTAAACATTTATTGCAACAAAAATACTCTTCCTCCTCAGATATACTCATATATCCCACATTCGTTGTAAAATATCACCGTTAATATATTATTAAAATAATATATTTAAATGAATTATTTTATCGAAAAAGATAAAATATTAATTTTCAACAATTGTCATTTTAAAAATTTTCTCCATCTATATCCACATAAAATCAATATTTTTCTCATCATATAAATCAATAATTAATTATTCACAAATAATATTATGTAATCACAATATCGACAACCGTGCAGCTTCCTGAAAAAGGGGCTTTCAATAAGAATTTCTTCTTCATGGCGCCGCAATTAGGTGACCAAACCTCTCCTTAGATGTAACTTTCTAGACATTGCCAATAATGTTATCTAATAATATTATTAAGATAATATGAATTATTGCTTCGATAATAAAAAAATATCGTGTAATGACAATTATCAAACAACAAGAATATAAAATATCAACGCAAAATAATTATTAACTCAATAAAATAATCGAACAAGAATTATCAGAACCATTATCGAGTAGTGCCTTCTTCACGTAAGAATCAATAATTGGTGCAATACCGTGTGCCATCGCTCAACAACGCCAGATAGTGTGTTTTTTAACCACGGGTATTCCAATAAAGATAATCAGAATAACTACGCCAAGTTATTAAAAAACAACTTATATTTGTCGCTTTTCTTCATCCAATCGCTTTCAAGTTATGGGGCCACACACGGTCGCTACTGTCAGCATTAATAATATGACGCATTTAATATTCCACGCACCAAACTAATATTCCCCGACGATAATGAATATTTTATAACCACTTGCTTATTTTGAAATATTCATGATTTAACCCTTAACTATCCACATTAATCAAATCAACCCTTACTATTTCAAAATAATAAATAAAGGAAATTCCTTTTTTTATTTAAAAATTTGGGGTGTTACATCTACCTACATGTTTAACATGTTTTAAATATTTATTGCAACAAAATACTCTTTCCTCCTCAGATACTCATATATCCCACATTCGTTGTAAAAATATCACCATTATTATATTATTAAAATATAATAATATATTTAAATGAATTATTTTATCGTAAAAAGATAAAATTTCAATTTTCAACAATTGTCACATTAAAAATTTTCTCCATCTATATCCACATAAAATCAATATTTTCCTTATCATATGAATCAATAATTAATTATTCACAAATAATATTCTGAGAATCACAATATCGACAACCGTGCAGGTTCAGAAAGAGGGGCTTTCCAATAAGAATTTCTTCTTCTTTGGTGGCGCAATTAGGTGACCAAACCTCTCCTTGTATGTAACTTTCTAGACATTGCCAATAATGTTATCTAATAATATTATTCAGATAATATGAATTATTGCTTCGATAAAGAAAAATCTTGTGTAATGACAATTATTCAAACAACAAAGAATATAAAATATCAACGCAAAGAATTATTAACTCAATAAAATATCGAAAAAGAATTATCGTAACCATTATCGAGTAGTGCCTTCACGTAAGAATCAATAATTGGTGCAACATCGTGCTTCATTGCTCAACAACGCAGATTAGTGTGTTTTAACCACCGGGTATTCCAACAAAGATAACGGTGAATAACTACGCCAAGTTATTTATAAACAACTTATATTTGTCGTTTTTTCTTCATCCAATCGCTTTCAGTTATGGGGCCCATAAATGATCTAGCTACCATTGCATTTAATATTCCCGACAAAGATTTAATATTCCACGACCAAACGAATATTCCCAACAATAATGAATATTTTATCACCACTTGCTTATTCGAAATATTTGCGCATTTTACCCATAACTAACCACATTAATCAAATCCACCCTTACTATTTCAAAATAATAAATAAAGGAAAATAAATTTCATTTATTAATAATTTGGGGTCTTACAACCTCCCCTCCTTATGAAATTTCGTCCTCGAAATCGACGTGACGCACCTGGTGTTTCGAAAAGATGAGAATACCTCGCTTTCATTTCCGTTTCCAACTCCCAGGTCATTTCCTCAATAGCATGGTTTCTCCACAAAACTTTAACTTGTGGTATGACCTTCGTACGTAGGACATGCTCCTTCCTATCCAAAATCTTGACAGGTACCTCTTCATACGTTAAGTCTTCGGTTATCTCGTCCGGTTCTAACTCAATGACGTGGTTCGGGTCGTCCACATATTTACGTAACATCGATACGTGAAAAACGTTATGAACACGCGTCATACTTGGCGATAAAACGAGTCTATAGGCCACAGTTCCTATTCGATCGAGAATTTCAAATGGATTAATAAATCGAAGGTTTGAGCTTTCCTCACCTCACCGATTCTCGCTTTTGAAATAACAACTTTCAGACCTCCTTCTTCAAATTCATCACCCGGTGTGTATTTCGAACGACTTTTAACTTTATCGATTAAAGTCAATTATACTCAGATATCATCACGTGGGTACCTAGAGTTTTCATCTCCATCTCTATTATTTGTAAATTATACTGAAATGAGTCTTTGACAATATCGTACTCAGACTTGTATAACGATCTTCTACTCAACACGCCACCTACCACGTTCGCTTTTCCAGGATGGCATGGTCGTAACATGTCTTTGAAATGAGTCTCTCTCGAGTTCTTCAAGCTCTTCCCACATTCTTTCGCTCCAAACGAATTTTGTATCCTTCGAGTTAGTTTGGGTTAATGGAGTAGCGATTCGAGAAAACCCTTCCACGAATCTCCGATAATAACCAATTTAAGCCCAAAAAAACTACGTCTTCAACCACCGACTTTGGTTGCTCCCAACTTTGTATTGCTTCAATCTTCACGGATCAACAGATACTCCATGTTTCGACACCACGTGCCCAAGGAATGCTACTTCCTCGCCGTAACTCGCATTACTTCAATTTGGCATATAGTTTGTTTTCACGAAGCCTTTCGAGTACCAAATTTCAAATGGTGCTCATGATCTTCACGACTTTTGGAATATATGAGGATGTCATTAATAAAAACAACAACGAACCCGATCCAAATATTCCTTGAATACTCGGTTCATCATATCCATGAAAGTCGCAGGAGCATTAGTCAATCCGAAAGACATGACTAAGAATTCATAATGCCCGTCTCGAGAGTTCTAAAGGCGTCTTTGGAATATCCTCGATTCTAATCTTCATTGATGATATCCAAAACGAAGATCGATTTTTGAAAAGAATTGTGCCCTTCAGAATCGGTCAAACAAGTCATCAATACGAGGTAGAGGATACCTATTCTTGATGGTGACATGGTTCAATTCCCGATAGTCAATACAAAGTCGATACTCCCCGCTTTCTTCTTCTGAATAAAATAGGAGCACCCCAAGGAGATGTACTAGGACGAATGAAACCGATGTCCAACAATTCCTGTAGTTGGACCTTTAACTCCTGAAGTTCAATAGGAGCCATTCGATATGAGATTTTAGAAATGAGTTTTGTACCGGGTTCAAAGTCGATACAAAATTTAATATTAGGCTTTGGGAGTAAGCCAAGAAATTCTTCAGGAAATACGTCAGGAAAAATCAATAACAACAGGAATATTATTCAAATCTGACGTGTCTTTATTCAAATCCATAACATGGACTAAGAAAACTTGACATCCGTAATAAACGAATGACTTCATGGCTTGATATGAAAATGTTTGATTACCATGGTTTGATTGCTTGAATTCGAATAAATGAGTTGCTTAGAATATGAAAACTAACAACCTTACGTAAAGTAATCAATTTTGGCATGATGAGTAGTTAACCTTAAAATCACATCAAAAGCAAAATAAGGTTAACGTGTAATGTGATAGTGCCAACTGAATCAAGCAGCAAGATTTCTAAACAACGGATGTAATGAAAGTTTCTCCTAACTGAGTCTCCATAAATAGGTTAAAGTCTAATTTCTCCGTAGTCAAGTTCAAACGTTGAGCGTAAAGCAAAGAGAGATAAAAGAATGGGTAGAAACCCAGATCAGTAAGGTATAAACTTCGCAAGAATTTATAATTAACTAACCCATGCTAACTTCGTCGTTCCTCGATTTTGACCCATCACGACAAACGCTTCTTCCAAGAACCGTTGACTTTGACTTTTCTCGGGACATCCTTTTCGAGTCACCATTCTCATTGGACTGGTTTCGATATCGCATAATCTCGAGCGATATGTCCTTCTTTTCCACAATTATAGCATACCTTTAATCGTTGTAGGCGCCAATGATATGTCCCTCTTTCCGATTTGTAACATACGACCGGTGGTCTTTCTCCTCCTTGGAACTAGTCTTCATCGGCGCCGACGCCTTCAAATGGTCATTGTTGAATCTCTCTTTTAAATCTCCTCTCGACTCGCTTCTTCTATTTTCATGGCCACGATTACCACCAGAGTGGTTACCGCTTTGTCGTATTCTTCTTTCTCCATTTGGTTATCGTTATTCGATGATCGCTATCTTCTAGATGATCCTCGGCATGGTGGTCCCTCGGTTGAACGTATTTCGTTATCTCAGCTCTAACAACCGAGCCCCGCTGACAACATCCGAATAGAGAGAAAATTTATGAGAAATGAGATATCGACGTATGTCGGGTTTCAAACCTCTCGTAAACATCCGCGTCACACGCTCCTCATTCTCCAACAAATGAGGTGCAAACCGGATAACTTCGCGAACTTCGCCTCAGATCGGGACACCGCCATGTTATTCTCGCCCCGCCTAATAAATTCCACTTCCTTCATACGACGAATACTTTCGTGGAAGTACTTGTCATTGAACTGCTTCTTTCAAATGTCTCCCACGACACGCCGAAAGTGTTGGATGGGTACGCTTCATGATTCCCACCCAAGAATCGCCTCGCATTTTAACATAAAAGTAGCGAATGGAACTTTCGTTCTCCTCCGCATCCCAAGACATCGAATATCTTGGTAATTTGTTTGACCCACGCCTCCGCCTTTAATCGGATCCGGCTTCCCTTAATTCGTGGTCCCAACTCTTTGAACCGCTTGGTCGTGACCACCGTGAATTGCTATCATTTCCTCCTCAGATTTTGAACACGAGTCTCCTCGCCTCGATTTTTTGCATGAATCGCAAAAAGCTTCTAAACATCCCTCGCTCATCATCTCGCTTTCGGTGGTGTTGTTCAATGGAGGTACATTGTCACTGCAGATGTTCTCCTCGTTGGTAAAGACAGCATCTCCACGATCTCATTTACTCCATCGTTAATATTCTCACGACATTCTCAAATACCGCCATAAAACAAGGGTTAATTAAAGAAATCAATATATCATATAATATCCCTATATACTAACCAACTAACAAATAAACTTAGGTAGGACACACTAGCGAAGGATTTACTCTGCTCTCCCTCCTAGTTCTATTCCCCGATCTCCATGGAGATCATATCCCTAAGCTCGATACCAATGTGACTCGACTGGACACCAATTTGTGTCAAGACCTCACATTGATACCTATCGGTTTGCCACCATAGAGCAGGCGTCCCCTACGGAGAGAGCGGCCCGGTGCATCCCCATCAACAGAAGTCACCAAATGAGAGGCTCGGGGCTCTTTACTTATAGCTCGATACCAACCGTGGCGCCCCCAAAATAGGTCCATTCCATCCAACCCATTCTCGAGTCGCCAAATACATGGTACGTAAATAACTACAACTTTATTATTACAAACATATAAACTGTGAGTTTAAATACGAGATATTGCCATCTGACAATATCCACACGCAAATAAATCCCCATCATAATTATTGATACATTATTTTACAAAATGGTGAGGACTACTAAACAACTCTCTCTAGAACCTTCATTCCATACCCCGACTAAGACTCGCTACATTCTCGCCTCCCGAGAAGAAAAATGGAACAACAAGGAAAAGGGTGAGCTCAACTAGCCCAAGAAGAATATTATGACTAAGATAATATACAACAAATTATCGTTAGTCTCCAACAGGAAAAATCTAATAGAATACAATAGACAACAAATTTTAAATCAATATTCGCAATGAAATAATAATTCATTAGAAGAGTTAAGTAGAGAATGCAAACTACTATCTTCTATGTATGAATTTTAAAGTTCATCGTCTATCTTTTATCCCCCGTAACATCAATCAATATACATCCGAATCAAATATTCATCTTTGCACCACAGCCAAAGATATTCATCATTGGTCATGTTCATCTAAACACTGCTCATCTTTGACTACGGCCAAAGATATTCTTCAGAAATCATTCATCTTTGCACTACAAAGAGCCAAAGATATTCAATAATATCATCATTTAAGATCAAGATGATGATGAAAAATATTTTTAAAGAAACGAATCCAATTGAAACAAAATGACAAGGATTAAGGATTAAGGATTTGTACTTTGTTTTATCCATTCAAAAATACCTCAAAAATAATCATAGGGGTGTAAAATTCAAGAATGATCAAAAACATGGATACAATCAAAGCTAGTATCCGAATAGATATTTTGATTTAAAAGAAAAATTTTTATTTTTAATTGAATAGTGAAAGGTCAGATTCGTGAATAGTGCAGACACGTGAATAAGTAACTCAGACACCAAAAGATAGAAATTCCACAAAAAAACATCTTCACGCTTCACTTAATAAGACTCGTGAATAAGAACTCGCTGAATAAGTAACTCATGAATAAGAATCGTGAATAAGAACTCATGAATAAGTAACCTCGACATGAAAAAGTTCCAAATTTGATAAAAGTTCCAACCAATATTTCAAAGATAATGATATTGAAGAAATAATATCATTTGAAAAGAAAATAACATCCCTTACCTCGAAAGATTAAGATTTTAATTTGGAATACCTGTATAGTCTTTGAAGGAACTCAGACCGTCTAACAATACTCAAAGTATACTCACAAGAATACTCAATATATCGAGAGAGAAATAGAGAGAAACTTCAGCCGTGTGTTTTTCAATTCTAACCCAAGACCCTATTTATAGGAAAATGCTTAGAACACCAAAGTAGAAAATTGAATATAATATTAATATATTTTTCACATTTTCTTTAGCCCACCTTAGACAACTGATCTCAGCCCATTTGAATCACATGTGAGGCCAACTTAGTTGCAAAAAACGTTTTTCTCAAAATAATTAACTAAAACTCCCAAAAATTAATTATTTGAACTTCAATAATTCATAATAAATATCCCTTTTATCGTAAAAATTCAAATCGCTTTGTTTTATAGGAAATTCAATTCTCTACAACTTTGCGTAAGAAAGTTTTTTAAATTCCAAATGAAATTGACCGAAATCCATAAAACCAAGCGATTTTACGGTGCTATAATCAAATTTCAAATCAATAAATGGGGTCCACCGACATGTTTAACATGTTTTAAATATTTATTGCAACAAAAATACTCTTCCTCCTCAGATACTCATATATCCCACATTCGTTGTAAAAATATCACCATTATTATATTATTAAAATATAATAATATATTTAAATGAATTATTTTATCGGAAAAGATAAAATTTCAATTTTCAACAATTGTCACATTAAAAATTTTCTCCATCTATATCCACATAAAATCAATATTTTCCTTATCATATGAATCAATAATTAATTATTCACAAATAATATTATGTAATCACAATATCGACAACCAGCAGTCCAGTGAAGCAGGGGCTTTCCAATAAGAATTTCTTCTTCTCATCACGGCGCAATTAGGTGACCAAACCTCTCCTTAGATGTAACTTTCTAGACATTGCCAATAATGTTATCTAATAATATTATTCAGATAATATGAATTATTGCTTCGATAAAGAAAAATATCGTGTAATGACAATTATCAAACAACAAAGAATATAAAATATCAACCTTAAAGCAATTATTAACTCAATAAAAATATCGAATAAAGAATTATCGTAACCATTATTGAGTAGTGCCTTCACGTAAGAATCAATAATTGGTGCAACATCGTGTGCCATTGCTCAACAACGCGCGATTAGTGTGTTTTTAACCAACCGGGTATTCCAACAAGATTAATTGTGAATAACTACGCCTGTTATTTATAAACAACTTATATTTGTCGTTTTCTTCATCCAATCGCTTTCCGTTATGGGGCCCCATAAAAGACTGCTACTGTTGCATTTAATATTCCCCGACAAAGATTTAATATTTCCTCAAGATAATTTTCGTTATACAAATCGGATATAGTCTCCTACTAAGGTAAATGATATTATTTTCTTTCAATACTCATAAGAGATATCATTTTCTTTATACTCCGTATTATGTAAGTGGTATTATTTCATTTCGTATTTCTAAATCTAAACTTACTATGATAAGTATTGCTTTTATAATTTGTGAAATGATTAAAAATTTCTTCAGTTTTGCGCTTCATCTAATATCATTTCATTGAAATATTGGTCTGGACTTTCTTATTAAATTTTTAATATTTTCATGTCGGGTACTATTCATCCGGAGTACTATTCACGCCAAAATTTAGTCCAAATTATTTTTAAAATATGAATCTTAAATATCATTCTAGAATTTTACTCCTCGATTAGTTATTATGTTGACAATTTGGGTATTCTTGAACTCTGGATAAATTAAATTATAAATCTTTAATATTTATCCTTGATCTCACTTTTATTCATCATTTATATCATTATCATCATCCTCAGACTTAAATTGTGGTAAAAAGTTATCTTTGGCCCGTAATGCGAAGATAAACTGTTGATTGGTATGATTATGACAAGAAATTATGTATTTGTATAATCACGACCTTTAATGTTACAGTCAAAAGTTTGTGGTGAAAGTTCTTTTTAGCCCGTAGTGCAAAGATGGACTGTTGTTTGGCATGATCATGGCCACTGGTGAAACAAATGAATATATTTGGCCCGTAGTGCAAAGATAAAATGTTTATTTGCATAATTATGAACATGAATTGTTGATTGGAGTTACAAGGATAAAATATCAATGATGGATATTTAAATCGTAGAAGATAGTAGACATCATGCTCTACTTGACTTTTTTAATGGATTGCTTATTCCATTGCAGTTGTTGATCTAACACTTGTTATCTGATTTATCATTGTTGGAGGCTAAAGATAATTTTATTCTCCATTATCTTAGTCATGATATTTTTTACTGGGCCAGTTGAGCTAACCTTTTTGTTCCATTGTTCTTCTCATAAAATAAAAGTGTAGCTGGAATTAGCCGGGGAGTGAAGTAATGGTCCGAGATAGTTACTATAAAAGTCTTCACTATGTTGTGAAATAGTGTGACAATAACTATAATAAGAACTTAATTTAAGTGTGGATATTGTCGTATTATATACGGTATAACATTTGTATTCAAACTCACGGTATGTGTAGTCGTATTTTGCACGGTAGTTTAATAGTTGTAAATAGAAAATTTTGTATTTGAATTTTGTAGTATGTATTTTGACGACACAAAATAGGTTGTGTGGACTTATTTTGGGGGCGTCACGTGATGTATTAAATAGAATTGAAGGAAAAATATAATGGTTGAGATCCAAATCACTAAAATTTTGTTAACAACTATACTTTGTGTATTAATTTAAAAAAATTTCTACTTAAAGGTCCATTAAAGATAAAAAATAATTGAATAAATAATGTTACTCGAGTCGACAATCTGACTTCCATTTTGCCCGCTTGATGATGAGTTGGTCATTTTCATCCACTTGATGATCTTTTGTGTACAGATCTGTCCCATCAAAGGATAATTCACTGTTGTATACTATGCGCAGACGGAATCCGGTTACCATGAAGTTAATTTCATGGTAAGCCGGTCAATTGACCAATAGTAAGAACACACATATAGTGATCATCCTTCGTCCGCGTGTCGACGCTGTATTGGTCAATTGACAAAAATTAATTTCATGTTAACCACTCCCGCGTAAACGGTTGATATAACCCCGCGTATCTCCTAATCAAACGAGCTCAATTCGAAAAAATATGAGCGGACACTCAGTTTTGTTAATAATATAATTCAAATTTGAACACAAAAAATTATTTTAATAAAAACACGAATAGAATTTGAGTAAAGTTATGCTCGATTCCGTTATGATTCAAATTATTCTAATATATATTTAAATAAATACTCGACACATTCCTTGTGTGTGTGTGTTTGTGCGCACAATTTAATAAAATTAAAATAAATTGTTATTATTTTTATTTAATTTTAATTGTATATTTTTATAAAGTGTAATTGTAAATATATTTTCTAATTTATAAGTAAAATAGTAAGTTTAATTGGTAATTGTATGTATTATAAAAGTTAATTACTATGTGGACACTTGAATTTGAAATTCACGAGTAGTTTGAATATAATTCGATCCTAATCGGATTGAATTTGAATAATAAATATTCAAGTCGAGTTAAATATAAGTAGAGTTTTTCAAGTACAATTCAAATTCAAGTTAAATTTGAGTAAAAAAAAATATTACTTTTCAAGTTAAATTAATGCAATTATCTATTTGTTCACTTTGACTCGTTTACATCTTTAACGAAGTGCTACTTCATAGCTTAATTTGACAAGCCACTGTTAAAATTTTTCACCAAACTTGAAATCTAAAACTCTCGGGTGTAAACGAGCCAAACAGTTCGGACTCGACTCAAAAAAATACGAGCGAGACTCGAATTCGTTAATAATATGATCCAAATATGAGCATTAAAAAAGTTTGAATAAAAATATTAGTAGAATCTGAGCAAGGTTATACTCGACTCGTTTGATATTCAAACTACTTAAATTCTTGATTGTGATTCGATACATACTCGGTTGATACATATTCGATTAGATGTTTGATACATTCTCTTATAATATATATACAAATTTAATTTAAATTAGGATAATTAATTATTGTTTTGTTTTGTTTTTAATTTTAATTCTGATTTTATATCTGTAAAGTGTAATAGTAAATATATTTTCTCATCTCCAAGTAAAATAACAAATTCAATTTGTAATTATATTTTTTATAAAACTAGTTATTAGGTGAAGACTCAAATTCGAGCTTGAATTTGAAGTTCGCACTAGTTTGAATAAATATTCGAGTTGAGTCGGATCAAATTCGAGTAATAAATATTCGAGTCGAGTTGAATTCGAGTAGCTCTCTATTCGCTTCAATTTGACTCATTTACATCCTTACTCATATATATATATATATATTATATAGTATAAATAAATGATGTTACATTTATGTTATATAAATAGATGATAAATAAATTCATATCAATTGCAAATCATTTTTAGTTGTGTTGGGCAAATATGGTGTTATCACTTCTCTCAAATTATATGTAAAATCAATGGTTAAGGGGAGGCTCACGTGGATTGGCTTTTCTTACTATTAAGAAATCTCCATGTATTATTTATGCGTAATATATGTATAACAATAAAAAGAAAAGGTTCATACGAGTCATGACTTCGTCTATTTATTTCATTTTTTAAAATATTTTTTATTATGTAATTAAAATATTTTTTATAAATCAAATACGATAGTCTAGTGATAAATGTATGTCCTTCCTGAATCCGATTATCATAAAATTAACTTTATGTTAAGTTGGTCAATTGACCAATACAATGCTGACATGCAGATAAAAATCACGTGTATATGTTGATCAATTGACAAAAATTAATTTCATGTCCCGGACCCTTTTATGAGATTCTCTTAAGTCGTCACCCCTTCAAATATCCTAAATTAAATATATTATAATAGGTTTAAAACATTTTTTCTTCTTCAGTTTTTTCATGTAAGTAGGAAAAATAACCTAAAGAAAAGAGAACAAATTAATTTAGAAAAAAATTAAATGGGAGAGAGAGAGCTGGGTAGCAGTTGTTCGCGAAAGAAAAGATTATTCGAAGAGAGAAAATTAGGCACATCCCCACTCTCCCTCTCTCTAGAAAATGTTTGGGGCGATGCGGTTACCATTGTAGTCCAAGCCGGCTCACATCTTCATCTGTAAGTTTCTATTTTATATATATATATATATATATCTTGATCTCTCTCACACTCGTGCATTTTTTCGGTAATTAACACGTTTATTGCGAGCAAATTTATCTATATATGCTTAATTTTTGTTGTTTGACTGTTCAAAACCTAGATTGCTCTTTGATTTAACACTCCTTAGCTCAATTTAGCTTAATTCGAGTATAATATATAGGTAGATAGCAGTATAATTTAAAACATTCGTTTTTTTGTTTTAGGATAAGTATATTTTATGCTTGCATGTGCTGTTTAAGATATATATACACTGAATTACGTGCAGGTGGGTACAGATTCATGGTTCCTTTTAAGTTAGCTGTATTTGTGATGCAGATTTTAAATTTGCATTGTTTTTAGCTAGATTTGAATCAATGTACTGCGTTGAGGTGGCTTTATTTTGTTCTACAGTTTTAATAATTCTAGTTCCCTTCTCTAGAGATACTCATTTTTTTTCTCGCGTGCTTATTTGAGGAATTTGGGTTTCGTCAAAAGATTTTTTTTTCTAAAATAGTATTTCGGTCTGGATTTTGTTTCAGTAAGCGTATGTGAATTTTCGTCTCAGTGGACATTTTTTCCCTAACCTTGTGGTCTTCAGTGATGGGGACTTTCCAGTCTTAGAGGACTTCTCATCCTCCCCTTTTTGTACTCTCTTTCCTCTATGACAAATGTATTGTTTATCCAAAAAAGTTGATAGCATTTTGCTAATGTTTGAAAAGGGGTTGCTGGTGAAAGTTTTGGTTGTTTTGTACTCCCCTCAATCAGGGGCGGATCCAAATTTTTTTCAACAGGGGCGGATTTTAACTAATATTTTTGTTTTAAATGAAAAAAACTTGAACTAATCATAATATTATTTAATCATAATAATGTTTACAAATTGCAATAAATATTCATAATTCAAACTAAAAAAGGAATTTCAAATAAAAAACATTTAGATACAATTTATAAACGTAATTTAGTTACTTGTCATAGTTCAATTTGAATTATTTTTCAAATGTTCAAAGTCTTAAACCAAATTTGTTTTCTATTTTCAAACAAAATCATGAATTAATTTCAAAGCATACACTACTTTTGGTATCTTTTTACAAGTTTCAAATAAGTTTTACTTGAAATAAGAAAAACAAACTATCCAAAATTTATACTCAGAACACCAAAAATTATACAGGATCCATTAGTTAGATGCATGGAAGTAAAGTGATTATAACAACTAGAAATGAGGGGTTGCTAAAGGCTCATAATCATTTTCTATTTTTCATTTCCCATTATAAAATAAGACAAAATCATTGTAAGCTATCACAATCCAAAAACAAAAATGTAACCACAGACCAAACAAAAATGATCCCAAATGATCCCATTTTCAATTGAAGATCAAACAACCCAAAAACAAAAACCCAATCAGACCAAACAAAATGTAACCACATTCAACCAAATCAATAACAAACCAAAAAAAATAAAATCAAACTTGAATCAAACAATACCTCACAGTTCACACGCTTACATTTAAAATAAAAAATTATGCAAAAAATATTTCTAAGATTTTACCAAACTTTAAAATAAGAAGATTTTTGTACTTGTATTTAGAATTGGTTTATGAAATTTTTTTAACCCCCTCCAAATGTAACTCTTCCATTAATCTGTTCTCTTGAATTTATTAATTTATATATCTGCCTTTCCCTTATACCTATATTAAAAAAAATCCAGCAGGGGCAGCTGCCTATATTGCCCCCAATACAGATCCGCCACTGCCCTCAATCTATAAACTAAAATTTTGTACTAGCTTACTATATAGACAAGTTATTATTCATATTATTGGGTTTAGGTTCTCTTAGTGGATGTGGAGATTACATAAGGTGGGGTCTTCATAGTTTCTTCGAGTTTCCCATGGAAGAGCATTTGGAGGATAGGGGTTTTGAGAAAGGTGGCTTTCTTTTCTTAGACTGCAGTCTTGGGAGTCATATTTACTAAAAATAACATGTAGAAGATAGGAAGGTTTGTTGAGTGAAAGAAGGATTGGGAATTACCAGTTCATCTTATATTGCATTGTGAATTTGTTGGAAAGCTTTGGGGGGGATAGTCTTTGTGTTGATTTTTATAGAGTGGATGATGCTGTGTTAGGTTATGAAGCTTTTACAAGATTAGTTGTTGTCTGACCATTAAATTGAATTTGACGCCACTATTATCATCATCCGCGGAAAAACCTGGAGTGGTTGTCTCCTACCCTTGAAGGTGATTACCATAGATATTTCCTATATATCACCAATGGTTTGCCTATATCAGTTCTTGTGGTTGTTTACTTGCTGTTTATCTCCACTGATTTGTGCAGTAGCTCACTTATCATCAAGATGCATGCAGTCACCTCTGGCTCTGGGGCATGCACCATCACATAAAAATATATAACTGCAAGTGCATAGTGTCAAATTGAAAAACTGACAAGTCCATAGATATTAGATTAATTTTAATGTATCCTTAATATCTATTTTAGCCGAATTAAAAAGATAAATTGAGAATTGATTAACTAGAATATGAAAACTAATGAGGAAGCAAGAATCCGAATCCATTAAACCAATAAACATAATACATAATCCAATCTCTTCTATTTTTATAACTTAATATGATTTTGATATCCCTTTCTTTTTATTTAGTAATTTTATAATTAACGTGGACAATCATAGAGTATGAAAATTTAAAGATTAACTATAACCCATCAAAACTTATTTGAGCAAGCATGGATTATTAAAAACTCACGTCTTAACAATAATTTATCAAAACCTCTTAATTAATTTAAAATCACATAAGAATTATAAACGAAGGTATTTCAATAACAGCTTGTGAAGGCGAAATTAATTAAATATAAAAGTATAAATAATAAAATAGATGAAAAATGTTATCATGAATAATTATTTAATTTCATCTTCATCCTAGATATAAAAAATTAGCTAAACATGAAAAATAAATAAACTAAGATTAAGAAAAAGAAGACTAAGATTAAAAAGAAAACTCCCTTTATTAACGATTCTCTAACAAGCGCGTACAATGAAGAAAATAATTTAATCCTACTCCTAACCTAAACTAATCTAATACCTCATCTCTCTAAAACAAGAGACCTATTTATAGGAAAAATAATTTTGTGTCCTAGATTAATTGAACTTGGTCTCTTTTTTTTTTATCCTCTTCTTTCTTCCTTGACTTTGATTTCCACATGGTAATCTCCTAATAGTCCTTTTCCATCTTTAAAAGCTGGAAAAATTATCTTTTACTTATTCACCAAGATAAACAAGAAAAATCTAATATTGTTGCACCTCCTTCCTTCTCGTTGTAGGATTTTTCTTGCCTCTTTCCTTCCATGAATAGCAACATTAAATACTGTTGATGTGACGCCCCCAAAAATAGGTATACATCACCTATCTTGGGTCGCCAAATACATGGTACTGAATACAAATACAAACTAATTATACAACAGTCGTATAAAATACGACAAAACATATGCTGTGAGTTTTAATAAGAATATTGTCATCTAGACAATATTCACACTCAAAGGAGTCCTCATTACATTTATTGTCACACTATTTAACAGAATAGTGAGGACTACTAATGCTATTATCATGACCGGCTACTCCGCTTTCCGGTTTCCCCAAATTTATATTCTCATTTCTGAAGAGAATAAAGTGAAAGAAAGGGTGAGCTCAACTAGCCCAGTAAGAAATATCATAACTAAGATAATGCAGGATAAATTATCATTAGCCTTCAACAATGTTAAACTGATAAAATACAATAGACATCAAGTTTAACTACAGCGGAACAAGTAATCCATTAGAAAAATCAAGTAGAGAATAAAACCTACTACCTTCTATGATTTAAAAAGTTTTTCATTAACTTTATCGCTGAGACTCAGCTTAATAAATAAACCACATCATCCCTGCACCACGACCAAGGATATTCATGTAATCATCAATGGTCATGACTATACTGAATAATTCCTGGTCATAATCACACCAACAACTGTCCATCAATGAATTACAGGCCAATGAGGACTTTTATCACATCATTCGTCACATTGCGGTCATGATTATACCGAATAATCCCTGGTCACAATCATACCAAGTCCATCTATGCACGTAAGCCAAAGATGACTTTAATCACAATATAAGCATGAGGATGATGACAATGCCATAATAATTCAATAAAACAAGTTCAAGAATTAATTTATCCAGGAACCAATAACGCCCAAATTGTCAATAGGATACTTCTTTCAGAGAGTAAAATTCAAGAACGCTCGTAAGAATATTTCCATGAATGAGATCTTTGGATGAAGCGCAAATATCAAGGATATTCCACTAATTTCATGGAGTATAGAAGTCAAAGCTTTAACCAACCGAGTATAAGAGAGTATATGAAGCTATGCAAATGGATTTTAAATCGCCATGCAAAGAATCCACTTGCATGATCATTTCTACAATTTAATAAGGAATGAATACAAAGGATCATTCACCACGCATGTGATAATCCATATGTATAAAAAGTTATTCCAATGTAAAAATAAAGAATGGAATTACGTAAGAAATCACCACGCATGCGATAGATCGCGACCGACAGGTTATTCTCAATGTAATAATAAATAATGGAACCGTGTCAGGAATAACGACCAAGCGTGATATTCAAAGAATAATAAAGAATGGAATAACAACGAAATCACTACGCATGCGATAGATTGCATGCATACGTTATTCCAACGTAATTATAAATAATGGAACTGTGTCATGCGAACGCACGCATACGATATTAAACAAAATAATAAAGAATGGAATCGGTCGTGCAGAACGCACGCACGTGATATTAAACGAGAATAATAAAGAACGTAATAATAGAAGAATTTCACCATGTATGCAGTACTTGCGCATAAACAAAGTTATTCTAACATAATAATAAAGAATGGAATAATGAAGTTTTCTTCATGAATACAAAAGAAATAATATCCCTTACACGTGAAAGAAAAGTATTCAACCGGTAGGCGAGGATATACTCGAAGAAAACTTGACTACTACGCTTTCAAAGCTTTCTTAAACTCTAAAGAAATACGCTTTCAAGATTATGAAGAAGAACTCTCTCTATAGTTTTTCTTTCAGAGTTTCAATGAATTCGTAAGAATAATGAAGGAATGAGCTTTTATTTATAGAAGAATGGATCGTGATAAGTAACTAATTCATGAACGATCCAGTATTGATTTACTTTAAGCAGATTATCCAGATTTAAAACAAAATCTTTTAAATAAAATATAATATATTCTATTTATAATCTAATAAAACGAATAACTTTATAAAAGTATTACATTTTTATATAAAAAGATTTTACTACGCAAAACACTACGCAGCATTATGCAACACTACGATAATAAAATATAATATATTCTAATTATTGTCTAATAAAACGAATAACTTTATAAAAGTATTTTGTTTTATATAAAAAGATATTACAATGCAAAAACACTATGCATAATAAAATATAATATATTCTATTTATAGTCTAATAAAACGAATAACTTTATAAAAGTATTTTGTTTTATATAATTTTTTTTTTCTGCTTTTATTACATTAATAATACTAATAAAACAAAACTCATCATTATTATTATTCACACTATTAATCGACTGTGTCGTTCCCGGAAAAGGGGCTTTCAATAAGGATTTCTTCCTATCGGCGTATGATTAGGTGACCAAACCTCTCCTCGCGTAACTTCTGACATCGTTAATATTGCAAATAATAATGCTAATAACTTTGTTATCTCAATTATTGATTTAATAATATATAACATATCGACAATAGTTGAATCAAAAGCGAGTGATTTCTCACGTAAGCATCAATAATCAATACTGGTGCTACTTTATGCAACCACGATACCTTCGTACTTTTAACATCGGGTTTTCAACAGATTAACGATAAAACTTCCGCCGTTATTTTCATAAAATATTTTTGTCGCTTTTTTTCAATCGTGATAAATTCCGTTCTATGGGTCCAATGATTGTGCCGTTATGCGAATATTTCTGTTAAAACGAATATTCCCCGACCAATGGAATATTATATAACAACTTGCGTACTTTGCAAAATTTATAAATATTACCCACAATTATAACATTATATCAAATTCATTCCATAATATTCAAAAATGATATTCATAGAAAAATCATCTTTATTCATATAAGTTGGGGTCTTACAGTTGATCACCAAGATTTTGAATTTATTGCAACCAAATATTAAATCGTATAAAACAAAATAAAATTATAATTTAAAGGACAAAATTAAGGATAATAAAATGTATGAATTATGTGTATCAAATGCCCTCATACCTAGCTTTTGCTCGTCCTCGAGTAAAACAAAAAGAAAATAAAACAAAAACCAAAACTACCTAATTTTCGTAAGAAACACGATTGCACTTACATGTGCAACAATCCTTTAAACCTCAAGGTTACCTCAAGTGGACGGGTTTTGTCTCGTGAGGGTTTGCAGTGAATATACCCACAAAATTCAAAATAAAATATTTTTGAGTTTAACCAATTATGAAATTAAAAGAAAACTACTAAATATCATGGACATTATACATAAGTATAATTAAATTCAAAATTATACTTTCACCTTATCAAAAATACTCAATCTTCATTTTAGACACCATCTTTCATAAAATTAATTCCATGTAATGTATGTGTATGTGATGTAACTCTTAGTAGGGATTTTTACCATGAAAATCAAGCAAACTCATTTTTCTTTTTTTTCCTTTTTTTTTTCCTTTTTTAATTTTTTTTCTTGACTTGTGTAATGTCTTATTTTCTTAAACTTTTCAGAGTTACCCATGTAGTAAGCATTGAACAAATAACTCGCAAACCAATTGACTTTAGAGCACCAAGTGTAAAGACACCCTTAAGGACTTACTAACTTGAGTAACAAAAGCCACAAAATTAGACTAGTCAAGTTGCTTTATCTATCACACTTTTCAGCGTGAATATCGATGCTTCCTGAGGCTTGGATACCCAGTTATTTCGTTTAATGGACATTGAAGCAGTTTGTTTTTTCTTTTTTTCTAACAGTTTTTTTGAAATTGCTCAAATCATAGTTTATATCCACAACTAAGAGCTAGTGCAAACGTGAAGTGCAAAAATGCATAGGAACTCAATTTTATTTCAGATGGCGTTTCAAACTAAGATTTAGTATGTAATCAAAGGTTTAAAAGTCTTAATCTTTTAATCTTACTATTGAGTTTTGCTCCACAGACACTTATTAGAATTAATCCAACTCGTAAGAAGTTAAACAAAAAATTTCATTTTTCATTTTTTTTTACTATATTTTCCTGAAAAAAATCTAATACAATAATACAAACAAACACCCCCATACCTAAATCATGCGTTATACTTAATGTATGCAAATAAAGAAAAGAGAACAAAGATATGAAAGAATTGTACCTTGTATGCGGGTAATTAGTCTATAAGAAAATGTGGTGAGAAGGAAAATAAATGTACATACCTACGAATTTCATAAATCCTAAAGAGTATGTGACTATACATGAATGATACAAATGGGAAAGTGAGTGTGAACTTTTCATTATTTTTACAAGGTCTAGAAAATTAAAAATATTCAGAATTTTCATCACAGTTATGCATAAAGTCTACCTCAGGAAAACTTTCACTAACATCTTCAAAAGATGGAAAAATTGGTTCAAATAGAACAATGTTCTAGTTTAGTTGACTTATTTATAGTAGATCTCAACAGCTCATTGACCTTATCTAATCAGATTCATTCCAATTTTGATCAAGGTGATTTAAGAAAAAAATAATTGGATCTTTTTCAATCTAAAGTATTTTCAATTATTTCTTGGGTAATTGACAACTCTTGTATCATGTTTACTTTAATTGGTTAGTCCAAAATATCACTAGGTGGTTTTTTAGGAATAAGTCATTCAGGGTATGGAGTTTTAGGCCTATAGACTTTTTTAACCGACTCATTAAATGTGACATGATCAATTTTAGGCATAGACTCATAATTTTTAGACTCTTGAAATTCGCTTGACTCAAACTGTGTAGAATTGAATACACAAATTTTATTTTCCTCATCATTTCCACGACCATCAAGATTTTCAAAATTAACCTCAGAGTTACTAGAAAATTCACCCACCTCTTGTTCATTTATTATGGTGGCTAATCGACTCATTTGAATTTCTAGACAAGATATAGCTTGATCCGTGCTAAATTGATTTTCCATTAAAATTTTCATAGTTTTCTACAAGGCACTAAGTATTTCCTCTTCTTCATTTGATAATATATTGAGGCTCTGGATCCGAATATGGATATGGATATAAGTTGGAAAAAATTGATTTACTTGGTGTGCATTAAAATTTTCATAGGGTCTTGACTCCAAGCAAAATTATTATTCCAACTCTAATAAGAATCCATCTTTCACAAATCACAAAACAAATAGACAACTAACTGTGAAAGTCGCACACACAAAAAGAAGATAAAATAAAATAAAATTTTAATTCTACGGTTAACCTAAATAAAATTTAGACAACTCCTAACTGTTCCAAGTTACACCTTAAGGTCCACCAAATTCGAAATTAATCACACCACTAGCCAGGTAAGTGTAAGAAAGGTGGGAGTCTTTCTGTGGGTACGGTGACTAATTGAATAACCACATGTTCTTTAGGCGTTTAACTTTTGAACCATTTGCCTAGACACCAGTAGTTTGATTAATTTAAAATTTAACCTTCTCTTAGAGTCCCTTGTCCTAATTGAGCTCGAGATTCCTAGGGACCAATGTTGCAAAATGCAAGTTGGTGTTTTGTGGGCCAAGGAAGGGTGATGAAATTTTCACTTTATCTTGTTACAAGTTGTGCCCTTAAAAATTAAATTACAAATGAGAATGCACAAATAAAAAAACTATAAACAAATAAAATGTCCTAAAACTAGGTGAATTATGAAAGAAAGAGAAATTTGACGTACCTCGATATTCCAACAATAACCACAGTTTGTATTTGACAAAAAAAATAAAATAAATAATAATAAAAAAAAATCTAGACAAGATGTGCTCTACATGAGTGAATGCATGAATGTGACAATTAATTTTCTAACTAACAATAAAAACTTTAAAAAAAAAACTAAGCGTATCAACAAAAAAGTTGGACCCTCTTTTTCTGGGCCAGGGAGTAATATTGTAATTTTTTGCTGGGTGCGGATTACTCGTATCTGTGTTAGAATTTTGTTGCAATAACCAATGGGACTTTCCACAGCAGTTAGCCCATGAATGAAAAATTTGAGGTTTCTTGATTATTTTACTTGTATTGTATGGTGGCTATAATAGTCTTTCATAGTCTAACTGTTTACTTCATGAACTTTGTTCTCATTGCTGTTTGATGTGTAGCAGCAACTTGTGGTGAGAGTATGCATTTAGTAATGTTGAAATTGTTATTGTACAAATTATGATTTCCTCAAGGCAGTAAAGGAAAAGGACTGCAGAGCTGTCTTCTCTTTTTGTAGTTAGTAACACTATTTTTAATACAGAATCTTTAATCTATAGTAGTTTGATCAAGAACATTATAGGATGGGCAATTCCATTATCACATGAATTACGTGCTGGCCATTATCTATCCATTCTAATTTATGCCATTCCAATTTAATGAGTTGGACTAGGCTGCCTCTTATATGAATTTATAATTTTCCTCTCTACTTTGCAAGTCTTAGTTAGCATTACCAAGCATAGTATGAAAGTGGTTATCCTTTCGTTTGGATATTACAATAGCATTAGATCTGCACTTGATTATGCTTAAAATGGTGATCCTCAAATTTTCCCTTAGCCAGGTGCCCCTTGCAGTTATGTCTCATTTGCCTAAGCTTTTGAATTATCATTAGGTAGCTGCTCCGCAATTCTTCTATCAATGTTCTAAAAACACTAGGCGGAACTAGGCGGCAATGGGACCTTCGAGCGTGTAGGCCTTGCAATCGGGGCCTAGGCATTTTCCTTGGGGGGGGGGGTAGGCAGCTTCCCTAGGTGGTGTAGTTTTATTATTACTGTGCATTTTTTTTAAAAAGGTTAAGTCTATTATTAATACCAAAATATAGCAAAATCAATATGGCATCATTTTCGTTGGTCCCAAGTTTACCAAGTAGTCCAAGATTTTTTCTTTGTGACTTAGCAGTCTAAGGTTTTTTTTTTCTTCCTATTTTTGCATGTCATAGATTCATTTATAATGGTTTCTCAAATTCATAAATCAAATGCATTGTATCTTTTTTCTTATTCTTTTTTCAATGCATGTGGTTTAGTTCTTAGTTTATCAATTCTCACATTTCTCTTTATATATATAAATACCTGTGCAGTGACTTAAAAGTTTGTTAAAGAACCCCAAAAAAATAAATACCAAACTCCTGATATCTTATAATAAACACATATGATCAAACAAAAAATTGTACCCAACAGGTCCTTTTCCTTTTACATTGACTTGTAATTCGTCAAAAAGCCCAGAAAGAAATATAGCAAACTATTTATATCTTGTTTTATACATACAATTCTAGTTTGGATGGTAACACTACAAATAACACTTTGCATAGAAAAAGATACTCTATAAGTCGTTTCTAAGTTTATCCGTACTATCAAGCTTGTTCTTTTGTATTTATAATAAAATTATGTTATATTTTTAAAAAGTGCAAGTTTAGGGATTGATTCAAAATATTGTCCAATTATGGGGGACGAAGTTTGAATTTTGATAAAAATTTAGGGAACTTAATATTAATTTTTAACAAATTAAAAGGATAATATTTAATGTTATCCAACCCTATATGTTACAAGAAAATAGATCACAACATCTCATATTCTTTAAGGAAGAGGAGGAAACAAGTTGCAGCGATGGTGATAGATGGCGACTGGGATGGCATTGCACGGTCAGCTCCTAGGTGGCTAGTTGGGCTAGCACCTACATTCCAAGGTTGGGCAGCGGCTAAGTGATGCCTAGGCGGGCATCTAGACCTTGTTTTAGAACACTGTCTTCTATAGAGTAGTCAGTAGTATATTAATCTATGGACTTTCCTACTTAGACTTCAATGTGAAACTTGTACTTAGCTATTATGGCAGCTTGGTTAGAGTGTTACTAGGTTTCTTTGTCACTATACAGAACTGCATTGAAATGTATCAATTTTTTTCTGGGATGCAGCAGATTCTAATTATTCTTTTCAAGGCTTGTCAATGAATATCTGACCGGTGGTGGTTTTTGTTGCTAAAAAGCTTTTTACATCGTGATAACAAGTTAAATCATAATTTCATTTAATAACAATAAGATTGACATGTATTGTCAATTGTAGGGGTTATGGTGGTTATTGGATTCTGATGCTCCAGAGATTTTACTTTGTATTTGACACTTAATAGTTGAATAGACCAAGGACTCTTTCCATCATCTGTTGTAATTTAACTCGAGTACATCTGCCCTGCCCCCCTCCCTCCCTCCCCCCCCCCCCCCTCTTCTTTTATGGTGCAGAGTACATCTGGTTATATTGTCAAAGATGGGAAGATTCTCATGGTGTAAAAACCAGTTGATACCATATTTCTAGTAGCTCAACCAACAGTTTGGAATCAATCTCTGCTCTGGCAGTTACGTGGACTTTACATGGATGAAGGTGGCCGTGAAAATGGGAGATATATGATGGATTTCTACGAAGGTTCTCACACTCGGGTAATACTCCCTCTGTTCCTAAAAGATTGTCGTTTAAAGTTAATGCACACAGATTAAGTAATATAATTAATACCTAGCGAAAATACTATACTACCCTTATTAATTGTCTCACCCAATTATTCCCCTCTCAATGTTTCTTATTCAATTCAACCAATTACTTCTTATTCAACCAATTACTACTTGGATTATAACATTAAATTGAATAAGAATCATTGGGAAGGGAAGAAAACTTTAAATAGAAGAAAGCTTTAAATAAGGGTAAAGTAGGGAAAAAATAGCTAATGTGTATTGATAAACTCAAAACGACAATCTTTTTGGAACAAAAATTACTTCCTAAAACGATAATATTTTAGGAACGGAGGGAGTAACAACATAACACAACTTAAGAAAAAAGAAAATGTATAGTCTCTCGTTCATCTCGACTCCAGTCTCCAATTTTAGATTCTTTCGATAAATACTAATCAAGTTGTTTGCTGCCATTCCATTTTACTATCGCAGTGGAATACGATGCCCCAGTATCAGTTAAAGCAGAATGCCTTCTCTATGAACACGAAGATCCTGCTCATCGCTGCTGAGAGGGATGCGGCCTTTGCAGAGCGTGATAGAGCACTATCTGAAAGGAAGGCCGCAAATGATGAACGAGATGCTGTAATCCAGCAGCGTGATGCAGCATTATCTGAGCGAGACAATGCTAGAAAGGAACGAGATAATGTCATTGCAGCCATTCGGTTCCAGGAAAATACCATGAACAGTGCATTGAACTGTGGTATCAAACGTGGATCAAAGAGAATGCTCCATGTCATAAACAAACCTGCCATACCTACTCAATCTGCTTACAACACGAGGGAAGGGTACATAACTGATGTATTTCAGGTACAAGCCATTTCATCTGAAGCTGCTAATGTGCAACAAGCAAAACGTACAAAGAACAAGTCGGTTCCTTCAAAAATTCCATCAAAGTCACCGTGGAAGGTGAAGAAAATAAGTGAGGATTTGAATAGGCATGTCGCTAGTGACGGGTCAAAGGCTGAATGGGATGATCAGGACCTTGGCTTGGTGAAGCAGATCACTTTTGATGCCTATGCCTGTTTGCTCATGCCTATGCCTGTTTGCTCATGCACTGGGATGCAGCGGCCATGTTACAAATCGGGCAAGGGAAGCTGGCAGTCATCTTGTTGCACCACTACCCTTTCAGTGTATCCACTGCCACTGATGCCAAATAAGCGCAATAAACGGGTGGCAGGGCGGAAGATGAATGGAAGCGTTTTTTCTAGATTGCTTACTCGTGTAGCAGGACAAGGCCATGACCTTCGTATGCCCCTGGATTTTAAGGACTACTGGGCAAAGCATGGTACAAACCGCCACATTACCATCAAGTAATTCGTAAAAAAAAAAACCTTAGGTATGTCGTATTTTCTCCTTTTTAAGCCTGCCTGTGGTCTGGAAAAGCTTCATGCAATGTTTTACCTAAATGTTGCTAAAGTCAGATGGAAGGAAAGATGGAGCTTGAGTACAGTAGTGGTAGTCTCCAAGCTCTTTTAGTCATCTTCAAACTTTTATGCTTCAACTAAATTAACTGTCCCCTCGTTTTTAACTGTTGGAAATTGTGTACTTGTTGCAGGGAATACGACATATTAAAGTTGTTTTTTTTGCCTGCACTACTAAGTATAGCCATGGGCAAAGACACTGGTGTATACAGTGGGCATTTGAACTTCTTCTTTTGGCGAATAAAGAGGAAAAAAAATCTAGTTCGAAACGATTAATCTGTTCCCCCACCCACCCACCCACCCACCCACCCACCCCCCCTCACCCACCTCTCCTCTAGTCCTCTTTTTTCTTTTTCGTTTGCTATTTCTCACCGACAAATAGGGACTAAACTTGACTCAATTTTCTACATTCTCGAAATACTGACAGCTTACACATCTTTTCCTTTTTTCAGCTACTGAAAAACGTGTTTTTAAATTCAAGATTCCTACTTATGTACTAATCTCTATCCATTCAATTTCTTGTTATGTCCCCACTCCCCACATCAGTTGGTCTTTGTTACGTATTTAATTTGGACCCTAAGAATGAGTTTGATGCTAATTTAATTTCATTCAAATATAATAAAATAAATCATCATTGTATTTATCAAAAAACAATGTTATAGAAATGTATATGATCAATACATCTTACACCGGTAGTTATAAGTTCTAGTTTCTAGAATTTCGTACAATTGTCTTCGGTCTGCATCTCTATTGGTTAAAGACAGTTTTTAACTTATATATTTTCATATTTGATGGTTCAAGACAGTTTTTAACTTATATATTTTCATACGATATGATATTTGGATCCCACTTTATGAGTATAGAGTGGATCTCACTTCCACACGGTAGAAAAATCGTATAAAATATCAAAAATACATAAAAAATAAAAATTACTGATACAATTTTACAAACTTGTGATATTATGTTATTAAAGACTTTGTACATTTTTAACAGTTAACGTTAAAACAAATATATATTTAATGTTGTTTTTATACTTGTTTTAATAATATTTTAAATTTTTATTGATAATTATTACTTAGACAACCAAATTATTGTTATGATATTATAATGAAACTGATATTTTTATATAAAAAATTAATATTGAATATATATTTTTTCAGCTTTCATAGTGAGAGATTTATATGAAAATATTAATTTTAACACTTAAAAATATCAATTTCTTGTTATAAATATCTTGTTGAATCATAATTGCCAAATCTTGTCATTTAGAGTTCTAGACGCTTGAATGAAGACGGTTCGATTTATTAATTATATTTTTCAATGTTTTTAAAAGAAAGGAGAAGACGGGGCCACGACCCACGATGAGGATTTTTTTTATGAATTTCTAATCCTAGGTGGGCCGAATTGTTACGGATTTTAAAATTTGGTGGGCCACCCAGTCCTTTTAACATTCATGGAGTCATCGGACATCTGGTTCAATCTCGGCGGGTCGTTTCGCTTTTATCCATGAGGTTCTACAGCGGCCCGCCCCGTGTGCCAAGATCAATTGATTTCAAGTCAACTCCTAGCCTTTATTACCGAGATTATTGCAGCCACGTGCGCCTCAGGACCTTTTGTGGGCAAAATCAATCAACTAAATTTAATAAAATGTGAAAAATACTAAACATATTACGGACTCTTTTTTTTTTTTTTTTTTAATTTTTTTATTATCTCGGGTTGATATTTATGTATCAATGAATAATTTTCTCCTTAAATTGAGGAAAGATTGAGATATAAGATTTAATTAAATTTTGTCACCTTTTAATAACAGTAGTTACTATATATTAATATTAATCTAATTGAATTTGCTAATATATATATATTTTTTTGGTAAATTAGACACCTAATTAGTTTGGTATTAATTAATTTTACAAAAGGGTGGTGCAACTTAGATGGTCCAATTTTAGATAAAGTTACATATGATATGAGTGCAACTAAAAAGGTAAGGAAAGACAAATTGTTAAACAAAGTAGGTCTATTACTTTGTCCTTTATTAACCCACTGGGGAAAAAGTGAGGGAGCAATAAAGATTCAAGCTCCTAAAATGAACTAAAACTAGTATATTAAGATGTTAGTATTTTATTTTATCATTTAATATTGGTTACTATGCTACCAGCCCAGGAGGAGATAATATATATCCTAATCAGATTATGAATAATATATTTATTTATTTATTATATTCCTTCATTCGTCAAAATGGTAAGAAATTAACAAACAGGGAACATGATTCTACCAATTTCACTTAGCTTGTAGTGTACTACTACCTTATTTTAGGAATAAAACATCGTTTTATAACTTATTTTATTACAATTTGATTCTAACGATACATTTTATCTTAGGATTTAGGGGGAACTAGGGAAAAGGGGTCAGACGGAAATTAAGGATAAACTTGGTAAATATTTATATTTTTCATGCGACCGCTTTGGTTAATTTTAATTATGTTGAAGAATAGACTTGAAAATATAATCTTGACTTGAGAAATGGTTATGTCTGTAGGGTGGGTGTTTAAATTGATCACATTTACATTTTTAGTATGTAAACAAACCTTGGTATAGGTTCGGTTTGAATTCAAATATGATGCATTGTCGAGTCGAGTTCGTACATGATTTTACGTTCGATTGCTTGATCGAATATGTTCGTGAACTATGTTGTTCGATTTGGTTCGAAAAGTTCGGGTTCGATTCGAGTAGTACGATTTCTAACACGGGTTCGAGTGATTTGATTCCTTACATGTGAAATTTATTAACCAACTTGGAAATCAGACGATGTGGTTCGTCAAAATATTCGCGAATGACCATGTGTTTGTGAATTGGATATTATCCTATATATTTATTGATTCCTTCATTATTATTTCAAAATGGTAAGAAATTAACAAATATAACGAGTTGGATAAAGGAGTGAAAAACAAAAGCAGTGTGTATAAGATTAGGTTGTAGAAACCAAGTGTGTGCTTAAATAACAACATTTAGATCTCAATTGATGGCATTGCACCAAACCGCCGTATTTGGTTTCTCCTAATTTTTTGTCCGTAATAATTTGATTTTGAAAGATGTTGCATTATCCATCAAACTTAATGATTTAGAGTCTGCAAATATAAATATGGTGGTATGGTAGTATCTACATATGATGTCATCATATTATTTAACTTCATATTATCATCAATAAAAATAATTAATTTTAAAAAATTAATGACTTAATAATATCACATGGAGTATTATCTCTAAACATTAAATGATCTGATTCTATCTCATCTTTTCAATAAATTCTACACTAAAATTTCAATTAACTTAATACTCCTATTATTTATACTTTAATAGGAGTACATGATTCCTCCTAAAATGTCAAAGTAAAAACAAGATGGAGGGAGTAAAATATTTTTTACTTGTAAATAAAAATAAATCAAATCCCACCGGCCTTTGGAGGAGGTGAAAACAACTCCATAAACAATTATCAACACTGATTTTGCAGTGTGCCACACTCGCTTTGAATAGCGTTTGAGAAAAATACTTAAAATTCCTTGGGACAAAAACATATAAAAATGGTGGAGACTGGTGAGAGTGATTTATTGCTACATAATCTGCGGTGATAGAGGGAAACTAAATGGTTTCGTCAAATGAAGTCGGAATGAAACTGAAATCACAGCGAAATTCAAATTCAACTCAAATGAAATTCTTATCAAATTCACGCGGTGTACTAGTAGTCGTCGTCATGAAATCCGTGTAGCGGTACATCGTCGTGAATATAGAGAGAGAGAAAGTTGAGATTTTTAGAAAGAGAAAATCACAGCAGAGAGCTTAATTCTTCGCCTGCGCCTTTGTGGTCTCCGTCACCAATTGACAAACGTCAACATTTTGGACACTTCAACAACTGCTGCCAAATGTGGCGTGGAAACCCTAGCTGAGCTACTCGAAAATGGCCGATTCAGGTAATTCTGTTTTCTCCGAAGTGGAATTAATAAATTCTGAGGTGATAACTTTTTGATATCGTGTTTATTTTCTGCTCTTATATGCAGATACTGGTTAGGGATTTGATTCCTTTTTGTTTGTACTGTTCTTTTCGGGAATATACAATCAAGTTTAAAGCTTTGATATTTAGTAAGGCTCATAGCTGTTAAATTTAGGGGGTTTTGAGGGACATTGTGGAATTGGGTAAAATTATTATACAAAAGGTTGTTTGAAGTTTTTAAGCAACATGGGTGATGGTGACGAAGGAAATGTTGATATGATGCATAGACTTCAATCTTCTTTTGGGAATTCATCTTCGGCCCAGAAACAAACCCATTCGGTTAACCAGCTGGATATACCTCAGTTCAGTACGGCACAACTTCGTGCTCAGATGCGACAATTTTCTCCGAATTATAGTGTTGAGAGCAGTAAGAGGGTTGGGATACCGCCGTCCCATCCACAAATGCCACCCATTTCTCCGTATTCACAGATCCCGGTATCCCGGCCTGGAAATCAGCAAATGGGTTCACAGAATTTTACTTCAGGGCCAGGGCCAGGGCCAGGGCCAGGGCCAGGGCCATCACATACACGATCTTTATCACAGCCCCCATTCTTTTCGCTTGATTCCTTACCTCCTTTAATCCCATCTCCTTATCGGGATTCCCCTGCAACTGCCATCACTGACACAGTATCTGCTGATGTGTCGATGGAGGATTGTGATGCTACTTCACACTCCTTATTGCCGCCCTCACCTTTCACAAGGGGTAATTCTTTACGTGTAGGGGAAAGCCTTCCTCCTCGTAAAGCGCACAGGCGGTCTAGTAGTGATATTCCGTTTGGGTTTTCCACTATTATGCAATCTTCGCCACCACTCATCCCACTAAGGGGTCCGGGTGCTTTGGAAAGGTCAGCGTCTGCAAGAGAGAATCCAGGGTCTAAGCCAATCCAGCTTGTTAAACGAGAATCATGTTGGGATAAAGGAAGTGGTGAGAGCAATTTAGAAGGAATGGGAGAGAGGAAATCTGAAGGGGAAGTTGTGGATGACCTGTTTTCTGCATATATGAATTTGGATAACCTTGAAACATTGAACTCTTCTGGGACTGATGACAAGCAGGGTACTGAAAATCGTGAAGATTTAGATAGTAAAGCTAGTGGTACCAAGACAAACGGTGATAGCAGTGATAATGAAGCTACAAGCAGTATAAATGAAAGTGGGAGCAGTATACAGAGATCAGTAATCTCTTCTTTCACTGAGAAAAGAGAAGGTGTCAAAAGAAATGCAGGAGGAGATATTGCTCCAACAACTAGACACTATAGAAGTGTTTCAATGGATAGTTTTATGGGAAAGATGAACTTTGGTGATGAGTCACCAAAAATGCCTCCTTCCCCTGGAGCTCTCCTTGGACAACTTTCTCCAAGCAATTCAATTGATGGGACTTCAAACACCTTTAGCTTGGAGTTTGGGAATGGTGAATTCAGTGGGGCGGAGCTCAAGAAAATAATGGCAAATGAGAAACTTGCTGAGATTGCATTAAGTGACCCCAAACGAGCCAAAAGGTATGTTTTCTTCAACACAACTACTTGGTGTAGCTGAATGATGTATCATAATTAAAATAATGGTTTATCTGTTTAGGATTTTGGCCAATCGTCAATCAGCTGCTCGTTCCAAAGAACGGAAGATGCGATACATTTCAGAGTTGGAGCACAAGGTTCAAACACTACAGACAGAAGCAACCACATTGTCAGCCCAACTGACACTATTACAGGTGGGCATCTGCAATGTTGAGCATTCATTTTGTATTTTGTTTGTTTTATTTTGTCTTAGTTTTATCCCTCCTTTTCCCCCCACAGAGAGATTCTGCTGGGCTCACAAACCAAAATAATGAGTTGAAGTTTCGCTTGCAAGCAATGGAACAACAGGCACAACTTCGTGATGGTATAGTTCTATAAGATGCCTCTTGCATATGTTATTACTTTTGCTGTATATGGAAATATTTAAGTTGTAGTTATCCCGTCAAAGTGAGCTGTCAATTTTTCTTGCATGTGTGCTTCTATACGAACATATTTCTTTGAATGTTGTTGTGTATTTGATGTATAGTTATCTAAATTTACTACAAGTCTGTGTAAGGATGATTGGTTATACTAGTCAAGTTGTCATTATGTTTAAATCTTATTTGAGTTTTTCAGTATCAGGGGCACAACTTTGGTTTGGTGGTTCTTTTTAGAGCCCTCACACAAACAAGACTGACCTGCTTCACATTTTACCAAGTAGCAGCCGATTGAAAATTTTGATCTTTAAGACAATATTTAAATTGCGTGAGATAACTAGTCCTATGTTTTGTTGGGTTGAACGATCTTACCTAAAACCCATCCAAACTAACGGTGATCCTGGACAAAATCACATAGTTTAATCTCTATTTTTAGTGGTGATACTTACTGTGTCATTTATCTGTATATAACAAATGCAGAATAGACACCTAGTTTTACTTATTATTGACTTGAAATTGTGTTGATCCCTGCTGTCTATTAGAGTAATTTGCTGGCCTTTTAAATTCTTTTTAGTACGGTCTATATACTAGGTATCTCAAAATTATGTAAATGTGTACGTAATATTATTAAGTAGGCCTTCCCTTGGATTGTTCTTGTTACTTGACAAGTAAAGTTTGCATATGCTTATTGGCATATATAGTTAGGCCAGTTGGCATAGTAAAACATATAAAAGTTTTGCCGAATCTAATTTGAGCCAGGTTGGCTACGAACAGCTCCTGATTACATACCATGTCAAATGATGTTTACATATTATAGGAAGTGTATGGACTGATAATTGGGGAGCTAAAAAACAGAAAAAAGTAACTATATGCAAGGAAGTAGAAGAAGGATCTTATGTTCAGTATCCAACGGGTGGGAGAAATGGAAGAGGCATTGTGGAATAACTTCAAGGTTGTTGGTTCCAATCCTCATACATGAGTGCTGGGGCCAAAATTACCTATAACAAAAGAGAAGGATCTTATTTTCTGGATGAGGCAGTTGATGAAACAATTCTTCAATATAGATATAACTGTTTGGGTGAAAAACTAACTGGTAACTATGTGTCTTTTTAGTTTGTCTGTAGGCTGTCTTTAATTTAACCAGTGAAGGCTATTTGTATTGTTATGCTTCTTTCTTGCCTTTTTTTTTTTGCTTAGTCAAGAAATTTAAATTCTTGCACTTGGTTGTTGAGGCAGTTAAATTAGACAATTTCATGCTGTATGCTTATTAAAATTTATAGGTTTTCTAGTTTGCTTCTAACTTCTATGTATGGGAACACAAGAAGTCTATTAACTTTCTTAAGCTGTGGGATTCTTCGATGAAATTGGAGCTTGTGTTTCAATGTGCATATAATATCACCTAATAAAAATGGAATACTTTTGTAAAAATCCCATTCCTGATTTAGTCGTGTATGTGGAGTTGTGATCTAATCTTTTATGATCATTTGCTAAATTCAGTGGATAGTTTGATCTATTAGTGGAATGGATTTATTACCTTCTGTAACATGCTAACCAACTTGGGGCTGTGCAGAAGTTGTCACTGAATTTAGGTGTATAATAGAAGTGTTTTCCTAGCTCTACCTGCCACTAAACATGTCTGATACTTGCACATACTACTACGTCCTTTACATGTAGGAAGTCATTAATGAACTTCTGCTACCCATATCTCAATTGTAACCATTTTTATAGTGATTTTGGTACTGTATAAAACTCACACTTGTGTGTCAAGTATAATGACCAATGGTAGATCTTTATTTTGGAGTTTTGGGCTCTAGTGAAGATTTTTTATTGTTTATGCACTAATATGTTTCCAAATTATTGTTAGGCATCTACTTAAATGAATGTTTATCTATTTCAAAATTTGGGCGTGACAGAACATGTAATTTACATGTTACAAAAATCTATATTGGCACTCCATACCTAAAGGCTATGTATCTGGATTGTAAGCAATAATGCATGCTTTTGATTGTTGTTACAGCTCTAAATGAGGCTTTAAGTGCGGAGGTTCAACGCTTGAAGATTGCCACTTCGGATCTGAGTGGAGAGTCGGCTAAATTTCAGCAGCTTTCCCTCAACTCCCAGATGTTCCAGTTGCACCAGCAGCAGCAACAACCACCACCTAATCAACTCAACATGCATCATTTGCAACAGCAGAAGCAGCAATCTCAATCACAACAGAATGGCAGCACAAACACAAAGCATGAATCGACCTAATAGGTTTTGGTGGGTTAATGGTTTGGGGGAGCTTTCGATACCTTTAATATCTATTCTCTCTAGTCGGGTTCTTTGTATTTAAGCATTGCATTCATTCATTAGTTTTGCTTTTGCATCTACAACTGGACACATTAAGGTGTGGTATCTACAGTCGCAGCTGTGTCGCATGTTCATCCAAATTTAAGTCATATACACAAGCCTTAAGATTTATAGAATTTATTTATGCCCTATTAAATTATATTGGATTTATGGTAATTGGACATGTTTTGTTGGGTTAATCTCAGACTCTCTCTCAGTTTGTCTTTATTTATTTCAGCAAGTTAATATTCCTGCCTCTAATCTTCAATTGTTTCTGTTCTTCCAAAAATTAGCCCGCAAGTAACCAAATGATTATATTAATACATATTCTTTCGTATATAACTTAAGTGTTGGTGAATTAAAGATTTTAAGATTGATATTGTTAGTGTGAAATTATATATTTTTAAATATATAAAATAAGTTTGATTTTGTTTAATTCTTTAATTATTTTTCTTCGTTTGTTAATCTGAAATGTCAAATTATCTCTTGTGCTTTATATGGGAAAATGCTCCCTCCCCTCCCCCCCCCACCATGGTGGGGATCACATTATGAAGTTTTTTTTTTGGTAAGTTTAATAATTAATTGATAGAATACTACACATACAACATCGCAGTGGTGGGTCAAGGATCAATTTTGGGGTAAATTCTTATCCTAATCAAGCATTATCCGCCTCAAAGTAAAAGTTTTTTTAAAAATGTAAATGAACAAATTATATTTCCTAAAAAAATATTTTGTTTTTGTGACGGGGATATAAAAACTAGAAAAGTACTAGGTAATTATACAAAAATTGTCTACCACCTAGGCAAGTTAACCCAAGAGTCCAAGACAAAACGAATAAAGTTAAAATGATATCTTGGTTGGCCGAAACGATGCTTCCTCTGGTTAGACTAAATATTGTTTAGGAGATTTTTCCGAAAGACTATAAAGGAATCAATTTTGATGAATTATGATTTTTAATATATTTAAATAAGACTATAAAGAAATTTGATTTTGATGGATTATAATTTTAATAAGAATAAGAATAATAGAGACAATAATTTATTAAATATAATATAATATTTTAATATTATAGTCCATGATCCGAAAGGATTGATATAGTCCTTGTTGGAGATGCTCTAACCCTAGCATTCCTCTTCTCGTCATCTCTTCAAACTTGATATAAAGCAACCAGCCTCACTACTAACATTCATATCCTCGTCTGTTGATGCCATATCTGCCTCTTGAACAAGCAAAAGATTTAGTAGGCACATTCATTAATCAGTATTTTTAAATTCTCTGGACAGAGGATCTCTCCTCTCTCTCTCTCTCTTGAACTTAATATAAAAATTAAAATAAATATTTAAAGAAACATTAATTAGTTTTCAATATTACTCAAATTATTGAATATAACTTTGATTCTCATTATTTTTTGTCCAATAAATAACACTATTTTTTTTTAATACAAGGACAATATAGACGATTAATATTATATTTAATATTTTACAATTAACAAACAAAACCATCACAACTGTGAATGTTTCAGGACAATAAAAAATTAGGATCGACATTTCAATTCACTAGAAACACACGCATACACACAACACATGAGAATTCCATATGATACATACCATGCATCATTATCAAGTTCATAACCAATTATCTTTAACATCATAATAATTCAAGTCAACTGAATTCCAGATTACAATATGCAAGGGGCAAGTGAGATCAAAATTGACTAAGCAAAAAATATTAGTTTAAATCATTCGGACTCGCCCCATCCCAATTACCATATAAGGAACCTTAAGTTCAGTTTTACTCATCACCCAGAAAGAATTAAGCCAACAACTGGCAGCATCATGACCATTATATCCAGCACCTATGCAGCAACTTCATCTTCCTCTTTAATTAGGTTTATACTCTTCCCAAACTCATTCTTACTTCCTTGAATCCATCCCTCATCAATGGATTCCATACTTCCACTCAACCCATCGTCCAAGAAATCTCCAACCCGTTTCACTTTCCCAGTAGGCAGCACAGGGTACTTCCCAGAAAAGCAAGCATAGCAGAAATTTGAGGAATCACTTCCCAAGAATCTTTTCATGCTCTCAATGGGCAGAAAAGCAAGTGAATCTGAACCAATAAAATCCCTAATTTCCTCCAAACTCATCCTATTTGATATCAACTCCTCCGCACTAGGTGTGTCCACTCCATAATAACAAGATCCAATAATAGGCGGGCTTGCAATCCTCATGTGAACTTCTTTAGCCCCTGCTTCCTTTAACAACCTAACAATTTTTGAAGAAGTCGTCCCCCTCACAATTGAATCATCCACAACGACAACCCTTTTCCCTTCTAAAACCGCCCGCACAGGTGACAACTTAAGCTTAACCCCAAAATCTCTGATCTTCTGCGAAGGCTCAATGAATGTCCTCCCAACATAATGTGACCTAATCAACCCTTGTTGAAATGGCACACCTGCTTTTGCAGCATAACCAAGTGCAGCCACAACCCCAGAATCCGGCACAGCAATCACAACATCGCATTCAACCGGAGCCTCAGTGGCAAGTATTTCCCCAAATTTATGGCGAGAATCATAAACAGACCTCCCAAAAACAATTGAATTAGGCATAGCAAAATAAATATGCTCAAAGATGCAAGCTTTAGGTACTACATGTGTCAATAAACAAAGTGATGATTGAACACCAGTTTTATCCACCACAATTACCTCACCAGGATTAACTTCTCTCTCATAAGTAGCCTCAATCAAGTCCAACGCACAGGTTTCAGAAGCAAAGACAACCGCCCCATTGCTCCTCCTTCCCATCACCAATGGGCGAAACCCGAAAGGATCCCGAACCGCAACCAATTTCTCTTCGGTTAAAAACACCATAGAATAAGCTCCCTCCAGCTTCCCACAAGCCTCAACAATTCTTAGAAAAAAGGGTCTTGCTTTAGAAATAGCAATAAGATGCAAAACCACCTCAGTATCAGAGCTAGTAGTAAAAATTGAACCATTATCTTCAAGGTTAGCTCTAAGAGCCTGATAATTCACCAAATTACCATTGTGGGCAACACCAACTGACCCGTATCGGTACCTTGTAACAAAAGGCTGCACATTTTTCAACATAGAGGCGCCGGCGGTGGTGTAACGGACGTGCCCAATAGCTGAATTTCCGGGGAGCTGATCGAGTTTTGACTGGTTGAAGACTTCGGAGACTAATCCAACGCCGGTGACGGACTGAAGCACCTTTTCGTGAACAGTGACTATGCCGGCGCCTTCCTGACCGCGGTGTTGGAGGGCGTGCAGAGCCAAGTAGCAGAGGCGGGAGGCTTCGGGGTCGCCATAAATTCCGACAACGCCGCACTCTTCCCTAGGTTTATCGTCATTATATAAAAAATGGTCATCTGGGTTTTGCTTGTTTGAGGAGATAACCTCGGAAATGGGATTCTTGCAGTTGGGCGTGCAGAGGGTTTTGCTGGTTAGAGAGGTCGAGAGTTTTGGGATTAGGGTTTTGGAGGAGAGATAGAAGAGGAGGTAAGATGGGTTTTTGTAGGAGCAAGAATAGGTCTTGTTATCTAGAGATGGTGGAGAGAGAGGAGAGAAATTGGCGGTAGCGGTGGTGGTGGTGGCGGCCATGGGAGGAAGGAGGACAAAGACAAACAAACAAACAAACCCAGAGCCTGAGAGTCGGAGAGCGAGTGGGCTATGAATAGCCAAAGTGGTACCTCTAGGTTTTGGTCATTTATAGTCTTTAGGAAACTTAGTTTTAGACTTTAGTTGTGATTGAATTTCTTTCAGAATACCAAAATAAATAGGAAGTGAAAATTGACCAAATTTTGTTTGTTCTATAATGCATTTTTTTTCAATTTAAAATTTCTCTCCAAGTTTTCAGTAAAAAAAACAACCATGTCGCCTGATATTATGTCAAAATTACTTTTTCCCCTCTAATAAGCAATATAAATATATATCTTGAGCTGCGAACAGGAAAAAACTAATCATGATTTGCAAATATAATATTGAACCAATGCTCTATCCTTTTGACTTGTACAGTAATTGTCTTTATCTGTTAGAATCGATCCATATTTCTCCAAGAGAATTTGAATTTTTTACAAGACAACACGTATGTGTCTTAGATATATATAAGTTTGTGTCTTGAAAGAAGGAACAAAAAAACAAACACTCCTAAAAAATTTAATGAGTCTTATTGAGCATATGAATAAAACTTCATAACAAGGAAAAATAGAGTCTTGCCTTAGATACATACTATAAGTTTGTTAGTTTGTGTGTTTCTTGTACCTAATATGACCTAGTTTTAATTGACAAATTGATGAAATGTCAAAATAATCATTAATGAGAATAATAAAATGCTAAAAATACCATTAATAAAATTTCTTAAAATAAGAAGACACACAAATTTATGTGTCTAAGAGCAACTCTAGAAGGCCGGAGGTGAACAAATCCTAAACTATATTTTGTCTAGGATGCAGATTTCGCTCCAGCAGTAAGACTAAATATAGTCTATTGGGATTTTTCAGTGAGCAAAGAGATCAAATCAAGGAACCAAATTTGGTGGACAATAATTTCGACTATAATTTTATATATATTTAAATGGTTGGAGAGAAGACAGAAGAAAACGAAGAAGGAGATGAAGAGGTTGCCAAAAGAAAGAGATAAAGGCAAGAAGAAGATAATGAAGAAAAAGTTGAAGGCAAGAAGAAGATACCGAATTTCCTTGTTTGGGTAAGAACAAAATTTAAACTTCATTTTATTATGAAATTAGATAAAATTTAATGTTTAAACATAGTTATCCAAATGTGTTGTTAAAGTAAAATAATTAAAATGAATGAAATAGAAATAATTATTATTTTAAATATGGTCGTTGGAATTTTTTTGAATTCATTTATTATTTTAATTTTTTTATATTGAAGTCTACGAAATAATTCATAAGATAGTCCATTTGCAAAAAGGATTGAAGGCTAAAAGATACTTGTTGATATCATATAGACTAAATATAGTCAACAAAATAATCCATCTTATAGAGATGCTGCAAGACATACGCTCTCTTTTCCTTAATAAACAATCCAATTTAATTTTTTATTCATATGCTACAGGCTAAATATTATAGTAGGCAAAGATGTTGGTACATCAACTTAGCTACTAGCTATTGGTACTTGTAGAATATATATGGTTAATATTTATAAATTTAGTTACTTGGATTAGTAAAATATAAATTTCTTATTTAAATTTAATTAAAAGTATATTTTTTTAAAACCTAAAAAGACAAAAGAAAAAAGAATAAAACAAAAAAAAGGAAAAAAAAGAAGAAGAAGAGGAAATAGATTTGAAGAATTGGACTGAATAAAATTGAAGAATTGGACTGAACTAGTGGACTCAAGCCTTATCTTTCTGTTTGGGCCTCTCGAAAATTTTGTTATCTTGCAGAAGAGAACACTAGATTATATTAAACCACCAAAATCTCCTCTTTTTCTTTATAGTCGGAAAAATATCATAGCCAATTTTGCAGATCTTCGAAGGTGAGAGCTTTGACTCATAAACTCTCAGATCAATGTCGCCTCCACCAGGACCTTATTCAGGAAAAAGCACACTTGCTTTGGTAATAATCCTTTTATGTTCAATTTGATCGGTATATCATTATATATAGAAAGATAACCATATGCATAACTGTAATCTGTTTGATGGCTTACTGTAATTTCGATGCGTATATATATATATATATATATATATATATATATATATATATATGTTATGTTTCAGGTGGCTCGTGCATCGGCTTTTTCATTTGGGCTTGTTTATGGAAGCATGAAGCTTAAGTATCTTAAGGTAAACTCTAGCTATCTTGTTGTAATTTTTATTTTCTCTATTTTTTTAAAGTAAATATATTTTATGGGTATCGGATATATAGTTAATGTAATGAATCTAATGAATTCAGATGGGTTTATTGTTATTAGTTTTTAATGATAATTTGTTTTTGTGATTTTTTCATTGAAAATGAAAAATTGGTTATTTTTAGATCCGGGGACTGTGTGTTCAATTTAATTTTGTTTGCAATGTATGTGGGGCTATTTTATTCCATTTACTTTATTTTGGATGGGTAATTGCCTTTAAAGCTTAGTTTAGGTATTTGGGATGTTTGGTGCATTAGCTTTCCAGTGAAGGCTTGACTTGTGTGTTTAATGCTCACTATATCTTAAAGATTAGTTTTTGCATGCGAAATGTTCATGGTTATAGGGATGCTACTCTTAAACATTAAATCTTACTAATGATTGCGTTCACATGAACGACCAATTGTTTCTTTTATGGTGGATAAAAGAATATGTGGGATCCCCTTTTCTGTTTGTTAACTGGTTAAATTCGTTGTTATTGGCCGAAGATGTTTTTGTGATAAATATGTTTCAGCACCGGATATTTACTTAATGTACCTGAAGATTTGTTGCTCAATTATGTTTGTGGTTTGCTTGTGCTTGTTCCTGTTCCTGCTCGAATATACAAGTAGGTACTTGATAAATAATTGGTGTTTGGCTTGGATGTTTATCATTCTAATTGATTTTTCAAGGTTTAGTTCGATTAATAGTTTAGAATAGCTAAATTAGTGCATCTTAGTTAAGCAACTTATGTATTACTGACATGGGACATGTGATAGGATTTTAGATGAACCTGACTTGGGTAAAGGTTTCATGCAAGTATTGGCAGATATCATATAGATTCTTTATTTGCATTTCCTGGTTTAGTGGAATTCTAATAGTGGCTGAGATATTTCTCTTTGAATCATTAGATACTTGTTGACATGATATGTTTATACTGATTTCCGTATTCATATTCTTCTAGCTTTCCCTTAATTTTAATGTTATGGGGAAGACTTGTTCTTTCACCTGATTTTTTCAAACTCAATGTATTATATTTATTTAGCTTTCAGCAATAAATAATGACTAAGAGGTCAATTACCTGTCAAAACCAAGAAATATTTCATAGTTGAAATTGTACTTATTAACCATATCAAGAATTTGCTAATGCAGCTTGCATTCTATTTAATCATGGTATTGGTGAAGCTTTTCCATATTGCTGATTGTATGTTCAACACTACTACAAATTTTGAGAAAAGCAACTTTGGTATAACATCCTGGTATTTGGAGGTTGCCCAAGGTGAAGCGACTCAGTCAGTATAAGTGCATGTCTTTATAATCTACCATATATATTGGTATAAAACGGTATTTATTAGAGGGGTACTTTTGATGAGAAGTTCATGTAGTATAAAAACTCGTTAAGATATAGTAACTTGAACAACTTCTTTTTATACATGCTGATCCATATTTATTAGGAGGCACTAATGATTTGTGTGTCACAATAACGGAGACATCAATAGTGGTTCAAGCTTAAGATTATTGATAACTCGTGAAAAAGAATCCATATTGTCATTTTGTTGGTTGTGTTCTATTACATGTTAGCTGATATTTCTTGTTCAAGCAAATTGCCAAATAAACATGGATCATTGTGTTGCACGTGACAAGTTCAGTGCAAGTTACCGAGTAACTATGAGTTTACGACATTAATACCTCTCCCTTCTAACGAGTGTGCCATAGAAATAGTTTTGTTTAGCAAGTTTCAAAATTTTAAAATTCATGTTATCCAATTTCTTGTAATGCAATTTCTGTGGTTGGATCATGCGTGAACAATGTTTTTTTCTGCACGGTTGCATGTTTAGATAGTTCATTTCCGTTGGGCAGCAAGGTTGTGCTACCCTGCTTGTGAAATTTATTTGCCAACTTTAATGCATGTGTTTTTAAGGATTTTATTTAAAATTTTCAGACTAGACAACAGAGTCTATTTAAGGTAGACGAAAAATCAGAATTGCATGCACATTTTGTGCAAGGATGCTTCTTGTTTATTAACTTGATTTATTTTGTCCTCTGCCGCAGGCAAAGGCCAAGTCTCAACAAAAAGCTGCAGCCAAGGCACATCACTGAAAGATAATGGGTCTCTCGTTTTGGAGTCTCATAGACAAATAATGCATGATGATAGAACTGTTATCACTGTTTCTTTAAAAACATTTTAGACCATGACCCTGCTTGTATCAGTTCAGTTTTGTTGAGAAGCGTTCACATGAATTTTATTGCTTTCTTTTTTTTTTTTGATAAAAGAATTTTATGGCTTTAAACATTGGCCGAGGTTCAGGTTTCCTTTGTGGATATAATGGAGAAGTGGGATGATCATCACTCTACAAGATAATAATCTGTTACTAGTGTTGAATGCACATTCATAACTGCAATGCTTTCAAGCAGTGGTTTTGTTCACTATTTTTTGTTTGTTAAAAAACTTGCTTCTTGTTGGTGTTTGAAGTCTCGACTTGCCATAGAAACTATTACTTAGTTCCTTAGGGACTTTACATATCAGGGACACTTTTTTTTCAATGTCCGCATAGAAGAGCTCTTACACTAAGAACGTCCGAATAGTGAAATTGCACTTGTGAATTAGTATGCTATCCAATATTGTCGCCTCCATTAGTGGCTGGAACCCATAAAGATGAAGTTACATAGATTCAAGACATCTAACGTGGAAGCATATGATGAAATAAAACAGATCAGGATCAACCATGGAATACATGAATAGGTTAGAAACTGATTTCACTTGTATATCTTCCGACCCAGTTCCTCCCACAGTTAATTTACATTACATTTTTTGTTTGTTCACAACCAATATTTACCTTCCAAACTCCAGGTACTACTTTTAGGAGTAGAGGCTTGGACATATACTAGAAAAACAAGACAGAAAGATGCAAGACAAAATTGTGTGTTTTTATGGCACGATCAGTTGATATACACCCTTCGCAGCTCAGATGAATTGGAAGATATATCTCTCGATCCATGTTCAAGACAATTGCATCCATGCTGCAATAAGAGAAGCACCTTCATCAAATCATAGATTTAGGCATTGTGGCAAAATATTTATTCAGTCTAGATCGAGACCCATATTTAGCAAACTTGTTACCAAGCCACTAAATATGATAGTAGCAGCAGAACTGAATAAATAGTATCCATATAAGTAAAATATTATCCATATAGTTAAAAAAATCATTTAAAAGTCTCAAACAATTAAATAAATAGTTATTCACTCAGAGTACGGTCAAAGTTGTCTACAGATAACAGGTTTGAGTTACATTTAAGTAATCATACAAGTGAAAAACAAGTTATAAAATCATATGGCATCACAAGGATTTTATGGTCTGTGATTTCTATCCATATGGGGATTCAGTATATTTGTACATAGGAAAAAAAGCACAAATTTACATAAATTAACTCTGTAAGTAGTTCCTTTTCCAGTCAAATGTGAAGCAAAATCATTGAGGATGAATGACTAAACAATGAATAAGTAAACCATACATGATTTTGAAAACTCAGCACTGAAAAATTGCAGGAACTACTTCACATAAATAATGCCTTCTTCATCGGGGTCATCGCCATCCCAGTCGCTATTGTCCTCGGTTAAATCAGAAGACTGGCGTTGGTCATCAGGATTTCCTACTATCTTCTTCTCATCCTTTAACCTATCTAATATTGCAATGACCTGAAAGGGTTTCAGATAACAGACCAGTAAGGGTGCAGTAAGTGCAAAAAATTGCACAACTTAAAGTAAAACTCATGGGACTCAAAGGTTTAAGCTAGCCCCATATAAAATTAACTATAAACAACTGAGTCTATCTAGAGAAGTGCACATAAGAAGCCACTGTTTTCTTATTATTCTCTTATTTCTGCCCTCACTTTTAGGTATTGAGGATTCAGCCAGATAACCATCTTACTTAAAACTGGGGAAAAATGTACATATTTGAAACAAATGCATGGATGTACAAGCACAAAGCAAAATGCCTATTTGACATATTCCAGCAACCCAATATGAACATGTCGGCTATTGGAAATAATGCTAAAAGATATTAACACTTATTTAAATAGTTGGCATTTCATATGAGATATCATCGTCTCCTGACGGTTCTTCGAGGACCTGAATTACTCATAAATTTATGTCCAGAGAAAACCACCATAAATTCAAATATTCGCCAACTCAAGTGGATTGGCGCGCTCTGTGTCATGTTGCAAAAAAGCTGACAAGCCAGATAGAACCCTGCCCACTGTGGTGAGTCATAGGCACTTCTTCAGGACAACATCTGAGGTCCACAAGTTACACGTTGCACAATATTGCATAAAGGAAATATTATACTTTGTTCTCCTAGGAAATGTGCGCAACATAACAAAATTTCATAAAATTCTTGAAAAACATTTCAAGCTGTGAGTAGCAGAAGCCCAAATCAGGTAACATTTTTAGTAGGTAAAACTGAGGTAACAATTTGAAGAATATACAAGGGCCTCAAAGCAATCTGGCCTTCCTTATTGTGATAAAGGATAATCTTGTAGAGATATTTTGTTTAGCTTCAATATTATAATGTGATAAAGTGTAAAATTGGATTGTAGGGAGGGGAAAAATCAATCAACATGTCAAACTTACAAGTCCTAGGCATATATAATAGGCCAACTAGAGATCAAATGAAACAAATATAAAGATGCAAGTTTACTGTGGAAAAAAAATCACATCATAAACAAAGAATTTGTTCACGACAATGAATCAGAAAAATATTACAGAGGAAACAGGTGATATATGCCTTTATATTGATCATATTCTTACTATGCTTTTTTTCTTCTTAGTAAAAAATATCACATTCTGCCTAATATATGGAGAGATATTGAGAGATAAACTTGCTTTAGAAACATAAAGTATATATTCTTACTCTGCTTCCTCTCTCTATAGACTCATCTTCTATGAAGCGTATCTCAGGGGTCAACCGCAATTTCATACGCCTTCCTAACTCACTGCGAACATATTTTGCTTTTGACTTCAGCCCTGAAATCGCTACCTCCTTTCCTCTTTCATCACCAAAAACAGATACATATACTTTAGCAACCTATAGAAATGGAGAAAAGCATTCCATCAAGAAATAATCCATGACTTAGTTCAATCAGAAATATGATATCCCTAGTGACACATCTCTCTATATAAAGTTCAAGAAAACAACAAGCCACGAGAGAACTTTTTCCAGCGTAATCATCCTCTTCCTAGCTAGTATTTGAAAATTGAACATGATAAAAGATAATTTCATTGTCGTCGCACTAAAAATGGATTACTTTAGCCAATTTATCAAATAAATGTCCAACCTGACTGTGTAAAAGTTTATTATTGGGAAGTGGCAATGGAAACTTAGCTAGAGATTTTTCTGTCATCCCCTTCCGGTCATAAAAAATCCATCTTTCATGTGGAAGCAAATTCATCTACTACTCAAACAAGAATCCTGTAGAAATTTAATATGCATGCATCATCCTGAATGAAATTCACCACTATCAATCACGTGTGCATTTTAGCGTAAAGTTCATTCTTTCCAATCCTTGCTTCCCAATATTGATGCCAAATAAATCCACAGGATAGTTGCAATATGATACAACAGTCACTAATCCACAAGGAGCATGAATTATAAAAATTATGAACTTTCAACCTTTAACTACTAATTCTAAAATATTTCAGATTAAATTATTACAATTCCCATCAGAAACACATGACAAAGTTTTTTCTCATTCTTTTCTTCCCAATGCTAAGTTATTCTGTTTGTTTATGTGTATACAACATTTTAACATATACACATACGCATATAGAGATAACATTGGTTATGAAAGACTTGAGCAAAAATTAGGTTATAAATGGAATATAACCTGCAAATCAGAGGAGATTTCAACATCACTGATTGTGGTGAGAGAAGAGAGATACCGGTCGGCGCCGAGAGCCGCCTCGGGAAGAACGGCGAACTGCAACACATTATCGGTGAGGAGCATGGCCGAAAGCTCCCTCCTTATCTGCTTTGCCACCATTTTCACTCTCCTCTGATTCGCCATACACCTAACAATTGAGCTACTACTATTATTTGTACTGGTAAAGGTAGTAATCTTCTGTGGTTTCCTCAGTGTACCGGCGGCCTTGGGTAAGTAAATCGCCGGCGTTAATCTCTTTGCTACAACCGGACATCTTGGTAATGGTTGGTTAAGATGAGTTACGAGAGGTGTTTGATGCGCGTGTGGATGATGAGTGATGAGCTGCGGCATTACAGAATCGGTTTTTATCTCTCTCTCTCTCGTTCTTTTCTTCTTCTTCCTCGATGAAGAGACGCTGCAGAAAATATCCCCTTTGCTGTGGAAGGGTAATTTTGTCATTGTAGTGGTTGAAACTCTACGGATAAGAAGCGGAGTTGGGCTTAATTTGGTTAATATTGTCCAAGTATATAGCCCATTGAGGATCCTGTGATAGGCCTACCATAAACCCTCTTTCCCCCCTCAAATTTCAAATTGGGACAATTACATTTTATAGTACATTTAAAAATATAATTACAATAAAAGTGTACTCATTAAATATTTACACAATTAATATCTTTAAAATTTTATTTTCATTATTTGTACATATTTATACTTCCTTTTATTATGGGATGTGTTTTAATTTTTTGATGACATGGCAATTCAGTTTTTTTAAAAAAAAAAAACTGAATTTGCGTTGTTTTGGGGATTGCGTTTATTTTAAATTTTGCTCGGTCCGTATGTAGTATCTTTTCTTTTGAAAACCCTTATTTGGTGTTTTGTTCACTTTCTAAACAAACCCTTGTTCATCTTATTCTCTGTGTTTTTGTCGATTTTTCGGGTAGATTTTTGTTGTCCGCCTTTGATTTTTACTTCGTGCTTGTCGTATTTTGCTTTGATCGTGTTATTCTCTGTTTTTTTAGGCTTGTTCCTCTATTTATCAGTACTACATTTTCTGATTTCTTTCTTTCTTTTTCGTGATGGTCTCTACGAGGAAAAGCGTGGAGGAATGGGGTTAAGAGCTTAGGATAGGAAGAGGAAAAGAGTTCCGTAAGAAGATTATTCTTTAGAGGATTGAAGTTATCTTTAATAGTGAAGGATAGTTGTCCAAAGTTTTCTAAATGGGGAAGAGGTTATTGTTGAAATCGGATGTTGATATTAAGAATATGGGAGACATTCGAAGAAGAAGGCGAAATCAATGGTGTATATTGATTCTGATTTCGAAGGTTCTGCTGAAAAAGTTGTTAAAGAAGATAAAGCTGAGGCTCATAGCTGGAAAATGGTTCCACGTCAGAAACATTTGAAGGTTTGTTATTTATTTTTTTTTAAGAATTTTTTTTTTTAGTTTTTTTTTTAGTGTTTTTATTTTATGCATGGTGGTATTTTGGTTTGTATTGTTGTTTTGTTTGTTGTTCAGTAGTTTTATGGATGTTGAAGTTGTTGTTATTATTTAGATTTATAATATGGTGGTAACTTGCTATTTTATTTTTTGTTAACAATATTGAAATTATTGGAAACTTTTGATTCCATATTTGTTATCATGTAGTTTATTTCAATAGAAGATACATATTAATTATTTTTTGGTTACCTTCTATTATATGTTTGGAAACTGATTTTTGTAATAGTTGGTAAAATGTTTTAGAGTTTGTGTTGTTAAAACTGATCTTTCATTATAGTTTTTGTTGTTTTAAGGATTGTTCAAATTGTTCTTGTTTTAATAAATGTTTTCATTCTTTTGAGTATTAGATAATATTAGATATTTTTTTTGGTGTCAACATTAAATTATTGTTATTATTTAGATTTATAATATCTTTGGTAACTATTTATTTGTTTTTTGTTACCAATAATGAAATGATTGAAGCTAACGCCGCTACCATTCTTGTTCAAATGTATTTTATTTCAATATAAGTAACTTCGATAATTGTTAGTTGGTTATCTTATTCTATATGTTTGGAAACTAATTTGTGTAATTTTTGTTAATATGTATAATGTTTCATTAGAGTTTATGTTGTTTTAAGGATTGTTCAAATTTTTCTTGTTTAAATCAACTTTGTTTTTATTATATTTGAGTATCGGATACTTTTAGATTTAGTTTTGGTTAATACATTACATTATTGTTATTATTTAGATTTATATTATGTAGGTATCTTGTTATTTTATTTTTTGTTGCCAACATGGTAATGATTTGAAAGCCATTGATATCATACTTGTTAACATGTCTTTTATTCCAATAGTCTTGGAGATTGATGATTGTTTATGATTTTTATTTAAAAATTATAATTATTTTTATTATGATCAATTCTTTGAAATTATTTTGTTTATCATTGATATTGCTCATTTAATGATCTTTGATTTAAAGTTTTAATGTAGTTTTTAATTTGGTTAATGTGTTTTTAATGTAAGTTTATGCATTTTCGATTTGGGATCTATTCTACGAGGGGAATCAGTAATTTAATGACCCAAAATAGGTCCATTCCATCCAACCCATTTTGAGTCGCTAAATACATGGTATGTAAAAACAACTACAACTTTATTACAACAATTGTCGTGCAAAATACAACAACACATATCTTGTGAGTTTGGATACAAATATATACCAATCAGAAGTACGTTACAATGACACCTTACATAAAGGTAGTCAAAAACCTGCTTTTAGAAATTAGAATCTTTGGGAAGTGCTCACGAAACCTTCGTATATGGGAGACCATGCTTTTAGGTTATGGTAGATATCATATGGCCACGAAATTATCCTTGGTTGACCAATAGACTCCAAAGAAAAACAAGAAGATTACTATCATATTCTTCCCGATGGCGAGTCTTCTCTCGACATATCATTATCTCCATTGTCTCTAATTTGGTATTATACTCCAAACAAACACCAAGATTATATAGGTAGTGCTTGTAAATATACTCAAACAAGTGGATGAGCACAACCATGTCTTATAATAACACGAGTTTGTATGTCATTAGACATCTTGTATGATAGTGACAAAACACCCTTCCAAAGTTGGGTTCGCCTCACCCTATTTAATTCACCAAAAATAACTATTAAATGATGTATAAAATCTGACACACTAAAGCCCTCAATAAAATTATTTTCATACTCTTTAGGAGAACCTCAACAATTATATAGACCACCGATTCTATTCCCTTGTTATCCCCCGCTCAACCCAAGCCTACACTTTTATTACACGAAAGGAATTGTGAAACAAAAGGGTGAGCACAACTAGCTCGATAAAGAATATTATGACTAAAGATAAATAAATTATCAATAGTCTTCATCAAGTAATGAATCGGAGATTTAGAACATATGGTAGATGATAAAACTTTTCAACCATAGTTGCGGTGAACGAAGCAATCCATTAGAAGAGTCAAATAGATAATACGATCTATTATCTTCTCCATGTTAAAAGTCCACCAACAATGTTTTATCCACGTAATATAAATCAAGCAGTTCCTTTCCACAATCATATGAATAACTCATAATCATAATTGTGATTCTAAATTCTCTTCTCATCCGGGGCGAAGATAATTTTCATCACCTATCTTTACGAAACATCAAATATCATGGTTATACCAAATCACGATTCACATTCATAATCATACTAATAAATTCATCTTTGCACCACGGGCCAAAGATATTCATCAACGATTCATCTTTACTACTAAAAGTAAAGATATTCAACAATGAAGTCATCTTTGCATTACGAGCCAAAGATATTCATCAATAATTCATCTTTTGCACTACAAAGTAAAGATATTCATCAACAAGTCATCTTTGCATTACGAGCCAAAGATATTCATCAATAATTCATCTTTGCACTACAGGCTAAAGATATTCATCAACAAGCCATCTTTGCATTACGAGCAAAAGATATTCATCAATAATTCATCTTTGCACTACGAAATTTAAGATATTCAACAATAGGTCATCTTTGCATTACAAGCCAAAGATATTCATATCTCAAATAAATACATAATCATTTCAGAAGTTATATAACAATAATTATAACCATGTTGATCAATCCACCTTTGCACTTAAGCTAAAAATATTCAATTGTAAATTCAATGGTCATGATCATACCAGTCAACAATTCAACTTTTGCACTACTGGCCAAAGAGAACCTATGGTCACGATCATACCAATAATCTACCCATCTTTACACTCAAGTCAAAGAGAAATATCATCATTAGGTTTATAAGAATGTTATATAAAAATAATATAATCAAAACATGGTTTTAATTTCAAGAGTAAGATTCATAAATCAACGATAATTTGGTCAAGAAAAGAAACCAATTTTATTGTGAATAGTACCCGTGAATAGTAACTCATGAATAGTAACTCGTGAATAGTAACTCATGAATAGTAACTCGTGAATAGTAACTCGTGAATAGTAACTCATGAATAGTAACTCGTGAATAGTAACTCATGAATAGTAACTCGTGAATAGTAACTCGTGAATAGTAACTCATGAATAGTAACCCCGACATGAAAAAGTTCTAACTAATATTTCAGCATAATGATATTGAAGAAATAATATCATTTGAGAAGAAAATAACATCCCTTACTTATCCTCCTGATCCACTTACCTCAAAAAAGAAAGCACTTACATTTGGATATCGGATATGACGTCGAAGAAAACTTGCACTGATGAATATCAACTCACCAAGTATCTAAATACTCATAAAATACACTCAATAATCTAGAGAGAGAAAGAGAAAACTTGTTTACGGTGTGATTTTCAATTTAACTTAGCCCTCTATTTATAGGAAAATGTTAAGACGCCAAGCGGACTTAATCTATGCAACTGATGGCTTTTTTCGCTACTATTCCACCCACCAAAAATCAGCCATCTTCCCCAACAACCAAGAGTGGGGCCCACTCAATTCTAGAATTTTCCACCAAAACCTAATTTAGAATCAGTTACCTCTTAAAATTCATAACAAATCATACGTTCATTTTAACGGTTCAAAATTTGTGGACATATACTCAACTTATATATGTATAACATATCCAAAAATTACAACGATCCAACGGTCGGATCAAAATTTATAACTCACGCAATATAGTGAAGAACACGATTTTTTCGGACTATTAGTCCTTGGACCAGATTTCATTCAAAATTTCACCACGAAATATCTACAAAGAATTTTTGGGTGATTCAAATTTCTCTGATTATCTTACTTCTAGGGCTTTCTTTTGATATATGTCTCATCTCTTAACTCATTATACACAAAGAGTTATGGATTTTACAAAATCAAGTAATAAACTAATTTTTCGAAAATCCCATATTTTGTTCTCCATTTCGACAAATCTCGATAAAACACCTCATCATTAATTCCTTCACTTATAACCACATAAATAAATCCATCATTTATATCCACATCAAATTAATATTTTCTTATCATATGAATCAATAATTAATTATTCACAAATAATATTACGAATCACATTTATGACAACCAGTAGTTCGGAAAGAGGGGCTTTCAATAAGAATTTCTCCTCATCGACGCGCAATTAGGTGACCAAACCTCTCCTTGATGAGAACTTTCTAGACATTGCCAATAATGCTATCTAATAATATTATTAATATGATAATGGGAAATCTTGTGCGGTGATAATTATTGAACAACAATAATATAAAATATCAACACAAAGAATTATTGAATCAATAAAATAAAATATTGAGCGATAATTATTGTAACAATTATTGAGTAGTGCCTTCTCACGTAAGAATCAATAATTGAAAAATCTTTATAATACCGTATGCTTCTTGCGGCAACAACAGCGTATTACTTTACTTTACCAAAGGGTATTCCAACGGTGTTACTTGAGAACGACACGCAAGTTATTTATAAAACTCAAATTTGTCGTTTTCTCCATCCAAGCGGTTATTACATTATGGGGCCCACTGAAATGATCTAGCTGCAAGTCGTCATCGAATATTCTCCGACGGAAAAAATATTCCACAACCAAACGAATATTAAACAACAATAAGTATTTTATACCACTGCTTATTTTGAAAAAAATTCATATATCACCCTTAACTTTAATTTTTATCAATTTAACCATTTCTTGAATAGTAATTATAAGAAAAATTGAATACTTTTATTTCATAAAATTAGGGTCTTATGAAGAATCGGAATTTTTTCAAGAAAATTATATATTGGTGTGATATGGAGGTACCAAGTATTATCAAGAACAAATTGTCGAGGTACAATTGAATAAGTTTAAGTTGACATGTTTTGGTAAATTTTTAGAGTTTGGACAACCACAAATGTTTTCCCAGATTATTCATCAGGCCTTGATCAGGGAAATTTATCAAAGGGATGATGGGGAGTTGTGGTTTTTGTTTGGTGAGAGAAGGGTTAGGTTTGGATTTCCCGAATTTTGCTTGATTTCTGGTTTGAATTGGCAAGGAAATGAAAATATTGATAGTTTTAAGGGGATTCAAAATCTGTTGGTGGAGAAGTTTTTTGGTGATGAGGTTGTCACTCGTTCTACTATTGGCAAGATATATAGTAGCGTTGTTTTTGATGATGATGATGAGGCAGTTAGGATGTCTATTATTTTATTGGTTTTTAATTTCATTATAGCTTCCGTTTCTGACAATTATATTGATGAAACTTTGTTCAATTTTTTGTCTTATGGGGATATTGAAAGTTATCCATGGGGTAAATTTGCATTTCAACAGACAAAGAATTCTTTATCCATTGCAGTCAAGGGTCATGTAAGGAAGGATAAGCACGGTGGAGTGATTTACAATTTTTATAGGGATGGTCATTATAAATCTTACAAACTTAATGGATTGCCTTATGTGTTTCAAGTTTTTTTGTTTGAAACAATACCTACTTTGAAAGTCAGAGGATTTTGTGTTGATGACCATGCTGCAGAGTTGAGATTATTTAGATGGAGGGAGTTAGGAAAGCCTCCCAAAAATGAGAAATTGAATGACCTTATTTTTGGATCTGGTCAAGTATGCTGGTTTCCAGTTGCTTTATATTTGATTTCCATTTATATTTTATATTGGTTTTTGTTAATTTTTTTTTTTTGTATTGTTTTGCTTATGTTTTATATTTAATCTTTTTGACATGGTATATTTGTTGTTATTATTATTTTTCAGTTGATCGTTCAGAATATTGTTCCTACGGTTGATGAAAAGGTTCGGTTGGGGTTAGGGATTTCCATTTTTTAATGGAAATGATATTGCTTGAGCAAAATTTCTTATGTTAAAGTTGACTCATCAAGGAAGTTTAATGATATTGGGTTTCTATTTCGATGTGGAAGAAGTTATTGATAAGCGGGTAAAACCTTTAGAAGGTAAGATGATGGAGATGAAAAAGATATTGAGAATTTGGGTGTTGAGTTAAAAGACCAACCTGCAAGTGTTTCAAATCTGATTTGCATGGATATAAAAAAGATGATTAGAAAGTTGGTCAATGGTCAGTCTAGTTATAGCAAACATAAAAATGTTTCTTTTGTTGAAGATGATGATGATGATGATGATGATGATGATGATGATGATGATGATGATGATGATGATGATGATGGTGGTGATGATGATGGTGTTGCTAATAATGATGATGTTGATGATGCTGATGGTTCTGCTGCTGCTGATGATGATGATGATGAGTTGGGTGAGAACGTTGATGTTGGTAATATTAAAGGGAGTGTTGATCCTCCTGTTAGTGGTGTTGTTAGAAATCAGTCTGAGGAAGAGGATGCACAGGTTTACATTTATTTTAGTTTTTCATTTTATTTTTCTTGCTTATTAAGTAAATGCTTACTTCTTTTTGTTTTTTTATTAACAGATTCAAAGCAAAAATGTTGGTTTAAATTCTTCTGGGAAAGAGATAGTTGTTTATACTCCTAGAGGGGTTAAAATTCATGTTGACGATGAAAAGGTTAATCATTTTTTTAATCTGTTATATTTATAAACTGTTTTTTTAATAGGCAAAGAAGATGGATGATGTTCCTAGCTTTGATATTTTAAGTCAATCTAGTGGAAAGAAAATTGTTGTTTTTACCCCCATTGAGGTTTGTTATTATTTTTATCAGCAATTTAATTAATTTGTTGTATTAGTTAGTTTGCTATAGTGTTTATGTTTGTATTGATCAAAAGTTTTGTATTTTTAACTTGATATTGACCTTGTTTTTTGTGTCATGTATTGTAAAACATTACAAGTTAATAAATTCGAAGGATCATACATTTCTATACTTGATGAGCTGGTGTTTATAACTCAGGATTTAATTCAATGTTTTGAAGTTGAAAAATTTGCTGCAAGACCAATTGGCAGGCCTGTTCGCACGGTTGCGAAGAGTGCTGTTTTGAAGAGTCCTTTTACTTCAAAGTTTGGTTCAAATTTGGTTCTACCTCTTCGAGATGTGGATGTTTCATCAATTACCCCACTCTATCAAAGATTTCCAGATATCTGTAGATGTATTCCTTCAAAAGATGAAGATGTTCTTTTTGAGCAGTGGTTTAAGATTGGATTAAATAACCAGAAAAGGTATGTATATTGGAGTATAATATATTTTCATTAGGTTTTTTAGCAGGATATAAAATAATTTCCTTGGTTTATGCATTGTGTTACTGTTTTGAAGGATTAAAAAGTTTCTGGGTAACAATGACAAAATTGAGCCTTCATTCGATTTGGAGTGCGTGCTAATAGCTTCAAAATGTGGTTTTACAAGCTTAAGACCCAGCCGCGGTGGCTTGATGATGATGTGTTTTTTTTTTTACCTTTGAATACATGTTTGTTAGTTATGGTCACCTTATTGAATTATATTGGTAACTATTTGAATATTTATTGGAAACTATTATGTTACATTATTATTTTTATTTTCCTTTGTTTAACTCTGATTGTTATTTTGTTTTTAATTTTGTTCAAAGACATCAACATATGCTCTTGTATTACATTCGTAAAAGTGGCTAAGCACTCGAACCAAATTCAAATAAGGGTTACAAACAACCCGATTGTTGGTTCCATATCAAGTTGACCAATTTATTTGGGAAATATTGTAATAGAAATTGTGATAAGAATCTGTTGTTGGACTCTGGTGATATAGCTGAGTACATTCATGGGTATCTTATTGAAGTCAACACACCCTGGGTTAACGTCGATTTTGTTATGTTTCCCATTCATATGTCAGCTCCTGGTCATTGGTTCTTGCTTGTGTTTGACGTGCATCGCAGAAAGTATTTGTGGTTTATAATTCTCTTCAACAGGATAGGAATGTTATGCTTTACAAATATTATGGATGTGTCTTGGCCGTACATCTTTATTCTCCCCATAATTTTTGTACAGTTTGCGGGTTTTGGAAGAATAGAACAGATATTGATTTCAATAGTGTTCCATACCGCAACAAAGGAGAACATGATATCATTGAGCTAGAATTTGCAGAGGGTATTCCAGAACAAATTGAAGGGTAAGTTTCCAATTACTTATATTTGTTCAGTTTTGTATATATAATGAAGTCTGTTTTGATTTGTGTTATATATTTATTATTTTTTCAACAATTGTGGAATGTTTACCATTTGTTTTGCGGCACATTTCATTCATCAGATGATATCTGAAATGCCAAAACCATTTCCGATACTTCAATACCATAGGAAGCTATGTGTCAACTTGTTTAATCATGCAAGGAACAAACATTTAGTTAGATATGAATCTGACTCAGAATATCCAGGAAGATTAGCTACTGAAGACTAGTATGATTATGAATCTTGATATGGTTATTGGTTGTGAAAATTCGTTGTAATTATTCTGATTTGACGTGTGACGCCCCCAAAATAGGTATACATCACCCATTCTGAGTTGTCAATACATGGTACAGAAACAACTACAACTTTATTATTACAACATATAAAGCGTGAGTTTAAATACGATATTGCCATCTAGACAATATCCACACGCAAATAAATTCCCATCATAATTATTGATACATTATTTTACAAAATGGTGAGGACTACTAAATAACTCTCTAGAACCTTCATTCCATACCCCACTAGTACTTTCATTACATTCTCGCCTCACGAGAAGAAAAATGGAACAACAAGGAAAAGGGTGAGCTCAACTAGCCAAATAAAGAATATTATGGCTAAGATAATGTATAACAAATTATCGTTAGTCTTCAACAGGGAAAAATCTAATAGAATACAATAGACAACAAACTTTAAATCAATATTCGCATTGGAAATAATAATTCATTAGAAGGGTTAAGTAGAGAATGCAAACTACTATCTTCTATCTATGAATTTAAAAGTTCATCGTCGATATTTTTCCTGTAACATCAATCAATATATATCTCGGAATCAAATATTCATCTTTGCACTACTGCCAAAGATATTCATCGATTGGTCATGTTCATCTAAACACTGCTCATCTTTGCACTACTGGCCAAAGATATTAATCGATCGGTCGTGTTCATCTCAACACTGTTCATCTTTGCACTACGGGCCAAAGATATTCATCAAGAAATCATTAAATCTTCTGCACTACAAAAGCCAAAGATATTGATAATATCATCATTTTAAGACCGATGATGATGAAAAATATTTTAAAAAGCGAATCCGGTGAAACAAAAATGACAAGGATTAAGGATTAATGATTCGTATTTTGTTTTATCCATGTCCAACAATACCTCAAAATAATCATAGTGGTGTAAAATTCAAGAATGATCAAAACATGGATACAATCAAAGCTAGTATCCGAATAGATATTTTTGACGAAAAGAAAAATTTCATTTTTAATTGAATAGTCTTAGATTCGTGAATAAGTGTCGTATCACGTGAATAAGATTGTATCGTGAATAGTAACTCTCGACACCAAAAGATAGAAATTTTACAAAAAACATCTTCACGCTTCGTTAATAGTACTTTGTGAATAATAACTCGTGAATAGTAACTCATGAATAAGAATCGTGAATAGTAACTCATGAATAGTAACCCGACATGAAAAAGTTCCAAATTTGATAAAAAGTTCCAACCAATATTTCAAAGATAATGATATTGAAGAAATAATATCATTTGAGAAGAAAATAACATCCCTTACCTCGAAAGATCGAGTCTTCTAAATTGAAAAGGCTGGGATATAAAGCTATGACTTGGACTTTGCACCGTATAGCAATACTCAAAGTATACTCAAAATACTCACAAGAATACGCTTCGATAATATAGAGAGAAAACTTGATTTCGGTGTGATTTTCAATTCTAACCTAAGCACCCTATTTATAGGAAATTGCTTAACACCAAAGCGAAAATTTAATATAATAATAATATATTATATATATATTCCTACGCCAACTAAGACTACTGAAATCAGCATGTTTACAACACATGGGGGGCCAACCAAAACAATAAAAACGTTTTTGTTGATATAAATAATTAAAACTTCTAAAAATCAATTATTTCGGAGCTTCGGAACTTCAATAATTCATAATAAATAGCTCTTTTATCAGAAAAATTCGAATCACGCGAGTTTTTATAGGAAATCCAATTCTCTACAACTTTGTAGAAGAAAGTTTTTCCAAATTTCAAACAGAAATTGACCGAAATTCACAAACGAACGATTCTACAGGCTATAATCAAATTTCAGTCAATAAATGGGGTCCACCGACATGTTTAACATGTTTTAAACATTTATTACAACAAAAATACTCTTCCTCCTCAGATACTCATATATCCCACATTCGTTGTAAAAATATCACAGATTAATATATTATTAAAATAATATATTTAAATGAATTATTTTATCGAAAAAGATAAAATATTAATTTTCAACAATTGTCACATTAAAAATTTTCTCCATCTATATTCACATAAAATCAATATTTTCCTCATCATATAAATCAATAATTAATTATTCACAAATAATATTACAGAATCACAAGATGTGGCGGTAGTAGTTCAGGAAAAGGGGCTTTCCAATAAGGATCTCTCCTTCGGGCGCATGATTAGGTGACCAAACCTCTCCTTAGATGCGAACTTTCTAGACATTGCCAATAATGTTATCCAATAATATTATTCGGATAATATGAATTATTGCTTCGATAATAAAAATATCGTGTAATGACAATTATTGAAACAATGCAAAGAATATAAAATATCAATATGATAATTATTGAATCGATAAAATAAAAAATCTTTGAGCGGTAATTCTTGTAACAATTATTGAGTAGTGCCTTCTTACGTAAGAATCAATAATTGGTGCAATACCGTGTGCTATCTTGCTCAACAACGCCAGCGTGATTATAGTGTGTTTAACCCAAGGGTATTCCAACAAGATTAAGCAGAATAACTACGTAGTTATTTATAAACAACTTATATTTGTCGTTTTCTTCATCCAATCGCTTTCAAGTTATGGGGCCCACAAAAGAGGCTGCCGTCGTCATTTAATATTGCAGATAGTACGAATATTCCACGACCAAACGAATATTCCCAAACAATAATGAATATTTTATAACCACTGCTTATTAGAAATATTTGCGTGATTTTACCCATAACTATCCACATTAATCAAATCGAGCCCTTACTATTTCAAAATAATAAATAGAGGAAAATAAATTTCATTTATTAATAATTTGGGGTCTTATATATATTCTCGAATGACCAATAAAATATAGCACATAAACTTAGGTAGGTCATACTAGCGAAGGTATTCCCGTCTGCCTCCCTCCTAGTACTATTCTCATATCTTAGCTGGGATCATATCCCTAGCTCGATACCAACCTGTGACGCCCCCAAAATTAGGTATACATCACCCATCTTGGGTAGTCAAATACATGGTATGTAATTTAAATACAACTTCTTAATATAAGCTGTAGGTATACAATACGACATAAAGCATGAGTTTGAATACAAATATTGTCTACTAGATATTATACAAACTCAAAAGGAGTCCTCATTACAATTATTATCACACTATTTCACATAATAGTGAGGACTACTAATGCTATCCTCCGGACCATTACTCCGTTCCCCGACTCGTCCCCAAATTTATATTCTCATTTCACGAAGAGAATGTGAAAGAAAAGGTGAGCTCAACTAGCTCAAGAAGAAATATTATGACTAAGATAATGCAGAATAAATTATCATTAGCCTTCAATGATGTTAAACCGATAAAATATAATGAACATCAAGTTTAACTACTGACGGAACCAAAGAATCCATTAAAAGAGTCAAGTAGAAAATAAAATCTACTATCTTTTATGATTTAAAAGGTTTTTCATCACTTTGTTTTAAGCGAGACTCAACTTTAATAAATATTCCACATCATCGAATCACCCCCGCACTACTGCCGAGGATATTCTTTAAGTATCACGACCACAATTATTCATGCACTACGGCGAAGAATAGTTGTGTATTCATTAATGGTCATGATCATGCCAACAATCGGCCCATCAATGCACTACTGCCATTGAGGATTTTTATCACATCATTTGTAACATTACGGTCATGATTTACGAATAGTCTCTCGGTTATAATCATACCAAGTCTATCTATGCTTTATAGGCCATGAGATGACTTTCAACATAATATAAACATGAGGATGATGACAATGATATAAGAATTCAATAAAACAAGTTCAAGAATTATTTTATCCGGGAATTATTAACGTCCAAATTGTCAACATGATCTTTGTTTTGTAGAGTAAAATTCAAGGATGATCGGAAGAATATTTCCATGAAAAGATCTTTGGATGAAACGCAAATATCGAGGATATTCTACTAATTTCATGGAGTATAGAAGTCAAAGTTTTAACTTATTTGGGTATAATAAAGAATGGAATAACAAAAGAAATCACCACGCATGCGATACGATCAAGCCTTACGAGCGAGTTATTCCAACGAGAATAATAAATAACGGAACCCAGTCCGGCGTAAAACGCATAGGATGTGATGATGTTCAACGGAATAATAATAATAAAGACCGGAACGGTCAGGTGTAAAACACATGAGCAGGATGTTCCAATAGAATAATAATAAAAAGGCGGAACCGGTCCGGTGTAAAAACACATGCAGGATGTTCCAATGAGAATAATAAAGACGAAATAATATAAGGATTTCACCAAGTATAGGAGTCAGCGTATACAAAGTTATTCAACAAGAATAAATAAGAATGGAATAACATAAGGATTTCACCAATACAGAGTATGCAGCGTATCTGAGTTATGTATAGGGTATGCTGGCGTATCTGTGTTCTTGGTCTTAACGAAGGGTCAAAATGACTCTTGGTAATATTGAAGAGACAACTACTATTCATTTGAAGGGGTAATTAACCTTTGGAACAATCAAGAGGCGATTAACTCTTGGTAATATTGAAGGACAACTACTATTTGCGAAGGGGTAATTACTATTGTGAAGGTAATTACTATTGATGAAGAGACTCTTAGATGATGACATATGCCCCCCATAAAATAATCAAACTTACCACAAACGTCTCATAACGGACTCTTTATATACATCGAGGATTGAATAAATATTACCACAAACATTTTATTTTTAATCAACACATTTTTAATCTTTCAACAATTATTAATCATTTATAACTTGTCGTCTCGATTAATAATATAACATATTATACGGATGATCTTTGTGATGATAATTGAATCAATAATATAAGAGATATGATGCAAAGAATTCATCGTAATAATAATTGAGTATAGCTAAGTGACTTCTCACGTAAGCATCAATAATCAATCTAGTGTGCTTCTTACGCAACCCACTGCGTATTATCTTGTACTTTTACCACCGGGTAGTTCAACAGAGTTTTAACGGTAACACCTCGTAGTTATTTTTATAGAAAGATAATTTTGTCGTTTCTAACTACGACAATACTTTCGTTAATAGGGTCCACCAATGATTGAGTTAGCCGTAAATCGAATATTCCCGATAAAAAGAATATTCCCCGACCAAACGAATATTTTATAACAACTTGCTTACTTTGCAAAATTTATAAATATTACCCACAACTATAACATTATATCAAATTTATTCCATAATATTCAAAAATAATATTTATAGAAAATTCATCTTTATTTATAAAAAGTTGAGGTCTTCTTGAGGGTCTTACGTGGCGTGGTTATTTGTTGTGGAATGTTTTGTAATTATTATGATGGTTGAGTGATGTATTAATTTTACTTAGTGGAAGTATGAGTATGTTTTGTTGGCTCACATTGTTGTTTTTTGTTTTTATTTAATTTTTGTACTTATTATCGTTAACATTTTTATTTATCGTGCAGTTGGTTTCTAAATGTTGATATGATGTTATCTATTTGAATTGGTATTGGTTTCCAATTAGTATGGATAATATATTGTAAAAAAACATTAAAAATATTAATAATGTTGTACATGTAATGTGTATTCAAACTAATGACAATGAGATATAGCTGTTGACCCATATAAATTTATTTTTTTGTTAGCATTTCTAATGTTTTATAAAGTGAGTTTCTGTTTGCAAAAATACAACATTTAACTGTGGCAGTGGCACTAAACTGTGTAAAGAGAGTTTTCATTTATCGTAATCATGTGTACAAAGGTTAGGTGGGTTCAAAACCAAACAAGTAAATGACAACAATGTGGAAGTGGAGGAAAAAGCTAAGCGAAACCTAATCAATGTTTCAACTTACAGGACTTGAATAGTAAAGCAGAGACCTAAGGTGGTCTACTTCCCCAATAATAGAAAATGAATAGAATTGAATATGTGTCAAATAGAAAATGTTTAGGGAATTAGTATGGATAATTATTTTATGTAATTTTATTTTTTTAACATGATGTAGATTGGTAGCCAACATTTCATTTTCTGATGTAACTATTTTAGTTTTAAATAGTAACCAAAATATACATAAATATGTTAGTAACATTTTATTTTATTTGTAATTAGAACTACTTGTTTTTTAAAGATATTAATTAGAATAAAACATTTTAAAAAAAGTGTCGGTCATAATGAGGAAACTATATCACATTTTACACACTATTTTATATGTTTTTTTTCATTTGTTATGGTAGTGATGGTTCACTAACAACATATATTATTTATAATAAAAGCAGTATTTGAGGTTTATGAAACATTTATATTAATTTAAAAATACTTTATTAATTAATTTTAGTAATTTTATAGTTTTTTAACATGATGCAGTTAGTATCCAAAAATTCATTTCAATGTATCTATTTTAGTTTTATATAGTAACCAAATAGTACTTTTATAGTTTTTTAACATAGATACGAGATAGTAGCTATAATTTCATTTCTGTGTATCTATTATAATAAATAGCTTTTTTGTGGTTTACCAAATAGTTATATTAATTAAAATTAATCTATTAATTAAATTGTTGGTACTTGCAAATTTTTTTCATTTTACACTTGGTATCCAAAATTGCATTTACAGAGTAGCAGATTGTAGTTTTAGGTAGTAAATAAAATATACATCAATAATTATAATATACATTTGTTGATTTTAAGATATAATTACTTATTGTTAAAAAGAAATTAATGAAAAATAAACATATTTCAATATTGTGCAATATAAATTTTATTTATTTAATCAATAAAATGATTACAATATGAATGTATATTGAGCAACCTCGGTAATCATCAATAGTCTCATTACAAATTTTTTGGTTAAAATGAAATATATTACAACGTTTTCGGCTCTAAAATTTGTGGATTATTGGATGTTTTTTTGTTGTGTCCTTTTTTTTTGCATAAATGCGCATTTATTACGAATGGGATTTTCGGACACGTGCTTGTACCTTCCAATCTTTTGGTCGTCAATTTGGTCTTCTTGTATTTGGTGGTTTGACACATATGTTTTAATCTAAATCTGGAACATTCCAATTCTCTTTTGTAGTCGATGGCATGATGGTTTGAATATGTGTCCATCAAAGTTTTTTGAATAGTATTTTGAGCAAAAATCATATGATTTCATATTAGTTTCTAATAATAACAATGACGTGTGCAGAGCAAAGGCATTTCATGGTATTAAAATTTCTACGTATCGTGTCTTTTTCCCATATCCACGATAAATTGCTTGGTGACATCATAAGCGGTAAAAATCACTAGAGTGCGATGTCTCGACCTACAACAAATTTTAATAGTTTAGTTAGTATGTATAATAATTATTTTTTTTAAAAAAAATATATAGAATAATTAAAGTTATATGTATTGTTAGTAACTTTTACGGTTTATTTTGGTAACCAATAATTCATATTGTGGTTTCATATAATTGTTAATGATATTTTTTTCTAAAAATGTGCAGTAACAATTTATGGGCTTTATGGCTGACCTTAAGTTTCTTTGACTCATTGATATTATCTTGCAATCTTCTCTCAGCTGTCGTGGATAGATTTGTGAATGTTGATATTGCTGACTGTTTGTTTGTGAAATACCACCTTTGAACCATACAACGTAGGCATTCAATCATCGACGCAACTGGAAGATCTCTAATTCCCTTGATTGCATGGTTAATAGACTCAGCGGTGTTTGAAGTCATTGTTGAATACCTGCTTACAGTTCCATACAGCCTCGTGCACTTTTCTAGTTTAACTTCTTCCTCCAGATATGTTCTTATTCTATTATCAATTGCATCAAGTTCAGCCATATGTATGTTGAATTCTTCTATAGTGTAAGCCCTACAAGCTGCGTTGTATGCTTTTTTTATATCTTCTCCTTTCTTTTTGAATCTGTTTTTAATATTTTTGAGAATATGGTAGGTCGTGAGGCCGTGCATGACATCGGGGAACACACGGTTGAGTCCCTTGATAATTGCTTCGTATGCATGCTCAAAGCGATGCCTTTGTCCTTCTCTAACACCACAAGCATTTCTCAAATTGATGAAAAACCATCTCCATGATGATTCATTTTCTTTCAACAAGCTGCAAAAGCAATCGGTATGATGTTCTATTTGCATCTTGCGTGCTTTCTTAGCAAAGCGATGTACCCCGTAGTTGATTTGTATGAATGTCCCATCAACTACAATGATTGGGAAACAATGTTGCCATGCTTCGATGGATGCTCCTATCAAGAAGAAGAGATATTTGAAGCGACCATTTTTTTTCCAACTCAATGATGTGATGGATCACGAAATGAATTTTAAAGTAAGGTTAATGTAATTATATGAAATAATTATTGTCAGTTGTAGATATGATTACTATGTGTATTACTTTTGCTTTATAATAACTTATATTTTATGTCTTTATAGTGTTTAGATGGTATCTAAAATGATGTTTAATAGTTTCAATTCATGTATATATTTATTTTCTGCAAAAATCAGATTTAGTTTTATTCAATTAAAATAGGTAGTAGCCATATATGTATTTGTAAGTGTCTAAACTTCTTACTTTGAGTAACCAAAATAGTTGAAACATTTAATAAATAGTTTGCAATTGCTACCTGGATTAGTTTTTTGAAACATGTGCAATCAAGAAGGGATCAGAGTGTAGTCGTGTGGATTTTCTCTTACTTTTTGCATTGCTTTTTCCTTTGATCTCCATGCTTTTTGGTAGGAGATGGACACGTTATACTCCGTCATCATGTCTTCCTGATATACATTGGTGTGTAAATTTTCTTGAAGTTAGTTAGTTTATGCTTAATGCACTCACTTAACCATCTCACTTTGTTTGCTTGTCTGTGATCTCCAAGCAATATGTTTGACGAACAAGTGTGTACATCATTAAATTCTCTTACCTTGAACATAGTTGTTTTTCGAAACTTTGATGCTCTTAGTTTCCACTTGCAATTTCCATTGTCTAGGCATACCAGAACAAAATCTCGACCACTTGTTCTTTCAACCTTGTGTTGTCTGTTTCGCCTTATGGAATGTAACCTTATTGCTTGTGAAAGGATTTTCTTGTTTATGTAAGTTTGATGTATTTTGACTTCAAACTTATTTGGATCTGAAATGACCTCATCACATTGTACTGCAGTGTTTGATATGTTACGGTTTACGACCTTACATTTGTCAATTACTTGATTGCGGTTTGCTTTCAACATATTGTGATTCATTTTGGTCTTCTTGTGTTGCCAAAGAAACAAATTCAGAATTCCACTGTGTCAATCTCATTGGCATTTCTGCTTGAACTATATATTCTTCTTCATTTATCATGTTACGTAAGCTTGTAGTCCCTCCAATGATGTGTTCATAATCTATAATTAGTGGAAATTTGACATGATCATCTGATCTTCTACAGACTTCCATATAGAATCTTAAGGTTGCTTCATCTGTCACCTTGATTGGAGGAATGGTGCTCTTCATCTGAAATTTGATTGCCAATTTCGTTGTCCTGTAGTCTAGATTTAATGCCTTACATATCATGTTGTGCATTTCTGTGAATGAACAATTTGAAGGGACTAGTAGGCCGATAACTTCGAAATTTTGATATTAACTACTATCGGTCCACGTTCCGTTGAAGTAAACTACAATTGGAAGCATTTCCATGGTCTGAATACTGAAATAGTAACATTCACACAATAATGTAATTAGTATCCAAATCTTTATATGAATGTTTCCAAATATTTGTATGCGTAATGAATTATGAATATTCTTATTTCTCAAACTATTTTGTAACTTATATAATTCATATACACTATTAAGATACTAAAGCAACTTTATTAAGTAACCAAAGTAGGCGTATTTAGTATCAATTATTATGCATCGATCGCTTTCGGTTTGTTTATAAACAAATCACAATTTAATATGCCCTTAAGATGAAATACTATATATTAAACACTTAAAAAAATAATCCAAATATTTATATGAAGGTTGCCAAATTTTTATAAATATAAATTACAAATTATATAAATTTGTAACAAAAATTATTACGAATTATGCATTTGTAACAAATAGTTACCGAAATTAAAAACTATTTTATTGGTTACCAAATTAACATTAGATAACGAGAATCGTTATTTGTATGTACATTATTGTGAAGTAATGTTTTCATTCATTCCATATCCAAAACACAAATTATAATGTCCCTCAAAATGTAATACCAAATATTAAACACTAAAACAAGAAATTCAAATATTTTTATATGAATGTGGCCAAATTGTTGTATAAATGACTCCAAAATTGGCATTTGTAACCAATAGTATTTAGCTCTTGAAATTACAAAAGTTATTTACTCGGTTACCAATTTAACATTATTCAATAGCAAAATATAGGTTATTAGTATATTTGTAACTGTAAAGTAATGTTTTCATTGCTTCCATATCCAAAATACAAATTATAATGTGCCTGAAAATGAAATACCAAATATTAAACACTAAAAACAAGGAATCTAAATATTTTTATATGAATGTGGCCAAATTGTTATACAAATGACTCCAAAATTGGTATTTGTAACCAATAGTATTTGGCTACTGAAATTAAAAAAGTTATTTACTCGGTTACCAATTTAACATTATTTAGTAACCAAAATATAGGTTATTAGTATATTTTAAGCTGTAAAAGTAATGTTTTCATTGCTTCCATATCAAAACACAAATTATAATGTGCTGAAAATGAAATACCAAATATTAAACACTAAAAACAAGGAATCTAAATATTTTTATATGAATGTGGCCAAATTGTAATACAAATGACTCCAAAATTGGCATTTTGTAACGATAGTTTTTAGCTCTTTGAAATTAAAAAAACTATTTAATTGGTTACCAAACTAACATTATTGATAACCAAAATATAAGTTATTGGTTTCTTTTGTAATATAAAGTAATGTTTTCATTGCTTCCATATCAAAACATAAATTATAATGTCCTTGAAAATGAAATACCAAATATTAATCACTAAAAATAAGGAATCTAAATATTTTTATATGAATGTAGCCAAATTGTTATACAAATGACTCCAAAATTGGCATTTGTAACCAATAGTATTTTATCTTGATATTACAAAAGTTATCTACTCGGTTACCAATTTAACATTATTCAAGAACCAAATTATAAGTTATTGGTATTTTTGTTCTTTGTAAATTAATGTTTTAATTACTTCCACCAAAAGCAAAACACAAATTATAATGTCCCTCAAAATGAAATAATAAATATTAAACACTAAAAACAAGGAATCCAAATATTTATAATAATGTTGCCAAAGTTTTATATAAATGTTTTCAAAATTGGCATTTATAACCAATAGTATTTGACTCTTTGAAATTACAAAAACTATTTAATTGGTTACCAAACTAACATTATTGATAACTAAATTATAAGATATTGGTATCTTTTTTTATTGTAAATTAATGTTTTCATTGCTTCCATATCCAAACACAAATTATAATGTCGTATATTTTGAACACTTAAAACAAGGTAAACAAATCTTCATATGAATGTCCCCCAAAACTTTGTATGCGTATCAAAATTGTAGTGAACAACAAATATTTTTGTTATAAATATTTCCCCGAAGTTGAATTTGTATGTAACAAAACATGATTTCAATTTATATATATTAAGCGATTCGTACCTTTGTATTCAATTATCCGATTCGGTTTTCAATCTTTGTTTATATATCTTCTTTTCGATTTGAAACCTCGATCGGTTTTTGTGCATATCGATTTACGATACTCTTTTTCGCTTTTAGTGCTTTGAATTAGGATTCTTACGTATGAATATACATTTCTTATCGATTGATCTTATTTTGAAGATGATCAATTAGTTGAAGATGATGATTATCTGTAGAAGCTTTGATTTGGTGCGAAATGGAGCATTCGTTTTTTTCGTTGATTTTGAATTTTTTTTTAGTATATGGCGGCGTGAATAGTGGAGTAGTTTTTCTTCTTAAATTAAGGTGTTTGGATTTTGATTGATTTGGTTTATATGGCGTGGATTGCACTTCTTATTGATATTAATTTATATTATTGCACTATTAATATAATTAGTTAATTGGTGCCTTATTATTGTAATATCTTTCTAATATCTTCTTGTATCTTATGTAAATGGCTTTCAAATTTATATTTTGTGAATAGCCATAAAAAATCTTGAATGATCCAATAGAAAATGTTTATAGTCTATGGACTACTCCGAATTTGAATGTCACTATATATATATATACTTGGTGTAAATAGGTATTCTTTTAGGAATTGATATTTTATATATATTTTTAATATTTTTATAAAATCTTTTCTCACATAACATACATACAGGGTCTCAAATCTCGTGGTCAGCACCCAGGAGAATTCTTCTGAATGCACCAAGTCAAGCCCCTATTAAGGAATAAAATTATTAATATTGACTCCTAAACTCAAAAAAATAATTTAAAGTTTTTCATTTAAAATGTTTGACATAAATTATTCTTTTTACTAATCGAGTTGAAATTTAAATTAACATAAATAAGTTTTTTTATAAGCACTCTAGTATTTATTATTTTTAATATTTAATCTCAATTTTTTTTATATGTTATTACTATATTCTATTATGAAAATGATTGTCCACTTTACAAAAAAATATGATGCTTAATTTTAATTGAGAATATATATATATATATATATATATATATATATATATATATATAAAATATATTTTAACATTATAATTTGGTCGGATGTATAATGGATTGAACAACCTATTAATCATTTTCGACCCAAATTTTACTTGGTACTTAATTTTTTTGTCCAAGTTCAACTCGTTTATTCTGTAATAAAATTTGAGTGAATTTTAAATGGACTAAACGATTTCGGACTTGACAAACCCAACTAGGGGTGTTTATCGATAAAAAATCGGATCGAATCGGCCCTAATCGTTATGTACCGAATATCGATAATAGTCAATTTCATGTATCGTATAAATCTAATCTTGGTTGAACCGATATATATCGAGCAGGAGATGCCGGTTGGACCGATATATCGAGCAAATGATACTTAGAATTCTAAGTATCGATTTTTACCGAAATTAATATAATTATTATTTTATTATTTTTATTATTATTTTATTGATATTATTATTATTATTAAATTATTAATAATAAAAAATTAGAAAACCGGTATACCTATCCGATTCGATAAAATTGAACCATAAAAGCGTCGATTTAAAATTGAATACCAAAAAAAGCGGTATATCTGGATTTTTTGTCTACCGGCAAAACGATTCTTTTTTATACCGAACCGACTAGTCGAATCCGAAAAACCGAAAAAAACTTTTAGTTTGAACCTAAACCCAGCTAATCATAGTGACATTTTTGGTTTTCCGTCTAATAATGCTCCCATAAGTATTACTCCCATCTACAATCGTTTTCAATAAATAATAATAATAATTTCTACTCATACTCTGTCACCTTTCTCTCTCCGAAATGTCGCCGGCGATTGGAAAATGCAACAAAATCCGGCAGATTGTTAGAATAAGGCATATGCTCCGTCGTTGGCGAAAGAATGCGGCTTCGTCGTCTCACAGCCGGATCATACCATCTGATGTTCCGGCGGGACACGTGGCTATAAGCGTGGGGAGCGGGTGTAGGAAATTCGTGGTGCACGCGACGTACCTGAACCACCCCATCTTCAAGAAACTATTGGCCCAGGCCGAAGAAGAATACGGGTTCATTAACGAAGGTTCATTGCCTATACCGTGTGACGAGTCCGTTTTCGTAGAGATTCTCCGAGTCGTGTCACGGGCCGAGTAAGGCAACTCACCACCACTCGAGGATTTCCAGAAATGCTTTCAACTGGGTTACCGGAACAATCGTGACATTTTGGGTGAATCCCGACCGTTGCTACATGGTTAATTAGCTGATAAATCTCAGCTTTCGAAATAGCTGCGAGTCAACTCGGTCGAGTTTGTAAAAACCAAAAACTAACTATATTTGTTTGACATATTTGTTTATTATGGGTAAATGTTGAGTTCATGTGAGTAAGCGGGTATTTTTTTTTCTTTTTTTTGCTATGGAGATGGCAAAGATAGAGTTGTAACTCAACCGAGTCATCCCGAGTTGAATTTGGAAGAACTGATTGAAAATAGGAGTTAATTGTGTTTTCTTGTAAATTGCTTTACTGTCAAATGTTGGATTTATGATTATAAGGGTATTTTAAAAGAACTAACTGTACTTAAAGTCTAATTAATATGAATTTATTTAAATTTTGAAAATAATAAATATGAGAGTAAATAATACTTTTGCTTAGTTTATAACATTTATAATTTTTATTTGTTATAACATTCAAAATTCTAATATTGATTTGAATGCAAGTACTTTAGGGATATGAATTCCATCCATTACACCTATCATTCAATTTTTACTATACATATTTAACGATACAAATATTACATTTAATATAAATAATAAGTAAGACTAAACGTGTATTAGAAAAAATTGGAGGATATATAAGTGTAATGGAGGATCTAAATCAGTATTTAATAAATTAATAGTACTTTGGTGAAAAAATCTTACAAAATGATGTTGTTGGTTACTATTAGTAGGTCCACTATCCACTAATTACACACTGCCACATCATTTTGTAAATTATTTTTATCACCGTAGCAACACCCTTTATAAATTAATAAAAAAAAAAGGTTTGAAAATGTATCTCTAATTGAAACATTAGGGAGCAGCACTATTTTTTCTTATTAATTAATTATTTACTTGCTAAAAAATTTAATTTGTATGGTGTCAAACATTTTATGAGAAGAGAGAGGTAACTGAATTACTTTTTGGGGATTAAGATCTTCTCTATTATATTTATATTTTAATTTATTTAATAACAAATAAATTATATTCATCCGCATAATAAAATGTATCTCCAAAAAAAATTAACAACACAATAAAATAAGTATCAAATAATTATGTGGGTGAGCCAATTAAAGAATATGTATTTGTTCCATTTCATAAAGTGTTGATATTTATTTAAATAATAGGCGTGACTTGAAGATTTTGTAAGGTACAATTTTGAGTACATAATTTGAGTTGGTTTCAGGTTATAGTAATTAAGAAAAAAAAAAGTACTAGTAAAAAGGACATTGGTGTTTGCTAAAGTCTATACAAAAAAGCAACCCTCTGCACTCTCTGTTGTACGGACCTCTTTGTAGGGTGGGAACCGTTACTGATAATTCTTCCCGATATAAGTTGCCTGATAGATTTATTTAAAAAAAATATAATTGATTTTGAATTTCTCGTTCATCTTAATAAGTTATTTGAGTCGTCTAAAATTTGAGAAGACATGTATAAGCCGATCCCTAGTAGAAACAAGTCTAATCCTCTATGCATTTAATTTGGCAGGCTATGGAGTACGTCTTGAGTTACACCTACGTACCAACAAATTTCAATATTAATACGTACCGTGCATGTGGTCTTAACTTTCGAGTTTCAAACATACCCTAGCAGCATGCTTAAGCTACCTGGAGTAAGAAACAGACGTAGTCAAGTTGGCTTCAATCAATGCAACCAAGCAAGCAAGCAAGCTTCGATCGGTTTAATTTGAGTCATATTAGCTGTATTTGGTAATAATATTTCCAGTCTATTGGTCTTTACGACTACGACTTCCATAATTTAAGCAATTTACATTGCATGATCAAGGTGAATTAAGAAACCTGCAGAAAAAAAAATTAAAAAATACTACCACTACTTTACAAGTTGTTGTTTGGACTTTGGACCCTGACCGTCTAAGCTTAATCAGTGGGCACCCCTATATATTTAAATTTACTGGTTTATATATATATATATATATATATATATATGGGAATTATTATTTTACACGTAAAATTGATATTTTCATTAGGTGGTATGACTCATTTAAACCGATCAAAGCTTGCTTGGTTGCATTATGACGAAGATTTTAATTTCATTGATGCTGTTTTTGTTTCATGTTGGTGGGGGATGCCAGCTGCATGCCCCATGAAATCAGCTCCGTGAATGGGGTGTAATTCTTTGTTCATTAAAAGGAGATTAATTGGTTTCAGAAAGTGATTGAAAAGACCGAGAGAATGCTTGACAGAGGTGAAGAAATAATAGATAATGAATAGTAGTATTTTGAAGAGAAAATATATAGAGAAAGAGAACTCATAAATTCCGTCAAGTTGGTATGAAATGATGACTTTACATTTATCTGATCTTGTGGTAGAAGGCGGAACTTCCGCTTAAGCATTGTGTCAACATCAGATAATGATTAATGAACTTACTATAAAATTAACTTTTTAAACGCTAAATTTCACAACACGTAAAATGATATTTTATATAAAAATCGTCATTATAAATCTATCGTTATACGCCTATAACGATATTTTTATATGAAAATATTAAAATGTGTTTATAGATATCAATTTCCATTTAATAGAGAATATTGGTTGCCTATTTATAGGCTTTATCTTTTGTTTTTCAAGTTTTCTTTCAACTCCAAATAATTTGAACTTGTACTCTCTCGAAACACTTCTATTAATTAAGGACACATATCTATTTCATATAACAGTTTGGTGATCGATTCACATGGGATACAATTTAGATACATCTTCAAACTTCACACGTCATAGTTTTGCAAGTCAAATATTTTCACATCATTATTAGTGAGTGATTTGCGAGGATTACAAACAACCTAATCTAAGGATGACTTATTTTAAAACGATTTACAAGTTAAAATTTAAGTCATTTTAAATTATGATTTATAAATAAAAATATTTGACACCGTTTTATTTATAAGTTAAAAATTAAGTTAAGATAAGTTTTATATGCGTTTGTTTGAAATAACTTATAAGTTCAAATAAACTGAAAATATTACTAAAATGAGGACAAAAGAGTCTTTTACATTTGTTATAACACCTATTTATTTTAAAATGGCTTAAGTAAGTCATTTTTTGAGAAGTCATAAATTTTTACTACTTCTTAAAACTACTTATAAATTAATAATAAGTCATACACAAACATTCAAACAGTAAAACACTATTTAATTATAAATTGACTTGATCAACTTATAAATAGCTGCCGAACATACCCTAATACTCAAAGTCTCAATTTGAAGACCTCAAGCATTTGAAGTAAAGTCGTTGATTTTCAAGTTAACCTCTTAGCTTAATTTAAATAATAAGGGTTGTACCATCGTTATTTTCAAATATATTTTTAATATTTTCACATAATTCATTCTCACGTGAATGTGGGATCCACTCTATGCTCATGTGAGAGAGGAACATGTAGAAATATCAAAAATACATGTGAAAATTACAGTAGATGTAATCAGTGTTTATTAAGAGCAAATTGAGAAATTCATACTCACTACGTTCCTCAAACATATAAAAATTGGAGATGATAATAAATTTGACATAATTTCTTATAGTTATAGTTTCTCTACTTGTACTTACAAGAAAATAATATAAATTTTGATTATAAAAATGATAATAAAACTTATTCAAAGACCAATAACTTGTGGAATTTGTGGATGCAAGTTGCAAGAAGGCCACAAGTAGCTATTGGGCCTTTTATGTTAGTATGCACAACCATTGAATATGTTATAGTAATTGCTTTCCTTAACCCAATTAAAGTTTAAAATATGACATATATATTTTTAGACATATTTCATTTCAATCATTTAAATGCTACTCAACAAAGCATTTAGTCCTCCTCATTATAAACTTTAGTCTTTAAAATTTAACAATTAAATATATATAGGGCTATATTTATATACACAATT